>ML790665.1:994147-1029333 GCA_009831015.1 Picea engelmannii | reverse complement strand
TGATACCAACTTGATCTAAAAATGAAGAAGACTTGTATTCTTGAAAATATTTGCAAGTAAAGTTTATGTGTTAAAAGCAAATGGATCAACTTTGCAACACATCATTAATAGGATTTACACATTCAAGATGCATATAAACAGTAGCATAAACAATGAACAGAAAACACATAACACAGCAAATGATAAAGGAGTTCACCCCTCTCTTGAGCTACATCTCCTGGTCCAGCTTCCAATGGATCATTTATATTATTTGCTCAAAGTGCTAAAAAATGTGCTTTACAATGCTCAAACTGATAAATAGACTGCTCCAATGGATTTAGAACGTCCAAAAACCCCTAGCTGGGATTTTTCGGCACCTCATTTGGCCAAAAAACGAAGAAGATAGGCTTCCTTGAAGTCTCCCCTTCAAGCTTGTTGTCTCTGCATCTACAAAACGCACCCTTGTACATTCAACCTAGCACACACGCTATTTAAAGCGTAAAAACCCAGCACCGGACGCAACTGCACCAACGGTGCTAACTGTAGGATGGTTATGGGTGCGCCAGCCCCTAACCGCCAAGCTCGTGGGCACATGGGTCCATGTGACCCCGCACAAATACAAAAAGGGCTAAGTTTAAAACATTACTTCCCCGCGCGCTCTGTGGCAAGGTCACATGCCATAGGTCATGTAACCGGAGGCTTAAACGTAAACCCCGTGCGTTTGAACTGTGGTCATGTGTGAAACCCGGGGCTAGGCTCCATTTGTAATATAACTCCCGCGCATATAATATGGGTATAGTCACATGTTAACACAATAGAACCGCAGGTCGGGGCTAAGCCCCGGCCCAACCCCCCACCATATCAAACATTACATTAATTCAAATACATTAAAACGCATATAGTTAACAAGGAACAATGCATAGCCTATTGGCAGGGCGGACTTTGCAAAGGCTTTGACTGGTGGGGGAGGTCTGGGGTTTGAATCCCATGGACTCCATATAATTTTGAACCAATATAATGGTGCCACATGGCGGCCCATGATTGGGCAACGTGGCACCCAACCACAAACCAAAAACTGCCATGTGTCGAAACATGATTCGTCCAACTGTCAGCCAATCCAAAACTACCACATCACCTCTGCCACGTTAGCGTATGAACTCTGCCACGTCAGCCTGTACAGACTGTACAGTCAACGTCCCTTTTTTTGCCTGTTTGACGATTCGAACAGATCGCAATATCTCTCGCTCCCGACGTCTGTTTGAACCCAAATGAGTTGCGTTGGGTTCGTAACGACGAGGTCTACGCTCTCGTTCGATTTGAAGCGATTCTGAACACTTTGAATTTTTGAGCAAAATTTGATCCCCTGATCACTCATAGGCTTAACAACCAGTCGGTCAGACCCCCCCAGAGAGGTAATCCTCCATAAAGGTTGTGTGTTGTCTGACCCCTATCTAACTCAGGATACAAGCAGAATAACCCCTGCAAGTAACCTATGAGAAACCTAAGTCAAGCAACTAATAAACCATTGTATAACCGATGCACAGGCGAGAAGTCGTAAGTCTGGATCACCATATGGGCAGGGTAGAAAAGCATGAAACCTTTAAAGAACCACCTCTCACATAGGTATGGGCACTAGCAAGATCCCCAAATATGAATAAATCCACAGAAACATCTCTGACGCTAGGTAAGTATCTAGGGGTTATCCCTTCAACTAACTTTGAGAGACCTCGTGATTAACTCTGGTGTGAGCGGAGCCTGCTGATATTACCAATTATATAATGGATTTCTCAACTCCCTGTCTAAGACACATAAGTTGATTTAATTGCCTTGGAGAAGTTTACTCACAAAATCCTATTCCGAGGCACTAAATCCTAGGCTAGTTTGTGCACCCTAAAAAATAAAATCATGACTAATCAATTTTAGTTTAAAGCGTAAATTTTATTGGCCATGATTACTCAAAGAGGTATGGAAATGAAACTCATGGTGTTATGAATCTGCATGAAAATAAAAATAGATATAATGCAAAGCCTAACCTTAACTTTTTAGTGAATGATATGCTAAATAAAAACAGTGCAATCTTCAATTCTAACTCTGCAAATGCCTTTCGGCCTTAAAAACGCTGGAGAAACCTTCCAACGAACCATGACTTTCACTTTTCACGATCTCAAACACATATTCCAAGCTTACCTCGATGATGTTGTTGCTCACTGTCGCAAGAGAATGGATCATGCTACGCACCTTCGACTAGTTTTTGAAAGATGTCGCTACTATAGAATCCGACTCAACCCTCATAAAGGCATCTTTTGCGTTAGATCCGGCTGTCTCTTAGGATTCTTAGTCTCCGAGATAGGGATCATGGTAGATACACTTAAGGTTTAGGCAATTCTTCAGTTGCCTCCCCCGTGCACGATTAGACAGATTCAAGGTTTACAGTGGAAAGCTAACATTTTGTGTCAGTTTATTGTGAATTATGCCAATATCACTAAGGGTTTCATGCACCTATTGAAGAAAGACACCCCATTTATCTGGGATAAGCGAGCCCAACAATATTTTGACGCTTTAAAGAAAGCCTTGGTATCAAGCCCTCTACTGAAATATCATGATTACAGTAGAGATTACTTATTGTATATCGCCGCATCTGAAGAGATCATTGGTATGGTTCTAGTTCAAGAGGATGATGAGCTCTGCAAGCACGTCATCTACTATCTAAGTCAAAATTTAGTAGGTCCTGAACGGAATTACTCACACGTTGAAAAGCTATATTTGGCTGCCATCCACGCAGTCCAACATTTACGACACCATATATTTCTTTGCAAAACTACTATGGTTGCCGATGTTAATCCATTTCAATACGTCCTCACTAGACGTATCATAGGCAGAAAATATAATAAATGGATTGTCATCCTACAAGAATTTGGTCTCGACTTTTCTTCGGCCAAGTCCAAGAAATCACTAGTTTTTGCAAAGTTAATATTCGATTTCCCACTATTAGACGAAGATGTTATTCATGTTGATTCATTCGCGGACGAACACATTTTCCTTGTCTCGTCTTCCGACCCCTGGTATGGAGATATTGTTTTATATCTTCAAACCTTGAAGTTCGCTCATCATCTCTCATGAGATGATCGACGGTGTGTTGGATACCAAGCCAAAAAGTATACAATCGTCGGCAACACTTTGTATCGTCAAGGAATAGATAGCATCTTACGTCATTGCTTAACTCACGAAGAAGTCGAGTTAGTCCTTAATGATTGCCACAAAGGGGCTTATGGTGGTCATCTATCCAAGCTTACAACAGACCAAAAAATATTATGAGTCGGTTAGTTCTGGCCCACCATCTTTAAAGATTGTATTGAAGTTGTTAAGAAGTGTCACCCCTGCCAGGTGTTCACTCGAAAAATGTGCTCGCACCCAGCCCCTCTCCACCCAGTCATTATCGTCGGTCCCTTCACTAAGTGGGGAGTAGATTTCATTGATTAAAACCCAACTTTGGCTGGGGGGAATCAACAAATTATCATGGCTGTCGACTACTTCACCAAGTGGGCCGAAGCCATGCCTACCGTGAAATTTGATGGGAAGACTGCAACTTTTTTCGTATTCAACCAAATTATCTCCCGGTTCAATATCCCGAGTGATATTTTCACTGATCATGGCACTCATTTTCGAAATGAAATGATGATAGAACTAGCATCTAAGATGGGGTTTAAACATGATCACTCGTCTCCTTATTACCCCCAGGAAAATGGGCAAGTAGAGGTTGTCAATAAGTCTCTCAAGAACATTTTTCAAAAAACTGTCAGTCGGAGCAATTCCAATTGGCACATCATGTTATATCCCACACTTTGGGCATACTGAACCTCGGTTAAGACTACCACCAGTTTTTCTCCTTTTCAGTTAGTACACAGTGTGGAGTCAATACTTCTCGTTGAATGCAAAATCCCTTCTCTCAAATTGGCAGTTGAGCTCCTAACTGACACTTCGGATTTAGAGCGACACCTTGTACACCTAGAGAGTCTTGATGAGCAGTGTCGGTATGCCTTTACGACTATCGAGGCAAACAAGAAACATGTCAAGGTTCAGTACGATAAGTCTTTCTGTCCCCGGTTGTATGTTGAGGGTGACTTGGTCCTCTTGTATGACCAAGCCAAAGAACCACTAGGGGTAGGAAAGTTTAAACCCATGTGGCACAGTCCTTATATCATGCGACGTGTTCTAGAAAAAGGAGCCTATGAGTTGGAAGATTATGAAGGGAATAAATTGGTTGAGCCCAGAAATGGGCTCTACTTAAAAAAGTATTATGCTTGAGCCCTGGGCTTGGGCAAAACCCCTTGTATACTAATGTAAATTTAGTGTATATACACATTTTCCCCTTTTTTGTCTTTGGCTTTCTTATCGAGTTTTCCCTTTTGTTGGCAGATGTCAACAGAATCTTTGGTCTACATAGGATTCACAGACGGAGCTAGTCGTCATACACGGAACTTAACTTCCACCGCTTGGGTGATTTACTCGTCCGAGGTTCTACTGATGTATTTAGGTGGCGTATGCCTAGGGACATACATGAATAATATGGCTGAATATAGCGTCATTATAGAATTATTGCGCGATGCTATCTCACATGGTATTCGCTCTATAGAGGTGCGCCTAGATTCTTAGTTAGTCATACGTCAATTAAACAGTCGTTACCATGTGCGTGATTTGATGTTACTCCGTCGATTCCTACAGGTAGAACGACAATTTGATTTATTACATATTTTCACATTCCTAGAAGTTCTAATCATGTATCTAATGTCTATGCTAATTATGTTTTGGATTGGCATTTGTCACATTAATAAAGAAAATAAGACCATTAAATCAATGTACACATTGTAATATATAAGTACAGTCGAAGATCCCTCTTTTTATATTTCCAAAAAATATGGTGTTTTATATTACAAAATTGGGGCTAAAACCCTCAAAAATACATATACAGTCGATATACATATCCTATGAAATCTACGTCTGTGGCACCGGATGAGTCTCCTCATAGAAAACCATGGTGTTGGCGAGATGCCGAAAGAGTCATACCCATGCTCTAGGTACACCGACAACCTGCCTCTACATGGCTTCAGGTATATCCTCCACCTAAACCATAGGAATCCTCTGTGTCAGACGCGACAGGTTTCCCTGCACATTCTGAAGGAATCTCTCCACCTCTCCTCCCACTACCTCATCTTCCTAGTGCCTCCACCTGTGTCATAGGAATCCCTCTAGCCATAGAGGACCCACGTCTGCAACCACACAAGTATCGAGTTAATATTTAAAAACACCATCCAAAAAATATTTTTGTTCTTTTAAAATACAAAAATACAAAAAATGAAATATATTAAAAACATTGTTTACCTATGGCGCCGTAGGCAGCTCCTGGTGGAAGCGGCATATCAGGATCACCTCTGAAATCAATTCCTGCATAGGGATAGTCATCCAGAGCTATGATTTGTCTCCCCCACTAGAATAAAAAATCATCTTTGTAGGGTGTCACCACCCTACCTCCCCCCTACCGTCTCATGACCTCGACCCATCGTGCCATAGCTAGATCGCGTGCCCCTCTAGGAATGATCTCCACTCTAGGTCCCAGGCTTGGGATCCTCTCGAAAAAGAAGCTACAAAGGATAGAGGAAAACTCGAAGTTTCTATTTGCCCCCTACTTGCACTCTGTTAGCTGACCTTTCATGTTGGTCAGCAATGAGGTACACCAATCATACATGGTAGGTCTCGCACACTCTAGTGCATAAAACATAAGCCGTCTTGATGCTTGATGCAGTGAGGTCGACCCTATGATCATGGTAAGCATGAGCACAATAATCTTCAGGCTGAGGTTACCTATATCCCAGATAGGGATTTGACTTCCCACCATGGGAGTCCCTACAACACAGTGGGTCTCGATGTATTCTTTGACCTTCATCCCACTTTCGTCCCCGTGTGACTTAAGGTCCACGACCTCTCCTCAGTGTGAAATTCCTGTCAAGAAGTAGATGTCCTCTACTTCAATGCTTAATGGTTTCCCATCAAGGATAAATCTCTTGCTATCTGGATCCCAATAGCCCACCAACATTTCCAATAACCTCACTTGGGAGCTCATTCCTTTGAGAGCCCAAAACTTGTATAGACCACATCTTTTCAATGCCACTTGAGCCACTAGATCCCTTTCCACTGTTGCATCTACCTTCTCATTCTCTCTCTCCCTCCACTCCAACACCATCCTGCAAAAACCAAATCAATTTTTGAGTTAAAAACTTATTTTTTTCCATTTTTGTGCACATATACGCGGTTTATCCAAGAACAGTCGCGGGTAGGGCTTGATATACACCCCCTATAGTTCACACAAGGGCATATATCTAGTCGTATACGTGACATATTAGTAGAAACCCACATATACCGAAAAACACAATTTGTGCCCTTAAAAACTAAAAAAATGGAGCCCAATTCAAGATTGTAAACCATTGAAATTTGAAGAGTATGGGATGAAGAGTTACCTGGACCAGACGGCTTGCAATTTTGTTGCCTATTGCTCCCACGATCATCGTTTGACATACGGAGGTATGTTAGTCCAAATTGCACTATTTTGCATGAAAATGAAAATGACATAGTAAATTGTGATTTTATTACTATTTATAAAACATTTTTACCCATGTGATATAGTTTTATGCCATTATTTTGTCTAATGGACTAATTCAAAAGTGGTTTTAAGCTAGTTTTTGTAGTTTGGACTCAATTTTCTTACATATTTCAACATCATGGTTGGTCATTCGTATCCTCAAGCAGGTATATTCATAACCTAGCATATAGGATAGGTATTCACTACATCGTGCAATTTTCCATTATCCTCCAATTACCACTTTTTACACCTTAGGTATGAACCCATTTATTGCGGCACATTAACCTCCATCTGCTATCATGGCATCGGTAATAAATGGTAGAGACTTAACAAACATGGGTACCCTAGTTAGAACCTCATTTTCATTTGGTGCCCATGCCAAGATTTTTCCCTTAGGACCGGGAGTCCATTAGAATTTGATACATGACTTTACAATGAGCCTCATTTCTCATTCATGCACATGCGGCCTTATTACCCGCGGACTCCCAAAAAACACGAGTCTTAGTTAAGTTCTTTTCCAACTCGTTACTAAAAATTGAAAAGATCGTCGAGTGATTTGTCCCTTTCACACTCGTTAAAATTGGATTTGAAAGATCACGAGTCTTAGTTAAGCTCTTTTCCGACTCGCTATCAAAAATGGAAAATATCGCCGAGTGAACTTGTCTTCTTCACACTCGTAAATTGGATTTGAAAATACGTCTATTTGGCACAAGTTTACCCCTTTTTCACACCAAATAGACTAAAAGATATAAAAAAATGGCATTGTTTGGCATTAAATTATGATTGCATCTCATGCCCTTGCTTGCAGTATTGAGCCTTTAGCCGATTCTCGCTTTGCATTATAAACCATGGCCCAAGTAGTTTGCATCCTCAACCAAGCAGAGACTTGTCTATATCCTTCGCAATTTGACACCCTATACCCCGGAGGGAACATCACCCCAAGTGTCCATCTCTTGCATGCATTTCCTTGCATTGAGCATAGGTATGTTCCACTGCTGGAACTAGTTTTGCTTACTTGCGACACTCGTTCCCTCCTCTGTATCATAGCATTCACTTGTTATGAAAAAACAAAAAATGATGGGCGGGAAGGGATTACTATATTTTAATTGGTAGAAGTCATGTCATCTTTGAATAGAGCACAAAGTTATTGAGTCCTTGCATCATCATAATTTTGGGTTTAGCATGGCCTTAGGAACCTAATCTCGTTACAGAATTTTCTCGACCGACTGGTTAATATTCCATCCACTATAGAGAACATTATGGATGCCTCTTTAATCTAATTGTCAAATCATTAAGTCTATGCTACCAAAGTCCACCATATGTATCATGCTCTTTTTCAAAGGAATTCTATCTACCTGTGTCGGCCACTCCTCAAAAATCTTGACTTCGCATGTCGGCCATACCCTCAATTTGTCTCAGAATCAAATGATACTTTGGTCTTATGATGCACCCTGGCCCTACTTTCATCATTGGTAGGTCACCTTGAACCCAACAATCGACATTTCATCATGGGTTGTTGACTGGGTGGTTTCCCTAGTGTTTGACGACAAGACATCTATTCACACTTTGGGATTCGTGCAGTGTCTTCGAGGCCATTAGCCTTATTGGTGGTTTCCTTGACTTTTTCAGCAGTTTTCATCACTGGCTGCTATTCAGAGGGTATTTTTCATGTACCACTTGCATTTGGCACACTCAAAAGATGCACAGGGTCGTTGGTTCGTGAACATATTCTTCGTATGATCTCCACCAAATCATGAAGCTCTTGCTTGTTCCTTGTGCTGACTAATGAGAGATGCCTTAATGCTCTCCTTTCAGTGGGTCTCTTTCCATCGACTTCAGCCCATGTATTCTGGATATGAGACTTAGATTTTTATGAGTACCTTGAGGTTTGCAGTCATTAGTGGCAGGCTCTCTCGCCATTGATAGATGGGAATACATCAATGTATCCTGATCAATGGATCTCTCAAATGTTCGACACCAGCTCCTTTATTCACATTTGTAGAGATGTAGTCGGTGCCTTGATACCTACTTTCATCATTGGTAGGATGTCTCGCGTTTTTTAACGGTATACCTCAATGACCAGTAATCAAACGATGTCTCATCCTGTTCGACCTCAACTCATTTATTCACATGATGTAGACTTGCACCATTGGCGGATTGTATTGAAGACTTGAAGACATCACTTTGTAGACACATCTTTCCTGAGTTGTTGCTTCCATTTCATCAGACCAGTACCTATTTGACTTCAACAATCATGGGAGATTAGATTGTACTCCATGGTATACAGATATCTTCAGATTGATTTTGGGACTGGTTTCACTGGGCCTTGTTCGTGACTATGATAGCTATTGGCATGTAACTGCATTTATATTTGCCTACTCATGGCCATGAAAACTTGTTGGTATATTTTCCACATGGATCTACATTGTATTTTTGGCAGCCATGTATGCAAAGTTAGTACATAATGTAACAAGCAATTAAGTTCATCCAGCTGGTTCTCTACCACTCCACTTCTGGGTTATTTATAATGTATTTTGGCCATCGCAGATACTCCTCTGATCTCACACATTAGGGGGCATCTGTTATAGCAATATTTACCTCACCATTTATATCTTGCACAGAGGGCCATTTTCCATTTCCCTATGCAGACTTATCAACCCCCTTTTTGATAAATCCAGAGCCAAAATTATATATTTTTCCACATATATGCTTCCTGACTTCTTTGCAACATGCGTATACGCTTGCTGCTCCACTATAGCTCGCGTATATCAGGATTTCTGCTAGAAAATACAAAATGAGGTCGGGTTTCCATGTCATGACAAATGATCTCTGATATTTGGCCTTCCATATACTGGAAACATTCTGACTCAACCCTTCAGTTGCATTCTGGAGGCTATAAGAGCACAATTTTGAGCTATGGAAAAAGAGAGAGAAAGCATTCAACTTTGAGAGGAGTCTGCATCCCTTTGTCCCTCAATTCTGAACACAGTTTTCAACCCCCAAGCTCTTTCCTTATTGTCGAGAGGACCTCATTACGTCTTTTCTATGAGCTTGCCTTTGTTGGAGGATTGAAGTGGTGGAGACCCAGTTGGAAGGAACTTGGTTTCTTGGTTTCAAACCGTGCCGACACAAAAGTATGTAACATTGATACTTTTGTTGATCAATTATTAATAGAAATACTCCTTTCTTGTCCTATCGATATCTTGAAAATATATGATTATTATCCATGGGCATGTTTTTAATGTTTATTAATGGATTGTGTTATCTAATGTGCTAACTCACTTTATATACTGTCACTATATACTTGCATCGCTTGTTTGTTGAGAACTTCTTGCAGGTGTAAAGTTTTGGGTAAAAGTGCTCAATGGTGGAACAACATCAAACGATTGGATCGAGGTAGGCTTCTTCCTCGTATTGCACATTAGTTTATATAGCACATGTTGGAATTGAGTTGATTTCTGCAGTCATACATGTCTGTTGTGGTTTACCCTTGGCCATAGAGATTTTTTCCCTTGTAACAACGGCTTGGGCTGGTTGTCCTGAGAATGGCCATATTTTCTCTGTCCCTTGTTTTGTGGGTTGGGGCCTCCTTTTCCCTGCTTCAGCTATGATGAGTTTGCAGATCCAAACTCTCTCCTCTTCTTCTTAAATTTCTTCTCGATCTTGACAACATATCTATAAGCCGCACCTAATGATGTGATGTATAGATACTCCATTTATGTTTGAATGTATCTATGCATACAGTCGCAATATTTGAGAAACAGATGTCATTTAGAGTCTTTGACACCCAATTTGGTGCTCAGGGTATGGAAAATATTGGTGAAATATGGTAATGTCTAGTCCCTTTCCTCATGAAGCATGGTCCATCTTGTGTATTGGTCCTCCTAGCTTCCAACAAGGTAGTATTGTTCTTTAATGGCATCCCTGAAGGAATCCCATGTGGGGGCGACAAAAAATATTGCAGATTCCTTTATGTCCCTTTTCTTAGAGTAAGTATCCCAACATTCCTTAACATGTGGGATGACCTTGAGGAGTTCAAAAGTGATATTTTCCCTATTGGAAAAATTGTGGACCGAAAAATACCCTTCGAGCAAATTCATCAATTTATCTACATCATCTGGATCTATCAGTCCTTCAAATAATGGAATATCAAAATTCAATTGTACCTTGAAGGGGGTTGTGTGTCCTCTTGATGAATATTTGTATCCTATGGGAAGCCACCGAAGGATCTGTGCAAAGTTATCCATCATTTTATTCCTTTGTTGCACAAGGGATTCCTCGAGAAATAGTTTAAAATGATCTCCTACTCCATCATATTTCTTCTCATACCCCATGAGTTGTTGTTGGGCTCAGTGTGGCCAATCTTTCAAAGGCTCAATTAGTTCGAGTCCCAACTTATTCTTCCTGAATCTTGTCGGGGACATGCACAAAGAAAAACAAATGAAGAGAAAATCACTCTGATACCAGTGAAATGGATTTATGAGAAGAAAGAAATGAATAACATATTGAATACAATAACAAAAATATACAAAGAAAAACAACATATATCAAGTGATAAATAACTTCTATTGAATAAAGAAAATAGGTTGAAACTTCAAAACTGCAGAACTAAAACAACTTGCTCGAATGGTGGTAGTTATATCTGAGAAGAGATGTGGCTTCTACCCACATTTGTATGAGAAACATGATTACAATGAGGCCTCAAAGGGATTTTTAACATTACTCATGAACGCCAAAACCCTAGATATCCAAAAATATAACCTTAGGAGATGAAACACCAAAATTTATGTGGGCCTCGATGGGTAAGTTGGTACCTCAACTTCCCGGTGTCATAAATTTTTCATATGACCTTTGTTTTAGGCATGTGATAGCCCATTGGAAATGTATTTTTGAGAAATAGACATTGTGTCGTCAAAATATAACTCTCCCTATAGTTTCACTATGGAAAGCCAAAACAACACTATTTAGGACCCCAAAAAATCCCTGGAAGTACAAAACGATGTACTGACATGGAAACTTCCAAAATAATCCAGTTGAAATAGGTGGGTGGCCACCAATATCCACCTGGATGTTGTGTAGGTATTTAGGACAGCCTCAGAAGTGTAGATCCCACAATTACAAAGAAATTTCATCATTACAAAGAACATGTTGAACTAAAAACTGTCAAGATGAGCCAGTTGGAATAGGTGGGTGGCCACCAATATCCACCTGGACCCACCAATATCCACCTGGATCATTCATTTTATTTTTGTTTCTTGAGAATTTTTTTCAGTTCCATGGGATGCCTTTGGTATTTTTCTAGGGCTTCCTTAGTGATTTTTTCAAGATCCTAAAAAACATATGGATTATCTTTTTCTTCTTCTAAAACATCTATAACTTTATCTTTAAGGTTCAACAAATATTATTCTTCATCTATAAGATAATTGTTATTTGATTCTATACAAACTTCTTCTATATCTTCTTCTTCATTTGCAGGAGAATATTCAACATCATCACATTTAGAATTATTGCAATTGGAGGATTTTGGAGAGTCTTTACCTTCATTGATGACTGAGTCTTGATATGACTTCTCTAGCTTCAGCCATAGGTCCTTGGAGGAGGTACATCGTCCTATCCTTTCCTTGAAAGAACCTAAGAGTCCATTGAATATGTTCTGGAATGCTATTGTATTGTTTTTATTTGCTTCCTTTTGGGCTACAAATTTGGATTGTTTCCTCGAGGGAACTTATCCAGAAACAACTATACCCCAAACACCTACTCCTTTTGAATTCAAATACCCTTTCATTTGTATTCTCCATGCCGAGTAATCTATCTCATCAAAGAAGGGGACTGCATCTGCATGTTCATACATTTTTGTGTCCATGTATCTCCTTCAAGATTGTAAGGCTTATATTGAAGGCCTGCTCTAATACAAATTGTTGGACACACCGACCACACTGAGAGGTGGGGGGTGAATGAGTGTGTGTCTCTTTTTACACTTATTTCAAAATTTTATTTAGCAACCACTTCAAACATTATTATTCATTCACAATTAGCTACTTTCATATATCAACAACATACATAAATAATAGACAACTATAAACCATCACCATAATGAACACAAAGAACATCAGATATATGTGTAATATTTTTGTATTATTTTTTTACATGAATACTGCAATCTCTAGGGTTTATCATCACTAACTGAAAAAAGCACCAACTCCAAGAGAGTACCAACTCTCAATACAAGACTCGACTTGCAGATCTCAGCACCAACTGAGATGTGAGGAATCCAACCTTCAAATACAAGACCCAACTTGTAGACATAAAAACAATATGTCAAGTATTCTCTATAGGTCCATGACCTGTATATTCTACAATGTGTGTATGTACATTCATTGTTCTTGTTTATCCTGTGTATGTACATGACATGTCCTCTAGAAGTCTGCGTACAACCTCAAAAAACTAGGGTTTCTAGTTTTTTGCAACTCTAAAACTTTTATGCCTCTGTCAAATCCACCTGTAACATGTCACTACATCCAAACTGCGCCATCTCTACCATGTCATCAATGAAACATATCCAACAACCTATGCATGTCCCTCATGCATACATCATCATACAACATATATATCCCTCAACCATATCAGAAATGTAGTATACATAAGAATGTTACTTACTCAACTAACCAACCAACATATACCATATCCATATCGCACAACAACCATACCAAGAATTATTCAATCATTCACCATACCATAATCATATCTAAGCATCAAAACAAACATGTAATCATACTAGAACTTTTGTAGATGATGAGAACCTATAGAATGTTGACCTGGGAACTTGCTTCAGACTTCAGGGACCTAGCTCCAACATATATTTTCATGACCTTTTCACCTATACGTGAACTCCTATTCTACATCATATGTATGTACAATTCATCATCCATTGCATCCTGTGTATGTATGCAACCTCATCCATTGCATCCTGCGTACACCTTCAAAACTAGGTTTTTTTTTAACCTCTAAAAATTTCTCCAGCAATCCTCCTTTGCTACATCAGACTTGTGTGACTTCAAATGTATCAATGTGTACCTACAATGAACCTTTCAGAAAATAATAGATATTCAATGTGCTCAAAATTATATTGCATAAGAGACCCTTGCTCTCTTATTTATACTCTCCAAGTAGCTTCCTCTAGGGGTTATCTTATAACTAATTTGTTAACCCACTTCTAACTACTTTGTCCACTTACAACCACTTTATCTACAAATAGTAAGTTCTCCACTTCTATTTGTAACTAGTTTATTTTTAATTATTTTCTTATTGCAACAACTTAAGCCATTATTAACTCCTAGTTGCAACCATTTTGACTAATCAACTTATTCTAGGAGCTTCTAGAATAATTTTGCTTCTTTGACCTTCTAGGGGCTTCTAGGAAACTCATGAGGGTTTTCCAACTTCACTAAGCCATATCTCCTCAATCGTGAGGAACTGTGTGACATACCACATATCACTAGAAACAACACGACATGTACTTTCCATCCATGATAGTCTCACCTACAAATTCAATGATGCATTACATTATTCCTCAACCAAAATTGGGTTCCATGAACTAATCAACCACTTAACCATCTGGACTTAGAAAAGCATATTCCCGTGAGGGATTTCACCATAAGGGGGTCACTTTGGAGTTCATCCATTTGGTACTTCCTATCAACCATGACATGACATTAATGATACAAACTCCTTTGATATCAACCTTGAAATCAATGAAAACACATCACTAAGACACCACTTTACATCAACCCTTTGACATCAATGACAACATAGTGCAACAAACATCACATACACATATACAATTAGTTTCAATATGTTTCTACAATATTGTAGTTGTATTCAAAAAGGAAACATGTGACCATATGAGCATACAAAAAAGATTGCAGAAGTAATTCATACAACAAAAATGTAATACTCAAATATCAGATAAATATATTAAGATAAGTCCCAAACACATTCACCAAGATCCATGTCTCCAAAATGCCTCTTGCTCTTCATTAATTTTGAAGTAACAATAATTTACATTATATACAAAGTTAAAAAGTCCTTAATTCGTTATAGACATTTACTCTATATAGAATAAGAAGAGGCTTTTCATATTCAATAACTGTCATCCTATCAAATGATAGTTACAACGCTTCATTTCATATTCTCAATTAGGACTTTATAATAATTACAAAATAATAAAAATGCAGAAACTTTGTTACAAAAATCAAGTGGTATTTGGTTGTTGCATTTATCCATGAAGGATTTCCACAATTTGAAGGCTTCTAGTATAGTGTCTATTATTCTCAGTTGCATATTCTCGAGATCTACCTCACCATCATAGATAGGGGTTACCACTTATGTCTTTATATCTTATTTTGTTTGTGGTATGAATTGCTTGGTTAACAAGATCAATTTGTTTGGATTTATTATTCTGGTTTCCAACACTTATTTATCAACCTCCTCTATCACGTCGATAGCCTTCATGCTGAGATTCATTTTAGTCTCCACATATTCTATTATCATTGAAATGGTCCTTCTTTTTCTAAATCTATTAGGGTCTCCATCCCAAATTGTTCTAGCAAGTTATTTGGTTTCCTCCACAATATTTTGCATGATTTTTTAACTATTTCTTGATTGGTTTTGATATCACTGGAGATAGATTTCCCAGTATTAAGTAGTAATTGGTCTTTGATCCTCTTCTTGGATATATAGACTAGTAGGATGTTAGGAGGGTTATCATAAACATATTTCCAATCTACCATCTTATCATCAGAACTCTAGACCTTCTGGTACTTTTCCTTCACACTGTTCATCTCTAGACCTAGCTTAAGGTGATCCAACATGTTCTTTTGAATCCTATTTAATAGACAGAAGAATTTATTTTGTACATATTTGATTTCCTCTTTGTCTTTGGTGGCTTCTTATTTAACTATCTCCAATAAAAACAATTCCCCTTTTACTTTATTCCAAATTCTTCTCTAGGAAGTCATTGTCTTGTCGCAATTGTCGAATCTTGTCTTCTATCTTCTCATTGTATGCACTTATTTCCAAGCGTTCTTCGTACAACCTTACCATTTCTTGAGTATTTGTGGATTTAATTTGTTCTATTTCTTCTTGATGTAAATTTTGTTTCAAGATATCCTTTTGTTCAAATTATTCACTTATTTTGTTCTCTTGAAGTTACAATTCCCTCTGTAGCTCTTCGCTGTGAAAACGTTCTGTTGTTATTGCCTCTTTCCTAAATTAATTGGATAAATTATCTTTGATTTTATCCATGGAAGCCTCCATATCAGATACCCTTTCTTTTGATATGTCAAGTGCTTCAGTAATTTCATAGACCAACATCACATTTGCACCAGTGAAGCAATTAAGGGGTGATGTTGCATGTATTTCATTATCTTTAGGATATGGGCATGCTTTCCACTTAATGATTCTTTTATATGTTTTTTTCTTGTACCCGATCCTTTTATTTTTATCTTTGTTGATATTTTCTCAATAGCCTTACTATTTTGGTTGTAATAGTATTCTCCTATAGCTACAACAACACATTCTATTCCAAGTCCTAGAGATGTGAATGAAAGATTACCTAGAATTGTTGCCATAGGAGTACATTCTTATAAGGTTAGTGACCATACTTGTGCTAGGATTTTCCACCACATATTGGTTCAATTGTTATAGTTCCTTTTATTGTGATTTGGTTGCATTCCTCTTTTCTTCCTCTTCTTTCTTTCCTCATTTTGAGCAGCCAATGAGGATTTATATTCATATTCCTTTCTCTTCATCTCAAGTTTTATATCTTCTTGAGCCTTGGTCTCCCTCTCTATATTGTTTTCCTTCCTTCCATTATTCTTCTATGAAACTTGGCCTTTACCTTTTCTTGTGTCCAATCCTATTTTTTCTTTGCATCCTATGCCTTATTTCTATGTTGGTACTTCTCTTTAGCTTCATCGGCCTTCCTTGATATTTATTCATCCTTCTACTTTTGTTCCCTTTATTTGGCTTCCTGCTTCTCCTTATCCTGCTAGTGTAGTTCTTTAAATTTTTCTTTTACCATAACCCTATATTCATCTTCCTCTTTCTAGAGTTTCTCATTGGATAGATCACTAGGTAGCTTGTCTAGTACTTCCTCAAAATAAAGAGCTCCCCTGAAGAGATCCTCTGCAAAATCAGCCTCATGAACAACTTGTTTTTCTAACTTGAAAACCTTTATATTCTCATATATTACATTCTAGGGATCATTCCCCTTTTTTCTCCCTGTGTAAAATCATATCCCAACTTCAACTTCTTTCTCAACGTGTGGTTTATCTGATAGAGAATACTTGCCTATGTCAAGTGGAAAGATTGGCTAATACTTCTTGTTCTTCTCTGATAAGTATGTAGTGACTCCTTTCTCAAATGTATGATAGGATTTCTCTTGCTAACAGCTTATCGGGCACATATTTGGGCAATAGATGTGGTGGCCCGATGGCTCCATATATCTTGACTTAGGTATAGTATTTCCTCATATACCAGTATCCTATTTCTTTTAATTCTTTGATAGCTCCTGGAGATATTCTATGTGGGTAAAACCAAAAATTAGCTTTGTATAGAGGGGCCAGGAAGTAATAAAAAATATTGTACAATTGTTATTTACATTTTATCTCCCATAATTGTGAACAACATACATGAATCAAGGGTTGGTTTGTATTCTAAGCCTAATTAAAAGTAAGAAATTTATGAGCAACACAAATTGCATCAATAAGGTATGTTTTCATAAAGAAGCCATGGTTTTTCATACATTGGGATTCCTAATCTCAATTTATGATATTGAAGGATAAAATGTTGGCCCAATTAAAAGCTCGTCCACTCTCGACCACTTTGTAAGCCATCAAAAACCACTTCATCCTGAAATGAGTGTTGGTTTCCTTGCCATAGAGCCTATAGATCATCACATTCATGACTTTATATAGATATTTTAGGCACTTCACATGAATATATATTTTCCCTTACTTTACTAGCCATTCCTCATCTCAAACCAATCCTCCATCAACATTTCGAAGTCCTTATGATCAAATCTGAACTTGTCGATAAATGATTCATCTAGTGATATTGTAAGCTCTAGGGTTTTGTACCTAGCTCTAATGTCTTCGTCCTACAGAGATGCAATCGAAACACTGGATGCATTGATGATTGTGGTCATTTCTTTTTTCAAGTGGGTGAAGCACCATCATGCAACATATTTATAAGGAAAAATCATTGGGTGAGTAGCTACAGTGTGAATCACACTTCTTCTGATGTTTTTCTACTCATTAATATCTTTTTCATCTTATGGGTATTCTTTGTTCTAAAACATGTGATATATTTCATGGTGCTTTTCACAGTGTTCCCTTCCATCGTGGATATGTGTGTCTATAATAGTGAGAGATTATGAACTTGAAATAGGGATAGGTATAATAGTTGACTGGTTATTTTATTTTTTGATCTAAACTCTGGACATCTTGTCGCCTATATAAATTGTCATGCAAAAAACAAATTCACTTTACCTTATAATTTTCTATAAAAAGAAATGACTTTGAAACACACAAAATACATATAACCTGTTGGCACGATATCTTTATCACACAACGAAATTTACCCATATTTTTATAGTAGTAGTGCTTACACTTTCATAGGTTTTACACATAAAGCAATGTATCGATTAGGACTTAACAAAGTTGTAATATTTCACAAATTTTCCCCAAACCCTATGTAATTAATGTTAAGCATGTTACAACTCTAGTTTTATTAGGGACATACAACTCACCATTAATTTTCTCAAAGACAGTTCTATGTGTGTTACCGTTGGTGTATCATCGGAGGAAAAGAGTGGAGAGGGGAGAAAATATTTATGATTGTGTCATCACTGGAAATGATAAATACTAGTGTTTCAAAACTCTTCAAATTAAATCCATATTTCGAGGATGATCACCTATTATGATAATCATTTACCCTTGAAAGGTGTGCTAAAAGGTACCAAGGTATTAAAAGTTGTCTCCCTTATTACATGTTTGTTTTATTAAATTAAACAAGCCATTATATTTTGTTTAAGTGGAGGGTTTATTTAACGAGGTTATGGTGTTGTCATTATAAGATGTTTGAGATGGGTCAATGGTTTGGGAGGTTGGTTCCCGATGAGGATGTGTTGGGAAGTGTCATCGTCGGAAGATTTTACATATAGCACAAAGGGTAGTCTCATGACTTCTCCCGACAATGAAAAGATGTTCATTGAAAATGTGAACTAATGAAGTAACACCATGTCGTGTGTATCATGTACAACTAAAATAGGTTTCATTACATTATAGTGTGTGGTTGTATTGGGATTTATTTTATACATGGTGCAATAGTGAAATTTGGAAAGAGTTTAAGGGTCCATCTCTTCTTGACATGTATGCATCGGAAGATGACTTGTCAAAGTTGGGATATCATCATCGGGAGATTGTTCAAGGAGTAGAATCTATGGATGATATGCCTACTATTTTTCACAACGAAGATATGAGATTTGAATTACAAAGGAAAATATTGGTTAAATATATCCATATGTGTGTGTTTTATTGGATGTGAGGTCCACCTGTTATGACTGGGTCACAGGAACTACCAGAACCAATATCTTCTTGACACGTCATCATGAAAAGAGAATAATCATGAAAGTGACATATAGCTTTTCACAATGCATAGTTCATCGTCGGCCTAAGAATAAGACTCTCTACAGGTGCATCTCCACTGCATTATCTCTCATTGAAGAAGCATTTTCATTGGAAGGATTGGATGGAAGAGTAATATCATACAACTTTGGAGGGGGGGCACGACAATGCTTGAGTGAGGTCATACGTGTAGAGGATTCTAGCACATTATTGTAGCAAGTTTTCTAAATAAGAGCTTAATATCCTCTTATGGAAAAAAGGAGAAGGGTCCTCAAACCAATATATCTTAGATGTGTCATGAATTTATCCTTGAACCAATGTCGGAAATTATTTACAAAGATTAGTCTTATGAATGAATATATAGTTCGATAATAGTGATTAGTACCTTCCAAAAATTTTAGTTGGTGGGTACCCACTAAAACTAATGAGCCTTTGTGGGTTGTTTTGGATGTCACAACAAGAAGTTAATTCATTTTGGGATGTTTCCTATAATTTATTAGGAGAATATGAAGATGATGAAACTGAAGAAGTTCATTTATCTTAGAATGCTTAATATACCAAAAGCAAAGGATTACCTACAACATTAGATTCTCTTTCCACTTCTAAGACTAGGAAGAAATCATCAACTTCTCATAAATCTACTTCCACCGCAACAAATTCTTCATTTTCCTCTATTTTAAATAACTTGGAGTATGATTTTGTGGAATATTTGAAGAAAACTAAAGTAGATATTTATGTGTTTGAGATTTTGAAGTTATCACAAATACAAGGAAGTTTTATTAAGGCTCTACAAGGATCATCTTTGGGTATAATAAAAGATACTAATGTTGGGGGAAGCAAATAAAATGGAAAATTCATCCAAAGTGCAAATTCTAGGAAGAAATTTGCTAAGAATTAATAGGTTGTTAATGCTTCTTTGATTTGTAAAAGGTTAAAATATAGCACTCCCCCTTTCTTATTGATATTTGAAATATTTAAATAAATGTGCAAAATTGTATGGTTGATTCAAGTGTCTCATCCAATGTTATTCCTTATACAGTATTGTTGGAATCTTCACCAATACTGATGAGGGGGGGTGAGTCAGTGTTGAGAACCTTTTACCATTTTCAATCACAAAATTAACTTATCAATGATTACATTCACTTATGATTGAATTTAATATATCATATACATATAATCATAAATAGTACCATTCAACAATTCACTACATCATACACAGTGCACACGATATTTTTACGTGGAAACCCAAATGGGAGAAAACCATGGAATGCTTTCTTATATATCAGAATATTACATTCATGGGAAGCACTAACTACCAAAATTATCCAACAACAACTAGAAGGAGGCACCAACCCCCTATTTACAGGCTCCAACCTGAAGAAAGCTACAACTCCTTGAATTCTCTAGCTCCAATTGGAAGGAGGCTACGACCCCCTTATTTACAGGCTCCAACCTAAAGGAATATCCATCTCATTTTGTTCTCAGGCTCCAACCGAAAGGAGGATATGACCCTCTAATTAATAGGCTCCAACTTGAAGGAAGCTAAAACTCCCTATGTTCTCTAGATCCAATTGGAAGGAGGCTAAAACCCCCTTTCGATGTCCCTTTCTTATGCCCTGAAATAAAAGTGTAGACTCAACCTGTCACTACTACTATCACCGATACATCATCATCAACCTATCATTGTCACTATCTCTATCACTGTTACTGTCACTGTCATTGTCACTATCACTATCATTGTCACTATCACTATCATTGTCACTGATATTGTCACTGTCACTGTCAATATCATTGTCACCGATATTGTCACTGTCTCTGATAATCAACCTGTCACTGATACTGATACATAATCATCATAAACATATTCTAATATCACCAAGAAAATCTCTTAGAACATATGCCAAACATCACCAAGATATGCCTCAAACCATGTGTTATATCCCTAAAATTCCCTACTCATGCATGCATGGACTTGGCCCTCTTACTTGCATATTTTTCCAAAGAAATGTTGAGAAGATCTTCTTAAAAAACCAATTTTTAGAAGATTTATGTGTCCTGCACCATTACAGCCCGTGTACATACACTTGTTGCACCACTACAGCTAGCGTACATATGCTTGATGCACCATTACAACCCGAGTATGCTTGCAAAAGTTGCAAGGAATTCATTGAAATTCATGGGCTATTGGAAATTTCCCAACTAATACACCTTCTATATCCCATCACCCAACCAAATAACCATCCTTTTTGCATATAAAAGGAGGTTTTGGGGTCTCATTTCACATCGAAGCATAAGAACAATGAAACTCTGCCCAATTTCACTTCCCCTCCTTGCTCAAGATTTTGTTGCCTTTGTGAGGTATTTCAGAATCATTCCCTCATCATCTCCTTATTCCTCCATTCAACCCATTCCCTTCCATTTAGGTGATCATAAGGTTGAGAGAATAAGTCCATTCAAGGTGCACTTGGAGCATGGACAAGAGGAGCCCAGACCAGGTTCGTGGAATGGTGGCCGACATAGATTGTAAGTTGTAATCTATGTATGATGAATAAAAGAATCACATTTTCCTATCCAAAATGATGATGTATTGAGTATTTTCATTGATTTATACTTATCATTTAACATCTAACCCTAACTCATGAATAGAATAGCATGCTTGTAGTCCTTGTTTTCCTATCTTTGGATGTAGGTCAGCCTTGGGAGGAGACGTGCAGTTAGTGGAACTACCAAGCTTGAGGAGATCATCACCAGATGTGGGATCAAAGGTATAGTTACCCAATATATTCTATCATTTTCTTTCTTTACATTAGTTTTGGTATGTTTGGGGTAGTATAGAGAATTGATTATCTTTTAGACGGTTATTCGCTCTATCTACAACTTGAATCCTAATGTAGTTAAAGGGGGGGTTTTCCCGCTAGCACAATCTACCAAGAATGTGCCAAAGTATTCCTCAACCATGTTCCATAACATCCACAAATCATTTACCAAATATATGCCTCAATCATATGCCATATTACTCATGATATGTCTCAACCATGTACTAAAATATGTACCTCAAACATACACCATATCATCCAAGATGTGCCTTAAGTATGTACCAAAACATCTAATATATATATACCTTAACCATATGCATAAAACCATGTGATAAATCCTCTAATATATGCCTCAATAATTTACTAAGACATGTGCCAAAACATCCAAGATATGTATGCAACCATATACCTCAAGCATGTGCCAAACATTAAGGAAATTCCTCCAGCAATATGCCAATACATGCCTTAATCATGTGCCAAATCACCAAGATAAAAACTTAAAAGCACACACAAAACCATACCTTTCAACATGTGATCAATTTGGTGCATACCATCACATACCCTCATACCTTCTTCATCTTCAGAAATAAGAGAATAACATCTTCATCAAACTTTACCTCAATCTCGCGGGACTAGTTTTGGATTAGTCACAAACCCTAAATTTCAACAAGAATGAATCCATACCTGTAATGACTAAATGTCTTAACCTTGTACCCAATATTCTTAAATATCTTCTCTAAAATTCTTCCAATTTTCACTCCTTGATTCATCCCTGAAAAGAAGTTATAGCGAAAATGGCAGACCTTGCTGAATTATGGCCTATTCTAGAGAGAAAACTTGTATAGCATGCCACGCGTTGAATATTTGATATCTAGTTATAAACATAACACAAAAAATACTAATGACTTTAATATTTCCAAATTAATTTGTCTCACATAATTTGTATGCTCTATGAAGAAGCTATGATTGTTTTTCTCAGAACACTTGTTTGGGACTAGTTTAAGGACTAGTCAAAAACCCTATCTTCCACATAGTGTCTCTCCAAAAATACAATGACCTAGAAGATGAAATGTTTACCATAGGTAATTTGATATGTCTTCTCAATATCCTCCAATATTTTCTATCTAAATCATTCTAGAAAAACATTTATAGAGAAAATGGTAATATAACTTTTAAATAACATACCTTAGCACACATCATCACAAGACTTGATCCTCCCTTGGAATTTCTCTCTTCTTCACTTCATCTTCCCTCTGAAATTCGCCTAAGATGTATTTGGTTACCTAAGATAAAAATCACTTGATTTAATATAACAAATGAACTACTAGTTTCCTTATTTATACTAGATCTGGCACCCTCTTTTTAGGGTCGACTTGACCAAAATAAAATTCAATTTAATTTTTTATGATTATTCCATTGAGGCCGAATTTACCAACAATATCCTTAATATTTATTTTAATTTTCATTGCAATGGGGATGACTTGTAACTTCTTGTTTGCAACAACTTTTCTTCTTTTAATTAATATGGGGTTTACTCGTCACTTTTTGTTACAACTGTTTAGGGATTCTTAACCATACTTCGAGGCTTCCATCTTCAAGAAGGAATATCTCCTCAACCATGAGGAACCACGTGATATACCACCTACCATTGGAAATAAAATGATGAGGAATATCCATCCATGATATTTTTTCATGCAATTTCAACGTCCTTCATCCTTGTTTTCCTCAAGCAACTTTGAGCTTCATGACCACACCTCTGGGGCTTCTCAACCACTTAACCACTTAGCCATCTTTCCAAGTCTTCATGTAGACTTCTTCGAAGTGTCTTCCCGTGAGGGCCGTGCTTAGAGATACACCATAAGGGGACCACTTTGGAGACTTCTTAAAATAAACCCATTACTTGGACTTCTTCTCTAGTTGACATTTAGGTTTGACATCAATGACAACTAAATTTCCAACAATCTCCCCCTTTGGAATTGATGGAAACACTCATACTCCCCCTATGACATTGCGTATTATATTTCACACCTCATGTTTCTCTTCCCCTTTAACATCGGTGGAAAAGGGTAACTCTCTTTGGGGTTGCTCCTGATTAAGGTATTTTTCCCCTATGACTTTGGGTCAAGTCACAAAAGAGAGAGATCGAAATCAGAAGACTAAAATATACCCTCACAAACAAACATGTAAACAAGAAATAATTACATTTTCACTAGGAGATAGAAGGGAAGGGAAAGGAGAAGACTTGCACCTTAATCCCTTTGTTTAATTTCAATCCCCACTCCAGTTTCTTGAAGAGCTCTTGGTCTCTGCCGAAACCAACCCGCAAGAAGAAACCAAGATAGTGTTGCAAAAAGGTAGTTATAGGTTCAAGAAGAATATATCAAGTGTATAAATCAAATCTTGTATGAACAATAACAACATATAACAATGCAATTAACACAAGATTTGAGGGAAAGAGATCTCTTATATTATTGACAATATATGAAATTTTGTTACAACCTATTTCGACTTCTAGATCTTCTTTGAAGCCAACCGCCTAGGTTCCTCCACAAGTCCTTCGAGCATCAAGTCAACAAGTAGGCTCTTCCTCACATAAACCAACAAGGATAGGATCACACCTTGTGGATGTATAGGAGAGGAAGTAACTCTGGAAAAGGATTTTCCATGTCAGGGGATACTACTCAGAGCATGAAAGGATTAGGGAAGCTTGCTAAATCTCAACACCATAACCTTGAACCATCAGACTTGTCCTCATCTCTTCCCTCAATGGTGCTTTTATACCATCCTAAATAGGTTGGGGAGGTTGAATTCTGTTTAGTATGGGCTCAAGTACGTTGGGAAATGAGCCCAATGTTATGAGGAAAATCTCTCTATGGCTAGGGTGAACCACGACAGACGGAAATGACTATAGAAATCAACTCTATCCCAACAACACGATATATAAACCAATGTGCAAGGTAGATAAGAAAGTGTCCTACCTCGTCCAGATGTTCGATGAAGTCCATCATTGAGCACTTTGACCCCAAGCTATACAACTACAACAAGTTCTCAACAAACAAAAAAAGCAATCATATAGTGGTAATGTAAAAGGTTAGCACATTAGATAACATAATCCATCAATATACATAACAAATACGCCCATGGATAATAACTCATATATTTTCAAGATATCAATTGGATGGGAAAGGAGTATTTCTATTAATAAATGATCAGCAGAAGTGAAAATATTACAGACTTTCGTGTCAGCATGGTTTGGAACCGAGAAAATAAGTTCCTTCCAGCAGGGTCTCCACCAAAGGCAAGCTCATAAGAGAGAAACAATGAGGTTCTCAATCAATAAGGGAAGATCTTGGGGGCTGAACACTATGTTTAGACTTAAAGGACAAAGGGATGTAGACTCAATATGAAGTAAATAATTTCTCCAGAGTAAATTTTCTCTCAAAGTTGAATTCTTTCTCCTTTTCCATAGCTCGAAATTGGCCCATTTATAGCCTTAAAATGGAACTGAAGGGTCGAGTCAGAACATTTCCAGTATATGGAAGGCCAAGGATCATAGATCTCTTGTCATGACATGGAAACCCAACATTTAATTTTCATTTTTTGGCACAAATTCCGATGTACGTGGGCTGTAGTGGAGAAGCCTGTGTATACACTTGTTGTATAGTGTGCAAGATGAGTACAAGTGGAAAAATTTGTATTTTTGGCTCTGGATTTTATCAACAAGGAAGATAAGTTTGCATAGGGAAATGGAATAAGACCCTCTGTGCAAGATTTCATAGGGTGAGGCAAATCTTGCTATAACAGTTCCCCCTAATGTGTGAGGTCAGAGGAGTATCTGCAATGGCCGAAATACATTATAAATAACCCAGAAGTGGAGTTTTAGGGAACCAACTGGGCGAACTAGTTCTCATTACATTCTACATTGACTTTGCATACATGGATGTCAATAAAGTTACACTGCACATCCATGTGAAAATATACCAAACAAGTGTCTGTGGCCATGAATAGGCAAATACAAATGCGGTTACATGCCAATAGTTGTCATAGTCATGAACAAGGGCCAGTAGAACTAGTCTCAAAACCAATATAAATATATATGTGTACCATGGAGTACAATCTGATCTCCTATGATCACTAAAGTCATATAGGTATTGGTCCAATGAAAAGGAAGAAACAACTCAGGAAAGTTGTGGCCACATAGTGATGTCTTCAAGTCTTCTACACAATCTGCCAAAGGTACAAGTCTACATCATTTGAATAAAGGAGTTGAGGTCGAACAAGATGAGACATTGTTTGATTACCGGTCATTGATGTATACCATTAACAAATGCGAGACAACCTACTAACAATGAAATTAGGTATCAAGGCACCGAGTACATTCTTACAAGTGTGAATAAAGGATCTGGTGTTGAACACCAGAAGAATCCATCGATTAGGAGACATTGATGTATTCCCAACTGTCGATGGCGAGAGGGCCTCCCACTGATGACTGCAAGCCTCAAGGTACTCCTAAGACTCTAGGTCTCATTTCCAAAATATATGGTTTGATGTCGATGGAAGGAGACCCACTGAAAGGAGAGAATTAAGGCATCTCTCATCAGTCGGCATGAGGAACAAAGCAGGAGCTTCATGATTTGGGGGAAATCGGACGAAGAACAAGTTCACAAACCAACGACCCGATGCATCTTTTGCGTGTGCCAAGTGCAAGTGGTACATGAAAAAGACCTCTGAATAGAAGCCAATGATGAAAATTGTTGACAAAGGTGAGGAAACCATCAATGAGGCTAATGGAATCCAAGACACTACACGAATCCGAATGTGTGAATAGATGTCTTTCTGTCGAACACAAGGGAAACCACCCAGTCAATGACCAATGATGAGATGTCTATTTTTGGGTTCAAGGTTACCTACCAATGATGAAAGTAGGGCCAGGGTGCATGATAGGACCACAGTATCATGTGATTCTGAGACAAACTGAGGGTATGGCTGACATGAAAAGTCAAGAGTTCTGAGGAGTGGCTGACATAGGTTGATAGACTTCCTTTGAACAAGAGAATGAGACATATGGAGGACTCTGGTAGCATAGACCCAGTGATGAAACCATGAGATGAAGGAGGCATCAATGAAACTCTCTATAGGTATTGGAAGAGAACCAGTCGGTAGAGAAGACTCTGTAATGAGCTCAGCTTCCTAAGGCCATGCTAATCCCAAAATTATGATGATGAATGGACTCAAATAACTTTGTGCTATGTTCAAAGGAGACATGACTACTACCAACATAAGATAATACTCCCTTCCCACCCGTCATTTTTTATTTTTTCATAGTCAAATTAATTCTATGATACAAAGGAGGAAACAAGTGTCGCAAGTAAGAAAAACTAGTTCCAACAGTGGAACATACCTATGCTCAATGTAGGGAAATGCATGCAGGAGATGGTCACTCAGGGGAATGTTCTCTCCTAGGTATAGGGTGTCAAATTGCGAAGGATATAAACAAGGCTCTTCTTGGTTGAGGATGAATAACTGCTGAGGCAAATGGTTTATAATGCAAAGCGAGAACCGGCTATAGGCTCAATATTGCAAGCAAGGGCATGAGATGCAATCACAACTTAACGCCAAAAAAAATGTCCTTTTTTATGTATTTTAGTCTACTTGGTGTGAAAAAGGGATAAACTTGTGCCAAATAGACGTCTTTTCAAATCCAATTTACGAGTGTAAAAAAGACAAGTTCACTCGGCAATCTTTTCAATTTTTTATAACGAGTCATAAAAGAGATTAACTAAGACTCACGACCTTTCAAGTCCAATTTAACGAGGGTGAAAGGGAAAAATCACTCGGCAATCGTTTCAGTTTTGGATAAGTTGGAAAAGATCTTAACTCGGACTCGCTTGGGAGATTCTATGCAGCAAGTCACAAGGGAGGCCAAGGCTCCTGAGCAGGACTTCTGTGAAAATTCAGTATCTTATGAATAGCTGACATAATCTTGGGAAAACCCAAAGCTCTCCAAGTCGAGGAGGATAAAGAACTAACGGAGTACATAGTCTCTGTGATGGATCAGATAATGTCTCTTACTAGTAAAGACATAAGGGGGGGCATGGGATACCCCACAAGGCCATTCCAATCGAAGGGAACTTCCTTAGGACTTGGAGGGAGACCAATGGGGGAGAGAATAAATCTCTCTCATTCAGAGGGTGGAGGATCAGGAATTTTGATGACATGGTTGAAGGACACACCACCCTCCACAAGGAGAGTAGGATTGACCAGAGATTGCACTATTACAACCACTTCTTCAATTGTAGGTTGAATAGGATGTATGATAACGGGGATAGGGGACACATCACCCTCGACAAAGTGGGTGAGTTCAGGAGAGGATTGTGGCGGCACTACCATCATGTCAATCAAAGAAGGAACAGGGTGTGGGGAAACCACAGATGCCTCAGAATATGAAGGGCCCTTAGGTGAGCCCCATGCTTCTGGTATCCCATCCATAGCTGGACACAAATGAGTAAGGTGATCTCCTTCGTAAGTCCTGCAAAGGACTTTAGGTTTACGTCTGAGGCGTTGAGGCTTCTCAATGCCCCCAACGTCATTCACAACAGATGGTGACATGCTCTCATAATGACTGGTAGAGGCGA
Source organism: Picea engelmannii (assembly GCA_009831015.1). NCBI lineage: Eukaryota > Viridiplantae > Streptophyta > Pinopsida > Pinales > Pinaceae > Picea > Picea engelmannii. The sequence goes on along the minus strand of ML790665.1, from coordinate 1,000,583 downwards.
GAGAGTCATCTCCTTCATGATGTACAAAGGTTGGAGATGTGACATTGGTATGACTCGTGGAAACTAGAGTGGTGCCCCCTGCGTGACTAGCAACGACCGGGTGCAGGTTGTCAACATAACTTATAGAATTTTTTGACCCATATCCACCATGACTGGCAGAGGTTGGTGACGGAGCTCTAGTATGACTGACAGTGACTGGACTAGCAGTGAGTTGTGGCATTTGATACAAAGGTCCAGGGAAAGATTGACTTTGAAACATTGCAGGCCAAGAAGGATCCTGGTTTACCCCCTATCCCTATCTGAAAAGGTAGTATCCTTTGCCTAACTGATTCGAAGAGGTGTGTATGGGAATCATCATTGAAGTCTGTGAAGATACAGAAGTATGATAAGGATTATTTGAGTGAGGATATAAGTTTTCGCCTTGTGAAGCGGTTCCATAAAGAGGGTAGTTCAAACCGTAAAATTGATTCTCCCCATATGAAATACCTGGGGATACATGCGGACCCGTCATGGGAAAAGTGTTCAGAGGAACTGGCATGGAGGATAGAGGATACATGGATGGGGTGTAATAAGAGGAATAAGCACCCATCTAAGCACTGGCTCTTGAAAGAGTGTAACTAGGATTGGATCCAGAAGAGGATGGATTCCAACCACCCATAGCAAGAGTTGGTTGAGGGGCATGACTCATATCGAATGAAGTAGGCATCGGAGCCATGGTGCCCCCGAATCCAATGATAGGATTCATATAAGTAGACCAGGGAGATGATTGCAAGGGTGAAGACATATCAACAGGAGAATGACTAGAGACCCAAGGTGCAGACTAAGTATCATAGTTCTGCATACCATTATGAAAAGTGGAAGAGTTTGTCTCCATGAAATGAGTAGGCAGCATGGGGTGGGTAGCAGTAAACGAGGGATTAAAAGGAACTCCACTATCCATGATACTTAAAACTCAATAGAGACTCCCAAGGCCAACTAGTAATCAAAAAGCACACCAAAAGTCAAACAACCAATAAGCATGCCAACGGGGTAAAGTGGCTGAGTGGCCTCATTCCCTAAAGAAGGTATGTCTCACCCAAGAGTGGTTGAAGACTCCCTGCTAAATATCTAAGGTAATATAATCAATTATAAGGGCCCTCGTGGGTTTAACAACTAGTCAGTCAGATCCCCCTAGAGAGGTAATCCTCCATAAGGGTTGTGTGTTGTCCGACCCTTATCTGACCCAGGATACCTACAGAATAACCCCTGCAAGTAACCTATGAGACACCTAAGTCAAGCAACTAATAAACCATTTTATAATCGATGCAAAGGTGAGAAGTCGCAAGTCAGGTCCACTGTATGGGTAGGGTAGCAAAGCCTGAAACCTTGAAAGCACCACCTCTCACGAAGGTAAAGGCACTAGCAAGATCCCTAGATATGAATAGATCCCCATAAATATCTTTGATGCTAGGAAGGTATAGTGGGGATATCCCTTCAACCAACTTCGTGCGACCTCGTGATTAACTCCGGTGTGAGCGGAGCCTTCTGATCTTACCAATTATACAATGGATTTCTCCACTCCTTGACTCAGACACATATGTTGATTTAATTGCCTTGGAGAAGTTTACTCACAAAATCCTATTCCAAGGCACTAAATCCTAGGCTAGTTTGTCCACCCTAGAAAATAAAATCGTGACTAATCAATTTTAAATTATAGCATTGATTTTAATGGACGTGATTACTCAAAAAGGTATGGTAGTGAAACTCATGGTGTTATGACTCTGCTAGAAAAGTAAATATGAAAATAATGCAAAGTCCTAACTTTAACTTTCAATGAATGATATGCTTCTAAGAACAATGCAATTTCCAAATTCAACTCTGCAATTCTGAAGTAAAAATGCAATCTTTCACTATATGCACTAAGCTAATGATAAGGACTCAAAGGACAAAAATGCCAAGCAATGAAAAATGCTTATTTTCTTTGTATTTTCAATATAACAAAACTAAAAATGCATGGACTGAAAAGTAACTTGATATATAGTCCTACTGTGTATATAAAAAATATAACTCAAGAAGGATACCAAGTAGCAAGACACCCAACCCAATGTGCAAGGACAATAAAAAATGAAAATATGATGAGAAATACTTCGCCTAGAAATTCAACCAAAAGAGGGTTTCATGTCATCCCACAAGCACTTAACAGGCACTACAGAGACCCAAGAAGCCTCAACAAGCATCAAATCCCACCTAGCAAACACCAGACCAGGAAAAAAGGCAAGGCAAACTGATGTATGTGATTGTTCAAACAAACAGAGCATATATACACAAGTTGTAGTGAGACAACCAGCATATGTATGCGATTGTCAAGGAAAAAGGTGCGTATATGCTTTAAAACAAGGTCAGACAAGGGAGAAAGGCTAAAAACTCATACCCAGAGTGAACAAGAGATGTCAAGAAATGATACGACAAGAACCACAAAAGAAACGAGAGAAGTCGAAGGAGAAAAGTACTTCAAACCCTAAGAAAGACGATTCAATCCCCAGTGTGGTCACCAATTATGTTACTACGAAAATATCTCTATGGCTAGGGTGAACCACAACAGATGGAAATGATTGCAGAAATAAACTCTAGCCCAACAACATGCTATATAAACCAATGTGCAAGGGAGATAAGAAAGAGGCCTACCTCATCCAGATGTTCGATGAAGTCCACCATTGAACACTTTGACCCAAATCTATACACCTACAACAAGTTCTCAACAAACAAGCAAAGAAAGCATATAATGGTAATGTAAATGATTAGCACATTATATAGCATAATCCACCAATATACATAAAAAATACTCCCATGGATAATAACTCATATACTTTCAAGATATCAATTGGATGGGAAAGGAGTATCTATGTTAATAAATGATCAGCAGAAGTGAAAATATTACAGAATTCCATGTCGGCACGGTTCGAAACTGAGAAACTAAGTTCCTTCTAGCTAAGCCTCCACCACTTCAATCCTCCACCAAAGGCAAGCTCATAAGAGAGAAACAATGAGATTCTCAATCAATAAGGGAAGAGCTTGGGGGATGAACATTGTGTTCAGACTTAAAGGACAAAGGGATGCAAACTCAATATGAAGTAAATAATTTCTCCAAAGCAACTTTACGCTCAAAGTTGAATTCTTTCTTGATTTCCATAGCTCAGAATTGGCCCATTTATAGCCTTCAAAATGGAACTGAAGGGTCGAGTATGAACGTTTCCAATATATGGAAGGCCAAGGATTAGAGATATCCTGTTGTGACATGGAAACCCAAGATTTAATTTTCATTTTCCAGCACAAATCCTAATGTATGCAAGTTGTAGTGGAGCAGCCTACATATACGCTTGATGTATAGTATGAAAGATGTGTACAAGTGGAAAAAATTGTATTTTTGGCTCTGGATTTTATCAATAAAGAAGATAAGTCTACATAGGGAAATGGAATAAGTCCCTCTGTGCAAGATTGCATAGGGTGGGGCAAATCTTTCTATAACACCCAACTGAAAAACTCGCCCGAAATTAGGGAAATATTTTATTTTTTTCGATTTTTTAGGGAATCTGCGGGTTTCAATCTTACAAGGCATGGATGTCCATGTGTTTCATAAAGGAAACCCACAGAAATCAACAAATGTCAATTTTTTTAGATCACTTTATGAGGAAAGTTTGGGATTTTTCTTAGCAAGATGGGAAAAGGGTAAGGCCATGTCACAAATGCATATGTGTGGCAATTTGTGCTTTGACAGCTCCACCTGTCTTCATGCTTCCGATATTTCTCTACTGGTCTTTCTCTTTCCCTTTGATATCAATGGAAAAGAGTAACTCCCCCTGAAAATATACCTTCTCTTATCTTTCTCTCTTGATTGTGTTCTTTCTATTCCCTTTTGACATTACGAGTAACTCCCTCTAATTATTTCTCTCCCCTTGTCTTCTTTTGCAATATGTTGTGTACATCAATTTGGGACTTCCTGTATATGATTTATTTCCTCTCTTCTGGTGCTCTTTTTCCATTGGTGCTTCCTGTTACTGTAATATACTGATGTATTTGAAAATAATTTATGTTAAGGTTTCTTCATCACTTGACTTCAAGTATTCATGGCATGTCATCTTCATTGAACTAACATCAATGACGTAATCATCCAAAAATATTCTCTTGAAAGTATAACGCTTTCTGAAGGTTTCTCTCTATCTTATTGTGCCTATCGTTGCTTTCCTTCCTAACTGGTTTCACCTATCAATATGCTTTACTTCTGAGTCATCTGCTTTACAATGAGTCCATCTTCCTTTCTGCAATTCCTTTTGAGCTCATGAGTTTCATTCAGTGTCATGTATCCTCTCTAGTTCATTTAAATTATTGTCTTCTATACTTGCAAAATATCTCATGAAATCATCTCTATCCATATTTTATAACAATTGCCCATAACGTTTCTACACAATTTTGCATACTATTGAATAATATGCCACTTCATTGTTTTGAGAGCTTCTTCAAATACGTTGCAACTGATCATTGCGTATTACTTATTTTCAAGTTGAGTCAAATATGTCTACTAGTCTGCTCTATGTTCAAATAAAACTCTACAATTCTACATGGGGATCAAAACTACTTCTTAAAAACCATTCTATCATGAGAGATTTTGCACTTCTGTCATTATGAATCTTCTATCCCAAAAATTGAAAACACTTTAGAATGCCTAAAAGATATTTATTCAATCTATAACTATTTCTTAGTGGTGCACCTTTTTTGTCAACTAAATGAGCAAAATAAGGGTGCTTACAAGCCCAGTTGGGTCAGCTAGGCAAGACAATAATAGATGAAACAGTTAGAAATATAAAGCATAAAAGACAAGCAAAGCATTAAACTAAGAACTATAAAAGGAATTAAACTATAGTGCATAAGGACATTAGAACAAGAAATAAACAAGAATCATAACACCAATGGAAAGGATTGTATTAGTGGAAAGAAAACACCAAAGAGAAAGTGAGACTTTGGGGCCCCTCTTCCTCCAAGGGAGGGATCTTGGACCCCCAAATATTGAGCTCTTCTTACAAGTGAGGAATTAAACTGAAATGGTGAAGAGAATCCAAACCACATCCAATCTAGAGGTGATATGAATGGCTAACTGAAATGGTGCTAGCATGCTCTTGATGAGGAAAGAGGATACTCTAAGAGAATATCAACAACATAACAATACAAATGAATTCCTTTAAAATGTAGTGCACCCATGACATCTTTTTATAGCATAACTTTGAGACATTATTCAACCAGCTTTTAGTGTGAACAAGGGGCGTTTTAGGGCACCCTTAGGTCTTTGACCAGCCCCCCAGTTGGATTCAACCGAGATTTGGGTGTCAAATTGACTTGGAAGCTGAACCAGAAGTGGGTGGAGAGCCGACCAAAATAATAAATGCATCGTTCTGAGGTGTGCACAACTTTTAGCATCCACAATCGCACATCGGACGCATGAACACTTTTCCTACATTTGCGACTGGTGCACGTGTGTGTGCTTCCTGTATATCTTTAGCGCATGATGATTTTATAACTGGTTGTATAGCTTTGGACGTTTTGTAAATGCATTCTTGATCATTTTGGGTCCATGGGCGAACTAATAGCTATTTGAAGATGTTGGATTCTTGTAACCATTTGCAGACGAAATTTTAGTGATAATAGATGCCCCCTGATGGATGAGGTTAGGAGCATACGTATAGCCGAAATTCATCAATGTTTCTTCTACTGAGAGTGTCTTTGTAAGAAAGAGTGATAATGAAAGTATCAGGAGTGACCTATTGGAGGGAGAGGGGAACCTGTAGGACCCAACCTTTCACAAGGTGTAAAAATAAATTGTGTACAAACGAGGCGGGCATGTCCCATGCTCCTATTATGTAACTCAGAAATGTGTAATACAGTAACTGAAGTTGTGTGTTGGTGTAGATGACCGCAGTGCCCTCAGGAGCATGTTGATAATAGAAGAGGACAATTCTGATGGTGAATAAACTCTAAAAAGAGGCAATGACACTTGGAGGAAGTATCGAGGATTCGCAGGCATGGATGGCCTAACAATGTTTAGAGGTCTTCGGAAAATATAAAAAAAAACTGCACTAGTCGCAAAGTAAGACCCACCGCAACATGAGAAAGTGTTGAAGTCGAATGTGGTGGGGGTCAATGATAGTAGAGAGAAATGATGGTTCTCTCTGTGTCATCTGAGACTCCTCATTGTAAAGGTAATGAGAGTCAAGATACTTTCACCCTGCTGGAAACTGTGTTGATGTCGACAAAAAGGGAGATGCAACTTCGAGAAGCGGAGGGCTTCATGAAATCCACTTGGAAAAAATCAGGAACTGATGAGTAACATGGATGAAGTATAGGAGTAGTGAGACTCTAGATTGCCTTTGGTTGAGGAGCGATGTAAAGTGGCAGCAACCATGAAACT
>ML790665.1:923505-953854 GCA_009831015.1 Picea engelmannii | reverse complement strand
CTCACAAGTAATATATGCACCATGGGCGGTGCTTGACTATTTTTTGGGAGGATCGGTGATAAAATTTACTTATTTTTTGAAGAAAGTTATTTTTCCGTATTTATAAATAAATTTCTCATTTACTAAATTTTTTTTATGTTTTATGTATAAGGCTGATGTATTTTATATGTTAATCATGTAGAAACATCAACGAAGAGTTCAACAATAGGAGCAGAGGGTTGACTTGTACAATGTTGTACAGGATTGGGAGGCGAGGGAGAGGGAGAGGGATTTATACCCTCTCCCTATTACATACTCTTAGAAGGTTCAAATGGTCATGTGATTTCAACCCTGACAAATGGTTTTCCATAGTGAAGTTGCATCGTAGTGAAGACCCATATAAAGAAGGCACCTTCAGACCCAATATAATGTCCTTTGCCAAAGCAAGATCATCTTTCTTCAAAATCCATGGGACATCACCTTCTTTGAAAGATAAAGAGGGATCAACATCTCCTCTACTTTCTTGTCTTGGACACTGTTTATTTTTAGTTTTTGAAGAAATAATATCTCTCCTAACAACCAATGTGTCACTTTCTTTTGTCCCCGAGGTGTAGGACAGTCAATGACGGAGTGTGTTGTTAATCCACTTCGTGATGTTAAAGTCACCGGTTCGAAACCTGCGGGGAAAAAAATCCAACCATGTTAAGGGTTGATGTGGCTCAGGCCGGGTGCGATCCCTGGGTGATTTTGATAGATTAGATGCCCCTGAGTCACGGTTTCTTAGCCATATGTTAGTCCCACATGTCACGGACAAACTAACAAAAAAAGAAAAGAAAATGTGTCACTTTCTTTTGATGATATGTGCCTCCATAAAGAAGATGAAACATTTTTAAATATATGCATGGTATCTAGTAAGTGGGAAATCTTAATATGCTCCCAATATGGGAGCTCATAAAAGACAGATTTAATTTTCACCCCAATGGGAAATTTCTCAACATAGGTGTCTAAGAATTATGGATCATCGAACATAGGCTCCCCATTTGAATTGAACATTTCCTTAATATCCTTATCCTTATATTTGTCATATGATCTAAGCTAATCAGTTGGTTTCATTATTGCAACCGTTTGGGTTCTCTCTGGTTTACCATTGAAAGAGGATGTTTCTCTTATGTAAGGGTGTTTTTCTAGGAGGAATACTCTGGAGCAGTCGTACATTGGCTTTGATAGGTGGTTGGACCACCTATCCTTCATAGAAGGTCCACAAAATTTACATCCATGATACCCGTTTGTTACAAGGTCTGTGAAATTATTAATGTATACAGAGCATGTTAGCATTGAAGATTAGAACAATCACAGTGAATTAAATATGCCAAAAAATATTGTTACATATATAAACAAATCAATAAACATGTAATTTACCAGAGAAAACTCCTAAGCCTGGATAATCATGTGTGGTATAAGCACATATGCCATACAATGTAAAATTCCTCTCTGTTGTGATGGGTCTTGATACATCGTATACATGTATCCCTTGTCATAATTCCTTCAATTCATATACCAATGGTTGTAGGTAGACATCCATATTCTTCACTTGTGTTCTACCAGGGAATATAAGAGCCAACATAAGGCCACTACTATAGGCCAAACAGAATAGTTGGTGTTTTGGAGGGAATATGGGTTGATGCAATCAATGGCTACCCTAAATCGTAGACTTCATACTTCATCCTTGAGTTTTTTGGGCCATGTATCCTCTATATGCTTCATGGCTATTGAATCTGTTGGGATTCACATAACTCTCGCATCACTTATGTGCAAGGAATGTTGTTAGTCCCTAAGCCTATTACCACCTCTCTATCCTTAAAATTTCATCCTATGTTATTAAAATCTGTCATGGGCCTTTGTTTCATTGTACCTTTTTATACTTTATATCCTTTGTGGGAGTTATTTTCTTTTCTTTAATTTAATTTTCATTTGCTTCTTTAAGATAGTTTGAGATTTCACATGAAAAAGGACATGTCACATCATTATGGTATTTTTCTATTGGCAAAATCAAGGCAATTTCTCTGGGTATCAAATGTAAAATAGAGTCACTACTAGAATAGTGTTATTCTGGTAGCACATGAAAAATCAGTTTTCAAATGTGCTTCATACCCTATGATCGTCACAGCAAGACCGATATCATGCAAAAATCATGAAAATGGTTATATATTCAAGTTTGTCATTTTCTTTAATGATTACTAGATTTTATGCATGATTTTAATTACTCAAATCAGATCATGCTAATATCTCATGCATCCAATTGGAAAGCCACAACTCGAAACCTGCAAAGTCATAATTTCAAATGTTGAAAAGGATTTTAAATAAAAAGAAATATAGTTGATTGTCTTTTGCAGCCAAAATTCGTGTATACCAGCTGTTTTGTGTAGGTATTCTTAAGAGCCCGAAGTGAAACCCTAAGCATTTGCAGGTGTTCATAATTATCAGCTGACAACATGTCGATTAAGAAGGGAAGATGAGTCCTTCGATTGGAACTGGATGGAGTTGAATTACTCAAATCTTGTCTTGGGATTATGAAGAAATTTGAACAGACTGAATGGTATAAGTTCTGATGGAAACTCTAGCGACACCATGAAGAAATTTCAAAGTTTTTCCCATAATTTTGATGGCTTTCAAACTCAAGGGAAATATGTGTTGATTCATGTTACAGAACAAATTTTATTTTGACTTTAGTCCAACCTACATTGGATGTGGCTTTATCTGACCTCACATTGTCAATTGTTCAGTTCTACGTGAGGCAATAATATCCTAGGGATTATTATGGCCTCTTATTGGAAAACATGCATATGACTGGTATCCAGTGGACCTTAGCATCAATGACTTCAAAGGCCTCTATGGGTATAAGGTGTTTATATCTATTTCTCTTATTCTAGGTGACGGGTTGTCTAATCTAGGAAAGATAATAAGCATTACTAGTAAGGAAGTCTATACCCAATATGGAAAACAAAATACAATTCCTCTCATCAACAATGTTCAAGTTAATGACAATGCAAAATTAGTGGAAGAATAAAGACAAGAGGAGATATTCATTAAGGATAGAATATCATTTTGGATAGCATCTTTTGGTTATGTTGGTTTTGCAACAATTTTTGTTGGGATACTACTTGTTATTTTTCCTCCCTTGAAATGGTACTTGGTACTGATTGCCTATGTTGTGGCCCCAAATTTTTCATTTTTCAACTCATATGGAGAAGGATTGACTGATTGGATATTGTCTAGAAAAGAGGAATAAATTGAAAGGCTAAAAGTTGAAAACAATTCTTTACTGAAGAAAGAGGTTACCAAAGAGAATGAAGTTAAAGGATTGAGATTTCAAAATTCTAGTCTTCAGAAAGAGGTTGAAGAGATGAAGAAATATTTGGAAAGTCCTTAATTAGAGCACCAGTAGTTGACATCCCAGGCAGTTGCAATCCAAATTAGGATGCAACAACTTGAGAGAAATGCAATAGTTCATTTTCAACTTGAGCAGGATATTGATATTGCTGCTACACCAGAAGTTTCAAAGCAATGGCTTGGTTTGAGTTCAACAAAGGATCCAGTAGAAGAGGAATCTTGAATTGTAGAGGATAATCAAGATCAAGACAATATTGAAATAGAGATATGGAAACTTAGCAGAAATTGAAGAATTTTCTGTAGGTGATTGTTTTAGCAATCATCTTCTGACGAGTCTCCCAAGCAAACGATGAAGAATTAGGAGAATCCATTCAAAACCCACTTTCAGAATGGGCTAAATAAAGTGACACATGGGACATTTCTCGAACAAATGAAATTTTAGGAGGTACAGGTGGACCTTTGTGGCTGATTTTTCTAGATTTTTCTAGATTTTCCTGAGTTTCCACTACAGTAATTCGACCTATCCTTGATAATGGGAACTAGTACATGAATTTGGAGCAATTCCTATATATTCTATTTTGCAGGTCAAGGATATATTTGGAATTATGATTTAGTCATAGGTTCAAGGTATTTACCCTAAGATATAGTTTTTTGTTGTAATACAATATATGAAATGGGATGTAATTACTAATTGTTAGCCAGATATCGGGTCTCAATCAAAACTACATCTAGATTTTAGGATCTGATGAAACCAACTTTGTGTATAAAGAGGAAATTAGTTGACAGAGTGAAAGGAGGGGGGCTTCCTCTTGGAAGGAAGTTGGGTTCGCGTTTGGTGGTGCTATAGGACATATTGATCTGAATTGTATACATGGAATCTGCTACAACTTACACTCGATGGAAAAAGAATTATGATGGTTAGATTGTCTCATTCTTGTGTTAAATTTATTCTCTCTTACTTGAAATGCATTTGAATATTTTGCAAATCATTTGATTTATTCTTTTCATGTTGAATACCAATAAATATTTTGGTTTTTGCTCAATTGTTACAGAATTTTTGTTTGAGTATTTATTTCTTGTTTTTGGATGATATTTGGGATCGAGATTCTTCTATGTAAGTGAATAGATTGTAATCTTGCAATTTATTTTTCTTATGTTTAAATATTCTTATCTAGTTGATCAGAGTGATTGTCATTAGCTAAGTGAATTTGGTGGAAACTTGACTTTGTAACCAAAATCTTATGTTTCCTAATTCATCCACTTCTTGACCCATAAAACAACCTATAAACCTAAAAAGACCTACAAACATAAACCATTACAATAACCAAGGTGCCCTACATTTCCCTTAGTAGTCAAGGACAAATTTAGGGACTAACACATGTCATTCCTACAGCATAGCTCATTCTTTGCAATGAAAAAGCCTTTGAATCCTTGGGATTATAGGCATGTGCCTCAATATATTATGAGGAGGACCATGTGATTTACCCTTTTTATTTGATTTATGGTAACTTCCATGCCCACATTTCATACGTATCTATTTTTCTGCATATTCTACTCTATATAGAATACAATCATTCAGACATGCATGATATGATATTTACTCAACACCCAACATTTTCAACATTTTCTTTACCTCTTCGCAGCTACCAGACAAGACATAATCACTTAGAAGAACCTTATCTTTGAATAACCTGCAGTTAGTGCGCAATAGAAATGTACAATGTCATTTAACGTTCATAAAATCGACTATTTTTAATGTTGATTGTGTGAAAATATTTCTAAAAATATAAGGGAATTGATGATCAATTGCCTCAATATTGTCGAGAAACATTGTTGTCGCCATCTAGGTAGACATTGACCGGCTAGGACCAAAGAGAGGGGTGGTGGAAGCATATTTCAAGATTTTTAAAAAGGTATCAGTGATATGAGAATCATCTCCTAGCTCATCGTTCTAGAATGCATCTAACAACATTTTCTCCATGGCAGTCGTATCTCATAAATAATCATCCATACCAACCTCTATTTGATTGACTGATCCAGATTATTTTTGATGCGAAATGAGAGCAGAGATATAATAAAGAAATGTATAGAGATATCTCGGATATCCAATAATATAATAAAAATGTATCATAGATGCAACCATAAACAAAAAGATACAGTAATACACAATTTTCTATTAATGAGCGAAAATGTACAAAGACTGTAAAAATACAGAGTGAAAGACTTGCTAGAATGGTGGCAGCTTATCTCTGAGAAGAGATGTGTCCGCTACTCGCATTCACAAGAAGATTATTTTACAATGAGGCTCCAAATGAATTTTTATAATAAATAAAATCCAAAACCCTAACACCGGAAGATGAAAATCCAACAGTTTTGTGGACCCCGTTTTGGGCAGTTTATTGTATCAACTTCTCGGGGGCGTAACTTTGGCATACGATCTCCGTTTGGGGCGCACGATAGCTCATTGGAAAGGTATCTCCGAGGAGATTCATTTTGGGGGGATAAATAAAATCCTTTTCCTATCATTGAGAATCTCTATCCCGAAAAACCTTCATTTAGGCCCTCAAAATGGCACCAAAAGTTAAAAACTGCTAAAAATAGTAAATTACCAAAATTGGCAGAAACTTGTTTTGAGCCAGTTGGAAAAGGTGGGTAGCCACCGATATCCACCTGGATCATTGACTCCATTGACAACTTGTTAAGAACTACTATTGTTGTATTCATTCATAATTGGTGAATCTGGACATATTAGGAATTGAATAGGTGGTTGATTCAACCATTCTTGGTATGCTTCCTCTCCGAGTTGTGTTATTATTGCAGCCTTCTCTTGATTTGAAATTGTGGTGGGGTGCAATGGAAGATGATAGGTAGGTCGCTCATCATCAGAATCCTAATTTCAAAAATATTGAACATTAGTACATCGATGATATTAGTAAGCACAATGAAATTGGTTTGTTCAAATTACATTATACCAAACAATTATTACTATTGTTGACCCAGGAATGCGGCTAGAAGATGGCATGTTACAATTGGCAGGGTAAAGAGGCTATCCATTTTTATCTACCAACTTATTGCAGTATGTTGCTCCCGATAATAGCTTCTGACATTTTTGAACTGGTGGAATATCGTTTTCATCTGAACTCGATTCGGAATCAGGATCCTGCAAATTTGGATACTTTTTTATTCAGATTAACATGGATAAAAACAAATTCAATTAGATAATCGAAATATAAATAAAAACTGAACTTACTGGAGATGGATGAGAGAAATATGTGATGGAATTTGAGAAAAATCAACAATAAATTTTTAAGAATAAGGTGACTTTAAGTGAAAAATGTATACTATGAAGTATTGCAAGTCATGTGGATGCATCCTAAAAGATAGTTTAAGATGAAAATACTCGTTTATGTGAAAATAAAATGCAGATAAATTTTAAAGAATAATGGTGTGCTTACTTAAACAAAATGCATCGGTGCATCTATAACAATATAAAGAACTGGGGCGTTTAATTACTAATCGCACCGGTTCGCAAGATTTAAAGTAAATAAAAATTAATTATATGATATCCCTTCTCCAAAAAAATTTAGTGCATTGGTTCTTTGTATAAACAAACGCACCAGTGCGTTATATTAATAAATGCACCAGTATTTCGAAAAACTTTAAAGAAAAAAATCCTGACTTTGTTTTTTTATAATTGAAAAATGAGTGGGAATTTATTTTCCGAAAATATAATTTCATAAAGTACTTTAAATAGTAAGAATCTATTCACTTTTCATTATTTTTCCAAAATTTACAGGGGAGAGATTGGCAAGAGAGACATATCGAGGAGCACTATGGAGCAGCATAATACTTTGGAATAGCAGAATTATTTAGAAGATCAAATTTGAAGGGTATGGTGATTCACTCAAAACCCTTTTAATAAAGTCCTTTAAATAGTAATAAGTTATTCACTTTTTCATTATTTTTCCAAAATTTACAAGGGAGAGATTTTCAAGAGAGACATATCGGGAAGCACTGTGGAACAATAGAATACTTTGGAAGAGAATAATTATTCAGAAGATCAGAATTTGAAGGGTATGGTGATTCACTCAAAACTCTTTTGGAGCAACTAAATTATTCAGAAGATCAAAATTTTAAGGGTTTTGTGATTCACTTGAAACCCTGCATAGTAAAAAATTTAAATTTTACTACTGATTTTAATAATAATAAAATTTACTTCAGATTTAATTAAAATTCAAAAAAACAAAAATCATACTTACTTTAAACCATTACTTCTTCTTGCTTATGTGACTTCAAAATTTCACCTTAGGGTTTAACTCCCTCTATCACTTCACAATTAGAGATTTTCATTTTAGGCATTTTAGATTTAATGGATTTGGGTTTATATATATAAGGTGTTTGGCATGTGATGCAAGGGGACCACTTATTGCATCAGATCCAAACCTTGTCGGCCCTGTCACATTTATTTTTTAAATGGTTTATGGTTATCGGTGCGTCAATTTTACTATAACACACTGGTGCACTTACTAATAAAGCACACTAGAAATAATGTTACATAATTTTAAAAAAAAATCGTTCATCCGTGTCTAATTTTTTTCATTCATGGTATTTTTTTTTTGTTTTCATTTTTTACTCTAGGCGCAGTGTTGTTATTGATACATATTGCACCATTGTAATTTAATTTTTTTTTTTTAAATAGTTTTTTCATGTCGATGCATTTCCTATACCGAACACACTGGTGCTTTCATATTATTAAAGTGCACCGTGAACTAGATTTTTTTTTTTAGCTGAAAATATGTGATTTATTTATAAAATATATTTAATAGTTTATGTATTGAATGGTATAGGTTGTATATTAATAAAAAAAAATGTGTGAGAATAGTTCAAATAACAAAAATTCTGATTGGCACAATGATAAGACATCCAAAAAAGAAAAAAAGGGAAGTTCTTTGTAAATTCTATACAAAATTAATATGTTTGAACTATATGTAAGTTTAAATAATATCTATTGGTTAGTGTGTGTCATGTGGAGCCACAAAATGAGGAATATTGATAAGATTCTTTGTGATCTAAGAGCAGAAGAGCGTAAAATCTTGATGGAAAAATTACAAAAGATGAATCGGGTGAATGAAAAAATATTAATCAATATGAGTTCTTTTTTGAATTTTCATTAATGATATACTTAAAATATTATATAACATGCTTTAAACAATCTATTAATTCACGTATGTTTAATGTTATACAGGGACCAACAATGAAGGAATGGAATGTCGTCCTAAAGAAATAAAAATTATAGAAAATGTAAATGATGTTGAATTGGTCCTTAGCTCATTTGGAATGGTGTTGGAGGTTAATGAAAGGGGGGGAACTTTTAAAAAACTATGAGGGATATAGTTGAATGAACGTATAGATGTACTTTCCACTTATAATACAGAAATCAATCCAATGATTTCAAGAACCAGGTTATATCTAAACTACAGGAAGCGTTTCCAGAGAAATGGTCAATGGGACCTATCATACTTGCAATAGAAAAAACATACAAAAACAAAAAAGAATCATTCAAAAAGCAATATTCCCAAAAATGTTTTTTCTAGAATATGTATATATTACTACAAAGCATTCATTTATTAATATCAATTTTGTTATATTTAGTTTTCATATATCAATATAAAAAATGTTTATTGTCGGGCTATTTTTTTTAGGAAAATTATGAAAATCCCAAAGGATCAACGAGCTGATATCCAAAATATGCTAGTAGGAATGTCCAAAATATATACAAGGAGATGGTCAAAGAAATGGACATAATTGCATCACAGGAGGATCCATCTCAACAACAACATGCTTCAAATATATGAAATCATTGAACTTTTCTATTAGGTACATATAAATAAATAATTTAGCATTAAATATTAATTTTCAAGTATTTTCTTGCAGAAAAGAAAACAAAATAGAATGGATTCAGCACATAAAACATGACGAAAAGGAAGAAAATGGTTGATAGCAAATTTTGTGAGTAATTGTCATTTCCTTGTAACAACTTGAGATTTAATTTTTGTATATTTTAAGTTGTTTTATAGCAGCCATCCTTGAATGTCTTCAAACAAGTGCTAACATACAAACAAGAGCCATCAGAAGAATTGATTGACATTCAGTTAAGTATGGGTTGTGAGTACATGTTCGCATATTAAATATTAATTGTGGAATTTGTAATTATATATGTGGTTTTACTTCTCTCATTTTATAATTAATGGAACAAAAAAATCCTTTATATTAAATCTATGATTTATTATGGGGTTTAAAACTTGCAGGAAACAAAGTATGGAAATGTGCCAACAGAGGATTTGTTGACAGAAGGCATGAGATTTGGTTTTGAAATAATGTGTATCATTCAAGAATCAATTCTTTCTATGGTACATCGCTTTTAAATTTACATTCTTGTATATTATTTATTTCAATTTTCATTATTCTCACCAATGTAGATACACTCATTACAATTTTATTTTATTTTTGTAGATGGAACTTCAAGAAGAGGAAAAAAATGGAGGCAATCAACAAAACATTCGTCCAAATAACCCAAGTCATGGAAGTAGCTCGAGCACTGATAACGGTTCCAGCGAAGAATGATGATCAATATATTTGGATATCAATGCAAGTTGTTGTATTTTTTGAAATAATTGTCTATGAAAATCAAACATTTTGTTTAATGTAATGGACATAGTGTCCCAATTCAAAGACAAGGGGTTACCAATAAGTGTCCCATTTTGTATGACAAATATCCTCTTATTCATATATAATAAAATATGTTTTATTTTATTCTATTGCATTGTCCAATGTTGTTGTGAAATGTTACATCGTTGATTAAATATATGGATGATTAAATATTATAATGAAGAGATGTGAAATATGATGATATAACAAATTAATCCAAACATTGTATCCAAATGCACAACTCAGAATTTAATTTATATGAATACTATTATAATATATATGTCATTTTTTTATGAACAATGGAATTAAAAAATAACAATAATTGCACTGACACGGGTCGATGTTTCTAAAAAGAGAAAATGAATATCGGTGTGTTTAATGCTAAAAAGCACCGATGTTGTAATAAAATGTGCATCGGTGTTGTAATACAATGAAACAGCACCGATCATAACATTATTTTAACAACAACAATTATAATAATAAAAATCAGCCTTTAGATGCATTTAATTAAAATGGCGGATCAGTGCTTCTGTATTAGACTTCTGCATCGATGCATTCTAAATTTCATGCACTGGTCAAGTTTTTCTTGTAATGCACCGGTGCATGGTATCATATATTCAACCGGTGAATTGTTATTATTAAATCACTGATGTGTTATGATTTAGAAGAGCATCAGTGCCCCAATATTCATTTTACTGCCCTGGTTCTTTTAGTGAAACGTAAGCATCGGTGCTTTAAGTTTGAGAACGCACTGGTGTGTATACACCATGAAGCGCACTACCTAGAAAAACATATGCTAAAACCTCTGGCCACCCAAATTGTTTTAGTTATAATGAAGTTCCGTTATAATATCTGCAAAAACATCTGCTACCAAAAATGAATGTTTTAGCAGAGGTTAATTTTTGCCAATTTTGTAACACTAAAAACCTTCACTACAAGTTCTTTTCCTTGTAGTGGAAATTCATCACAATCAAAGGTTTTTTCCCGCAATCCAAGAGCTTCAAGCTTGTCAAGATTACCCTTTTGTATTTTTCCTATCAAAAAGTCCATTTGGCACTACTTCATGTTTTTCTTGCAACCAAAAAGCTGCAAGCTTATCAGACTTACCTTCGTAGTATCTCCCTATTGGGATGTCAACTTATATTATTTTTATGACATTTCTGAAACCTACAATCTACAAGCCTATTAAGAATATATTTTTGGTATTTTATATTCAGAGGGTCACGATAACATGTTTTTATAAATTTTTTGAGGTTCACATCCCACAATCCTATTGAGCTTAAATTCACGTACTTTTCTTTTCAGAACCGCGAGGTGACCTTCTATAATGAATTTTTGGAAGTCCACTTCCTGTAATACTGTCGAGAATTCTTTTGCAGAATATTCCTGTCAGAATGATAACTTGAACTTGTATTACAATCTTCCTTAAGCTTGCAACCTACAGGATTTTCAGGCATATCTTTTCAGGTTTTTCCAAATCAGAGTGTCAAAATATTAAACCTTTTTCCCATGAACCTTTTTCCTACAAACCTTTTTTCTGCAAACCCTTTTCCTGTGAGCTTCCTCCTGCAAACATTTTCTCATGAAATTACTCATACTATACCTTTCCCCGCCATTGAAAGATCAAATTTGAACACATTGGTTGCAAAACGATAGGTCAACAAGGTGCTAGCTATAGACTTGATTGACTAGCTATAATAGTTATTGTTCAAAGAAGGTGGCATAATCTATGTCGGCGTAAGCTTATCTTTAGTTATTGATATTTATTTTCCAAATCAATTGACATACAAATGAATTGATTGTAAAAGACTGAATTTTCCTATATTTTGTGTTGTTTTGTGTATTTGCAGAAATTTTCAAAAGCTTGAGTGAAACCGTTATTACCTTGTAAATTGTATAGGATTTTCAAGGCCACCATGTCTAGAGCTCAAATGCATAGAGGGAGGGATCCTCCTACAAATTTCTCATCTCAAGGAAAATCTTAGGATACCCTATTTGTGTCTAATACTAGACATTTCAATGGGATCCAAGGATGTTATACATTGATCAAGATGTACAGACTATTTTCTTATGGGAGTTTCCCAGAAGAAGGCGAAGACATTGTTGTGCACAGGAGTAACAAGAAGAATGGTATATAAATCATTAATGGTAGGCCAACAATTTTTCCATACTATAATGATGCAACCAGATTGGTACATGAATGTATATATCTGAAGGCAGACATGATATTGAATGAAGTAGGAAACCCCATCTCTTCATTACAGTCAGACTATATTCACAAGATGTATCAGTTGCAAAGGCCAAACATCTATTTGAGCAAGCAATTTCTACATGCCTTCAGCAAGGAGAACCCCATTTTTATTGGCATAATAAAAGAGTGGTGGGATGAATATATTCCATTCACTATAAAGGACAATAGAGTGTCTCAAATACAATACTTCAAGAAGCTTTGCCAACTTCTTGTGGCCATGATTCACAAACTTTATGGAGAGGAAGAAAGCACCCATTTCAAGCTAGAATGGGTACCAATTGCACATTGTGTAGCAGAAGTAGGTCAAATAGTCAATTAGGCATAGATCATGTATGCTAACATTTGTTTAGTTTCCTAAGAAGCTCATGTTATCAAAAAACCAGGTTTATATATGTCTGCATTCTTAATAGATGTTATTTTTGTTTCAATTCCTTTTCTTGAAATGGGTTGAAAATAGAACCTTAATTCACCATCCATTCATATTTGTTGCTCATGGTTGTTGGAAAACAATTACAAGAAGTATTTTTATGAAATTTGTAATGGTTTTGCAACACACCTATTTTATGTCATTTTTGGCCAACCACCCCACATATTGACCCCAGAATCCATTGAATCCTTGAAAGACATAGGAGACTGGTATATGGAAAAGAATTATACCTATATCATGGTATTTGTGTGTTCTTATCCACCTCATTTAGTCCCCAAATATGTTCATAATAGATTGGTGATCAGGGAGATATCATAACAAATAGTAGAGGTAGGAATCATTGGTTCCTTATCTGTCAGTGTCAAGAAAACATGGCCCAATTTTCCAATTAAAGTGGGATGGTTTACTCAATTGAATGTTCCACATGCCAAAAAGGAAGTTGCTACGTTGAAAGAGATTACCCTATGCATAGGAGTGGCTAGGAACCATGACCCTAAAGGTGTAGTATTGGACCACATCAGAACCTTTGGGATTATACCTCCATTTCAACATGACCAAAGTGAAGAGGAAATCATTTTCCAAAGAATCAAGTCTTTTGAAGAAGTGTTATCCCACGTTAAGGATAAACAAGAATAGCAAAGACTGTAAATTGAACAAGAAGAAAAAGGGTAATGTTCAATCTGCAGAGGGAAAATTTAATGGCCAGTCAACATAAGAAAGAGTAGGCCAATAAAAAGGCCCATCAACAAAAAGAATAAGAAAAACTAATGAAAAATGCTTTGGATATAGAAGAAAAAATTAGAAAGGAAGAAAACAAAAAGAAGAAGAATTTAGGAAGAAGGAAGAAAAGGCTAGACATACATCCGAGGAGAAAATAAAACTAGAAAAATCATTCTACAAGGATACAGAGGAAGAAAGGAGGAGGAAAGAGAAAGAAAGGAACAAAGTAGAGGAAGAGAATAAATGGAAGGAAGAAGTAGAAGCCAAAATAAAAGAAGATGAGGTAGTTGAAGCAAAGAAATAGAAAAAGAGAAAACTAAAATATGACAAGGACAAAGGAAGTGTGAAGGTGGATCTTCCCCCAAGGGAGGGAACCAGTCTGGTCACCACACAGGGGACCACCTTATTGAATTATCCCTTCAATCTTGGAACTCCCCTCAACACAATAAATCCTAGTTTCTCCTACTCTCAACTCATATATATATATATATATGATACAATAGTCTCCTTGGAATATTATTTCTTCAATAAGTATAAAAAAGGAATTGCTAATAGATAAGCAAAGAGACAAAGGATAGAAGATACCCCCAACAAGGAAACATCAAAAAGGGTAATTGAGAGGAATCTTGGAGGTCAATATCCCCAAGCAAATGAAATTGATACAACCTCTGCTATAAGTTCCTTTGCATAAGCTAATTCTATTATTGTTAATGAGCTCAATGCTCTAATGTCCCTGAGCTGGAACCATTTGTAATTGTACATATAGGTTGGTGAGCCATTGGAACCAAGTGTAAATTTAATGTACATTTAGGCTGGTGAGTCTTTGGCATTAAATTTTGATGTTGTGCGCATTAAAGTGGTGCATGGAGAAGTGTTATCAAAGACAAGGTGTTCACATTTTATGTGTTGCGTGCACCTGGGTAAGTGTGAACATTGCATTGTGTTGTGTGCACTTGGGCAAGTGTGCAGTAATGACTAGAAGTGCGCAGAGTTAAGTTATATATTTGTGTTTGTGTGTGTGTGTGTGTGTGTGTGTGTGTGTGTGTGTGTGTGTGTGTGTGTGTGTGTGTGTGTGTGTGACTAGATATGTATTGAGGTCGGAGAGCCTGTGTTTTTATGAGGCTAGTGAGTCGGGACGCATATGGTCTAGTGCGCCTATCCATGTAATTATACTCAGTTGTTAATGTAATATATTGCATCGCTATGTGAAAATAGACTCGGATGAAAAGAGATGGGGGACCAACTCCACCAAAAAAGGAAAAAAGGGGGTGAGATGTATGTCTTGGGGAATATTTTAATAATATTTCTAAAAAAATGTAACCTTACAGATATATTATTTATCCTAAGTTTCTGAGATATGGGAACGGGTCACCAAGTGGATTAAAGCTACTTTTGAAGGTGACAAGTGTCAATAGAAATGAATTCAATATATATTGTTGGTCTTACTCTATTTTGGGGAGGAATGGCATTATTATCTATTATTGGGAAAATAATTCAGGTAGCAAGCTCTCGTGAGAAGAAGGGGGTCGAACTGTATGAAAAATATGATTATTACCTTATCTACACAGATAATATTGTAAGGGGATGAGAGGATGTAACCATAGTTTTATTGTCGAGGAGATGGGTTGACAAACCATGAGCAGTCTCTCTGGGTGAGAGATTAGATTTTGTGAAGTGGTTTTTAGGCCCGTGAGCATACTCTCCCAGTGAGAGTTTTTTTTAGAGTTTTTCCTTGGTGTGTTGATCATTAATCATAGGGCTCGGAGAATTCCTATCCGGCCTGAATCTGGTAACCATGGGAAGGGAAGTGGGGAAGCCGAAGGATTTTTGAGTAGAGAAGGGGAACACTTCCTTGGGTGTGACAGGTGCATGGGGATTGAGGTATTTTGGGCTATTTGCAGCAGCAGACACCTTGGACTAAGCAATTCAGTGATTATCAAACCTTATCTTGTCACTAGGAACCATTTTTCCCTAGTGGAGTTAATCCCCGGCTCGGGGGTGACCTATTGTTGAAAGATTATGAGCAATAAAGTCTATGGTTGGGAGGAACATCTAAGTTATGTGTGTAGTTGGTGACTTTCATATAAGATAAGTGCTCCTTATGTGATTTTCTTGTTTACAATGTGCATATTTGTTTGTGCTTGATATGGGTTAATTCATGTATGTAATTACATATAATTAATTGTTATTATTGTATTTAATTTGCTTAAACATGTAAATATGGTACTTATGGCTTGTATTTGTAGTTGTACATGAGTATGTCAGTTGATGTTAGCCTTTCATGTTAAGTTAATCTTGTGTTTTTAGTTATGAGTATTCAAGAAGAGGATTAGGTAGTTGGGTGCGTACGAAAGTAGTGTATGTGCATAGGAGGCTGGAATTTGTGTGTGCATCCAAGGAAATAGACTTCGTGAATAGTGAAATCAGAATTAGCACATGACACCAAGATGGTTGTGCGCATGGTTGTGTTGTGGGATCAGTACTCTAGAGAGCAGTCGTTTGATTTACTTTCGTTGATTAATGTTGTGTTAAAAGGAGAATGATACTTTCATTGTTATAAGTTTTGTGGCGTGACTCAAGTTGGGTTGACCGCGTCACTTCAAGTGATACTATGCAGACTTGTGTGTAGGGTAGAATATACACAGTGAAATTTTAGGGTAACATTGCTCAGTAGTAAGATGGGGGTGTTACAAATTGATATCAGAGCTATTTCAGAGTATTTTATGGAGTAGAATTGCCCATCCTCGATGGATAGGGATGTTACAAATGCCATGGTGGAATCCTACAAAACCAAGGTAATTCATGTGTGCGTCCAAGGAAATAGACTCTGCGCATAGTGAAATCAGAATTGGTGCATGATGCCAAGAGGGTTGTGCACACAGTTGTGTTGTGGGATTAGTACTCTAGAGCGTAGTTGTTTGAGTTACTTCTGCTACTTAATGTTGTGTTTAAAGGAGAGTGATTCTTCCACTTTTATAAGTTGTATGGTGCCACTCAAGTTGGTTTGAGTGCATTACTTCAAGTGATACTACATGGACTTGTGTGTAGAGTAGAATCTACACAGTGAAATTTTAGGGTAACATTACTCAGTAGTAGGTTGGGGATGTTACAAATTGATATCAGAGCTATGTGAGAGTGTTTTATGGAGTAGCATGGCCCATCTTGGGTGGCTAGGGATGATACATTATGGTATCAGAGATAATGGTTTAACATTGGACTTGTATGGGCCAGAGGTCAACAAGAAGTTGTAGAGATCCAGTTTCAACATTGAAGATTGCATGAGCTAAATTATACTTAAGACAAAAAAAAATTAGACTCAAAAGTGGCCAAATTTCAAATTTCAATGTGGCCATGGTGTGCATTATGTAATAATGTGTAGATGTGTGTGCTAAGTCTATGATATTGGAGAGTGCAGAAATGGAACTATGCAGTAAACAATGGTGTGTGGGTGTGCGCACTAAAGGTTTGGGACTACGCAGGACAATTTTTTGGGGCATGTGCATTACTGATATGATGTGTACAAGTTGAAAATTGACACTGTACATTGGTGTGTTGGATATCAGTGCATGCATGAGCTTCAAAAGGAAGGATTCTGACAAGATGGTGTAGATTTTTCATGAAGTTGTTTCATAAATTTTCCTAACAAATCTTGTTGTTTGTAGGTTTTCAGAATTATTAGCGATTAGAGAAGGAAAAAATTAGTGCAGAAGGTTAAAATCATGGAATATGTGTAAAGGACCTACAGTCTTGATGATGAATCTAGGGATTTGTATGACGGTTTGGTTGTTGATGGTACAGAATCCAAGGAGGAGCACATGATTTTATTTGAAACCATAAAAGGACTACAAAAATATGTCCAAAGCTATAATGATGATAACGAAAGGCTTATGAGAACCAAGGTTCAACAAGATGAATTCAATGTTAAATTGATGAAAATTCTAGAAAAAATAGAAAATAAAATGGGTAAGGAGACAAGGACGAGTAGATCAATAATTTGTGGGTCTCATGATGAGAAAGGAAGAGAAGAAATCATTCTTGGTAAACATTCTTTTAGGAAATCATGTAGTAGTTCGAGTCCATCTCCTGTCAGAAAGCATAAGAGAAGGACTGGGGTGGAAGAGCTACAGGGAGAAATGAATAAGATTGATAATTCTACCTTTGAGGGTGAGCACAAGAAGGATGAAGATGCGGAGAACTAGTTTTTGGGTATGAGGAAGTACTTTAAGTTGCATAAATATTTTGTGCAAGCATAATGGAGAATTGTTATTTATCGGATAAAGGGAAAGTATAAATGTGGTGGGATTAGTATGTACAAGTGCAGCACATCAATGAGAAGAGGGAGTTCAAGAGGTATTTCCAAACGAAATATTTAACCAATAGGTACTATGATAGGAAAATGAAGGAGTTATTTGAACTCAAGCTTAGGAGCATGACAATAGATGAGTACCAAAGAATATTCTTAGAGATGTTGAAGTATTTCATATTCATCAAGGATGAACAAGTGAAGATTCAGAGGTATCTAAGTGGTATACCCTCATTTATCAATGACAAGATACAATATGATGATCCCAAGACATTGGAAGAAACCATAAAGAGAAGTAAGTGTCTTTATGAGAAGCAAAAGGGAAGACCGAATTTCCCAAAGGCTTGGGAAGATAAGATGAAAAGTAAGGTGGAACTTAGGAATAATGGGGATAATACATAATTTTTCATAAACATTGCCCAAGGAAAGTCAACTCTCTAGGAGCCCACAATGTCAGAAATAGTGGGACAAAATTCATGCAAACAACCTATGTAGTGTTGGGGTTGTGGCGGAAATCATATGTGCAGAGATTTCCCTCAAAGAGGTGATAAAGATAGGACTGTGCATAGTGTTTAGCAAGCTACGATAGTTGATTACATGGGAATAAATGTGCCAAGGATCTATATCATGTTGGATAACAAGCAGTCTAAATTTCAGTCGCACATGATCAAGGTGGAAGGTAAGATTAATGACCAACCCATTGCTATTTTAATAGAATCAAGAGTTATTCATAGTCATTTAGATCCTAAGATGGTGGAAAGATTCCATTTGTCGATAAGCAAGCTTGGGAAACCTTGGTTGGTGCAGTCAGCTATAGGAGAAAAAAGGAAAATCAATAAGATGGTTAAGGCATGTCCAATGGAGATGAATGGATAGCGCACAAAGGCTGATTTGAATATTATACCCTTAGGCTCGTATGATTTCCTCATTGGTATGGATTGGTTGGACGAGAATCATGTTGTTATGGATTGTTATAATAAGGATTTTACTTGCCTGGATGAGCAAGGAAATTTGAGAAAAGTTCAAGGCATTCCAAGAGATGTGACTATTAGAGAAGTTTTATCTTTGCAGTTGAAGAAAAGATATAGGAAAGGATGTCAAGTATTCACAACTCACATGGAAGAGGCACCTAAGGATAAAGTTCCAAGTATGGAATACTTCACAGTACTAAAAGAGTTTGAGGATATCCTTAAATATATGCAGGGGTTTCCTCCGAAAAGAGATATCTACTTCTCTATAAATATGATGTCGGGAGCCGCACATGTATCCAAGACTCCTTATAAGATGAGCATGCCCGATTTGAAGGAGTTACAGATGCAACTTGAAGAGCTTCTGAAGAAGAGGTATATACACCCAAGTGTGTCACCTTAGGGTGCACCATTTTTGTTCGTGAAGAACAAGGATGGTACATTGAGACTTTGTATCAAATTCAGGAAGTTGAACAAGGTAACAGTGAAGAACAAGTATCCTTTACCCAAGATAGATGACTTGTTTTATCAGTTGATAGGCGTGTAGATATTTTTGAAGATTGATCTCAGATCTGGATATCATCGGATAAGAATTAAATAAGAATACATCAGTAAGACTTCCTTCAGAACAAGGTATGGTGATTACAAGTTTACAGTGGTGCCATTTGGGTTGTCAAATGCACCATCTGCATTCATGTTTTTAATGAATGGAGTTTTCAGAGATTACTTGGATAAGTTCGTCATCATATTTTTGGATGACATTCTTATTTACAAAAATTTTGAAGAATGACATGAGAAACACTTGAAGATGGTGTTGCAGGTATTGAGGGAGCATCATCTTTATGCAAAGTTGAGAAAGTGTTCATTTTATTAGTGACAGATTCATTACTTGGGTCATATAATTTATGAGGAAGGAATAGTTGGACGATAAAATCCATTGAGGAATGGTTGACACAAAGAAATGTCGCAGAAGTGAGATCCTTTATGGGACTATCAGGGTACTATAGAAGGTTTATCAAAGTATTTTCACAGATTGTGCATCCAATTGCATCTTTGCAAAATAAAGGTGCATGATTTGAATGGACTCTGGATTTCCCAAGGAGTTTTCAGCACTTGAAAATCTTGTTAAAAAATGCATCAATTTTGAGGATTGTTGATCCAGATGCATACTTTGTTGTGTGCACGGACGCATGAAAGGAAGGACTTGGTGGAGTCCTGATTCATAATGGACATGTGGTGTGCCATGAATAAAGGAATTTGAAGGACCATGAAAGTATTTATTCTACTCATGAATTGGAATTGGTAGCCATAGTGCATGCCTTGAAGATGTGGAAGCATTGTCTCATGGGTAAAATATTTGAGCTGAGAACAGACCATTGTGGTCTGAAATATCTATTTGGAAAGCCAAGTTTACATGCCAGACAATGTAGGTGGTTATAGTTCCTCAATGAGTATGACTTCAACATTAATCATATCAGAGAAAAAGAGAACAAGGTCGTTGAGGCACTCAACAGAAGGGTGCATGAGATGCATGGTACATCCATTATCATGTACCGAATATATTTGTGCGACAAAATTTTGGAAGTTTCCAAATTAGATCTGTGTTATGAGGACATAAAGGAAACATTACAGCAGGGTATGTCGCACCAGAAAGTTGAAGGTTATGAACTAAGAGAGGATAGGATCATCATTTATAGATGCAAATTCTATGTGTCGAATGATCAGGAGTTGAAAGGAATGATATATTCAGATATGGATCCCCCTTCCCTCCAAAGGGCTGCTCGACTTCTTGGTCTTGGATAATTTGAGATATTGAGTCGGAGTGACTCTTCAAGTTCCTGCGGTTACCCGAAACCACTATACATACATAGGCCCCTTTTTCCCCTAAGCAACCATGGTTGTGACCRTGGGTCTATCCCTTCATGGTTCGGACTTCAGGGATATATCRAGCTYCATTTTCGGCTCTTGCCGAATCACTCTTCTCTAAATMTTCAGACTACCGTCACGTGTCTCTTCGGATTTGTCGACCCCACTATAGTTCGAKTTTCGTGACTTTGCGAAAATCTATCTCTTTCGCCTGTGAACCTTCGGACTTCCGAATGCCTGATTCCTTAATATACTACCAYGTATTCTCCCCCACAATCAATGGCTGATATYGATTCACGATTTCAGACTTCATGAATCTACACTTACAATCCTTCCAAGTTTCCCGAACCATGAAATGTCGAAACACTCTCCCTCCTRAGATTTTCTTCTTTGACTTTTTTTGGCTCCTCTAAACACTCTCTTTGACACTTAGTCGAAATCTCAACCTTCGCACACCTTGCAACAGGTTCTCTTCCACACTCGACCCCTTTGTGKATGATTTCTCACTCCTTGCGACTATTCTCCAACTACTTCTGCCTTCTATGACTAAAATCATGTCACTCCTCCTCGAGCTTTCGACTCTTAAGAGTTTGTCATGCACTCCTTGCGGACGTCGATGCACTTCTTGCATACATAAGTTTCACGCTACCTCTCCTGAGCTTACAAGTCGAAATAGACTCAGACACACACACCTTGCGAGCACTATGCACACCTTGCACTCGCTCATAGAAGAGAAACAATTTAAACTTAACTCCTCTTCACAGTGACGCATACACTCAATCATGTAAATGCATTCCTAGATACAAGAGCAAGAAATAACTAAGAATTGAAAATAAGAAGAAAGTCTACCATTTACTCATTCAAATAGACACAATAACAACACACATTTGGGACAATGTTCCTCTACTATGTTCATTCAACTGGACCTTACATACATTCATCCACTACTTCTCTATAGTTCCCCGCTCTTGACTACAATGGCAATCTACACATTAGATTCAGCAACGACCACAAAAACCATTATCTCCACAAAAAATACAAAGCTTATACCCAGGGACTCTTTTGAGTTCTTCCCTCCAACTACTCTACTCTATCCTATCAAAAATAAAGGCTTTCAACTACTTAACATTTATTACAATAAATATTGGAGTCGGAAAAATAAGAGTGAAAGATCTAGATCTGTACTACAATTCATTACATAAAACAAAATGCATCCCCCCATTGATCTTATGTGATGGCTCAGCCTCTGATCATTAAATATGTTCATAACTCAAAACCTTTGTCAGATATTACATTAATAAACTGAACTTTGAAATTCAAAATATTTCAAAATACACGCTAGTGCGCCCAGCTGTCTTCCACACATGCTTTGTTGGTGATGCTCCTACATCACATAAGGTTCCTTATGTTGGACATCCAAGTTATCATAATACCATTTTCGTGGTCAAGAAGAAATACTTTTGGCCAGGTATGAAAAAGGAAGTTGTGGATCTTATTGTGAGATATCTCGAATGTTAGAAGGTCAAGGATGAACACAGAAATCCAGTTG
This sequence comes from Picea engelmannii, assembly GCA_009831015.1. Taxonomy (NCBI): domain Eukaryota; kingdom Viridiplantae; phylum Streptophyta; class Pinopsida; order Pinales; family Pinaceae; genus Picea; species Picea engelmannii. The sequence goes on along the minus strand of ML790665.1, from coordinate 931,693 downwards.
TTTTTCTATAACCTTTTCCTATTCTTGAATGGAAGTGGGAAGTTATAACAATGGATTTTATAACWAAGTTTCCTAGGACTACTAAGAAACATGATTCTATTATGGTGGTGGTGGAAAATCTTACTAAAGTTTCCCATTTTATTCCAATAAAGTCAKCACACAAGGAAACTAACATTGTTGATATTTTCATGCATGAAGTTGCTAGGTTGCATGGTGTTCCTAAGACAATTGTGTCTAACAAAGATTCCAAGTTCACTTCGAACTTTTGGAAATGAATATTYAAAGGATTTATAAMAATTTTGAACTTTATCAAAACATATCATCTKGAGAAAGATGGTCAGACAGAGAGGGTAAATCGAGTTATTRAAGRCATGATGAATATGTATGTGATGGATAAACCATCCAAGAGGGAAGACTACTTGCATTTGGTAGAGTTTTATTACAACAATGGGTATCATGTGTCTTTAAATATTATCTCATTTGAAGCACTTTATGGAAGAAAGTACAACACACYAGTGAGTTGGGAAAACCCAGCAGATCACGCAGTAGTTGGGACAAATTTGCTCCGGGAAATGGAGAAGAAGATGGTAAAGATAAGGTAGAATTGAAAGGMTTCCCAAGACATGCAGAAAATATGCACAAATAAAGGTAGAACCCACAGAGATTTTAAAATGGGTGATCATGTGTTTCTGAAATTGAAGGCTAGGTGCAGTTCCCTGAAGTTGGGAAGGTGTTCTAAGTTAGCAGTGCACTATTGTGGACCATTTGAAATCCTAGGGAGGATTGGTCATGTCACTTATATGCTTGCATTGCCTACGTCCTTATGTACTCATAATGGTTTCCATGTGTCATTACTTAAGACGTATGTACATAATGATTATCATAATATTGAATGGAATGTGATTCATGTGGAGCTAGAAGGTAGATTTCAAGTGTAACCAGTTTGCATATTGGATCAGAAAATCAAGCAACTCCGTAATCGAGCCATGGAGCTGGTAAAGGTCCAATGGACCTGGTACAGTCCTGAGGATGTGACCTAGGAATGTGAGGATTCTATGCGAGGAGAGTGTCCTCATCTTTTTGAAAAAATTTGAAGTTTTATATGTACAGGTGTATATGATGCACTAAGGAAAGTGCATAAATAAGGCAGAGGGGAATGTAATGTCCATGATCTGGAACCCTTTTTAATTGTACATATAGGCTAGTGAGTTGTTGGAACCAAGTGTAAATGTAATGTACATTTAGGTTGATGATCCGTTTTCATTAAATTTTTATGTTGCACACATTAGAGTAGTGCACAGGTAAGTTTTATCAAAGACAAGGTGCACACATTTTATGTGTTTCGCGCACCTGGGCTAAGCTCTCACACTGCACCGTGTTGTGTGCACTTGGGTAAGTTTGCGGTAATGAATGGAAGTGTGTTGAGATAAGTTATATATATATATATATATATATATCACATGTATTGAGGTTGGAGATCCTAATATGAGGATGGTGAGGTGGGATGCATATGGGCCAATGCACCTATCCATGTAATTATACTCAATTATTAATGTAATATATTTCATCGTTGCATGCAAATAGACTCAGATGAAAAGAGATGGGGGTCCAAATCCACCGGAAAATGGAAAAGGGGGTGAGACGTAAGTCTTGGGGAATATTTTAACAATATTCCTGAAAAGTGTAAGCTTACATATACATTATTTATCCTAAGTTTACGATAGATGGGAACGGGTCACCAACTGGCTTAAAGCTACTTTTGAAGGTGACAAGTATCAATTGGAAGACATGCAATATATATTGTTGGCCTTAGTGTAGTTTTGGGGGGAATGGCATTATTATCCATTATTGGGAAAAGAATTCAGATAGCAGGGTCTCGTAAGATGAAGGGGCTCAGACTGTATGGAAAATACAATTATTACCGTATCTACACATAGAATCTTGTAAGGAGTTGAGAGGTTGTAACTAGAGTTTTACAGTCGAGGATACAGGTTGACAAACTGTGAGAAGAATCTCTGGGTGAGAGATTGGCTATTGTGAAGTGGTTGTTAGACCCGTGAGCATACTCTCCTTGTGATATTTTTGCTGGGATTTGTTCCCTGGTGCACTAAGCATTACTCTTAGGGATTGAAGAATTCATGTTCGTCCTGTTGTTGGTAACCCTGGGAAGGGAAGTGGGGAAGTTGAAGGATTGTTGAGTAGATAAGGGGCACACTTTCTTGGGTGTGTCAGGTGCATGGGGAATGAGGAATTGTGATATAGTTTCAGCAGACAACATATTTCACTGAGAAGTTATGTGAGTATCATACCTTAGTCTGTCACTAGGAACCCTTTTTCCCCAGTGGAGTTGATCCCCAGCTCAAGAGTGACCTATTGTTGAAAGCTTATGAGAAAAAAAGTCTATGGCTAGGAGGAACGTATGATTCATGCTCACAGTTGGTGATTTTCATATAATATAAGTGTTCCTTATGTGCTTGTCTTGTTTACAGTGTGCATATTTTTCTATACTTGATATGGGTTAATTCTTGAATGTAGTTACATATAAGTAATTGTTGTTTTCTATTTAATTTTCTTATACATGTAAATATGGTACTTATATCCTGTATTTGCGGTTGTACATGAGTATCTCAATTGATGTTAGCCTTTCATGTTAAGTTAATCTTGTGTTTTTGGTTATGAGTCTTCAAGAAGAGGATTGGGTAGCTAGGTGTGAAAGAAAGTAGCATGTGTACACAGGAGGCTGGAATTCATGTGTCTGTCCAAGGAAATACAATATATGCACATCGAAATCAAAATTGGCACATGAATCCAAGATAGTTGTGTGCATGGTTGTGTTATGGGATCAGTAATCTAGAGCACAGTTGTTTGAGTTACTTACACTGCTTAATGTTATGTTAAAAGGAGAATGTTGATTCCACTATTATAAGTTGTGTGGCATGACTCAATTTGGGTTGAGCACATTACTTCAAGTGATACTGCGTGGACTTGTGTGGCAATGGTGTGCATTATGTAAGAATGTGTATATGTGTGTGCTAAAAATATGATAATGCAGAATGCAGCACTAGAACTGTGTAGTAAACCATGGAGTGTGGGTGTGCGAATGAAAGGTTTGGGATTGCGCAAGACAAATTTGTGGGGAATGTGCATTATTGATACATAGTGTACAATTTGAAAATTGGAATTGCACATTGGTGTGTGTTGGATATCGGTGCACACATGAGCTTCAGAAGGAAACATTCTGACAAGATGGTGAAGAGTTTTCATGAAGTTTTTTCATAAATGCACCTAACATATCTTGTTGTATGCACATTTTGAATAATTACCAATGATCAGAGAAGGACAAAACCAGTGCAGAAGGTTAAAATCATGGAAGATGCAAAAATCACTTGCAGTCTCGATGATGAATTCAGGGATCTGTAATTTAGTTAGGGTGTTGATGGTATAGAATCAAAGGAGGGGCACATGAATTTAGCTAAAACCATAAAAGTACTACAGAAATATGTCTAGAGATATAACGTTGATAATGAAATGCTTATGAGAGCCAAGGCGCAACAAGATGACTTCAATGTCAAATTGATGCAAAGTCTGGATATAATAGAAAATAAAATGGACAAGGAGACAGAGATGAGTAGATCAAGAATTTGTAGGTCTCATGATGAGAAAAGATGAGAAGAAATCATTCCCGGTAAACATTCTTTCAGGAAAGCACGCAGTATTTCGATTCCATCTCCTGTTAGGAAGCATAAGAGAAGGACTGGGGTGAACGAGCTACGGGGAGAAATGAATAATATCAAGCCTCCTACCTTTGACGGTGAGAAAAATAAGGATGAATATGCGGAGACCTACTTGTTGGGTATTAGGAAGTACTTTCAGCTACATAACGATTCTACGCAGGTAGAAGGGAGAATTTTTATTTATCATCTAAAAGGGAAAGCATCAATGTGGTGGGATTAGCATGTACAAGTGTAGCACATCGATGAGAATAAAGTGACTTGGAGGGAGTTCAAGAGGTATTTCCAAAGGAAATATTTAACCAAGAGGTACTATGAAAGGAAAATGAAGGATTTCTTTGAACTCAAGCTTGGGAGCACGACCGAAAATGAGTACGAAAGAATATTCTTAGAGTTGTTGAAGTATGTTGCATTAATCAAGGATGAAAAATTGAATATTCGTAGGTATATAAGTGGGCTACCCTCAACTTCCAAAATGCTTAGGAAGATAATATGAAAATCAAGGCATAACAAAGGAAGAAGGGGGATAAGCCATTATTTTTTAAAAACATTGTGCAAGGAAATTCAACTCTCCAAGATCCCATAATGTCGGAAACAATGGGACAAAATTCATGGAAACAACCTATGTAATTTTGGGGTTGTGGAAAAAATCATATGTGCATAGATTTCCCTCAAAGAGGTGATAAATATAGGAGTACGCACAATGTTCATAAAGCTATGATAGTTGAGGACATAGGTAGAAATGTGCCAAGGATTTACAATGTACTGGATAAAAAGAAGGATGAGTTTCAATTGCACATGATCAAGGTGGAGGGTATGATTAATGACCAACCCATTGTTATTTTAATAGAATCAGGATCTAGTCTTAGTTATCTAGATCCTAAGATGGTGGAAATATTCCATCTGTCGAGAATAAATCTTAGGAAACCTTGGTTGGTGTAGTTATATACAAGAGAAAAAAGGAAAATTAATGCAATGGTTAAGGCATGTCCAATGGAGATGAATGGACTACACACAAAGGCTAATTTGAATAGTATACACTTTGGCTCGTATGATTTCCTCATTGGTATGGATTGGTTGGAAGAAAATCATGTTTTTATGGACTGTTATAATAAATCATTTACTTGCCTAGATGAGCAGGGAAATTTGAGAACAATTTAGGGCATTCCAAGAGATGTGACTATCAAATAAGTTTCATCTTTTCAATTGAATAAAATCTATAGGAAAGGATGTCAAGTATTTGTAGCACACATGGAAGAGGCACCCAAGGATAAAGTGTGGAGTACGGAAGACTGCGCAGTACTGAAAACGTTTTAGGATGTCTTTAAATCAATATCGGGATTTCCTTCGAAAAGAGATATCACTTATCTATAAATTTGATGCTAGGAGAAGAACATTTATCCAAGACTCCTTATAGGATGAGCACACTAGAGTTGAAGGAGTTGTAGATGCAACTTGAAGAGCTTCTGAAGAAGGGGTATATACACCCAATTGTGTCACCTTGTGGTTTTCCATCTTTGTTCATGAAGAATAAGGATGGTACTATGAGACTTTGTATCAACTTCAGGAAGTTGAACAATGTAACAGTGAAGAACAAGTATCCATTACCCAGGATAGATGACATGTTTGACCAGCTGAGAGGTGCATGGATATTTTTGAAGATTGATCTCAGATTCAAATATCATCAGGTAAGAATTAAAGAAGAAGACATCAGTATGACTACCTTCATAATAAGGTATGGTCATTACGAGTTTATAGTGATTCCATTTGGGTTGTTGAATGCACCAGTTGTATTCATGTGTTTAATGAATGGATTTTTCATAGATTACTTGGATAAGTTCGTTGTCATATTTTTGGATGAAATTCTTATTTACTCAAAGTTGAAGAAGAACATGAGCAGCACTTGAATATGGTGTTGCAAGTATTTATGGAGCATCATCTTTATGCAAAGTTGAGCAAGTGTTCATTTTATCAGCGATAGATTCATTACTTAGGTCATATCATTTCTGAGGAAGGAATAAATTTGGACCCTCCGAAGATAAAAGCCAATGAGGAATGGCTAACACCAAGAAATGTTGCAGAAGTGAGATCATTTATAGGACTATCGGGGTACTATAGAAGGTTTATCGAAGGATTTTCACAGAATGTGCATCCAATTACATATTTTCAAAAGAAAGGTGCATGATTTGAATGGACTCTAGATTGCACAAGGAGTTTTCAGCACTTGTAAAATGTGTTAACAAATGCGCCAATTTTGAGGATTGTTGATCGAGATGTAGAATTCGTTGTTTGCATGGATGCATGCAAGGAAGGACTCGGTGGAGTTCTAAGTCAGAATGGACATGTGGTGTGCTACGAATCGAGGATTTTTAAGGAGCATGAAAGGCTCTACGCTACTCATGACTTGGAATTGGCAGCCATAGTGCATGCCTTGAATATATGGAGGCGTTATCTCATGGGTAAAATATTCCAGTTGAAAAAAAACCATTATGGCCTAAAATATTTGTTTGGACAGCCAAGTTTGAATGTCAGACAAAGAAGGTGGTTAGAGTTCCTCATTGAGTATGACTTTGACATAAATCATATCAGAGGAAAATAGAACAAGGTGGCTAACGCACTCAACAGGAGGGTGCATGAGATGCATTCTACACCCATTAGCATGTACCAGACATATTTTTCCAACATAATTTTGGAAGTTTCCAAATTAGATTTGCGCTATGAGGACATAAAGGAAACATTACAGCAGGGTATGTCGTAGCAGAAATTTGAAGGTTATGAGCTAAGAGAGGATGGTATCCTCATGTATAGACACATAATCTATGTGTCGAATGATCAAGAGTTGAAAGGCCTGATATTTTCATAGATGCATAAGGTTCCTTATGTTGGAGATACACGTTACCAAAAGACCATTTTCACGATCAAGAAGCAATACTTTTGGTTAGGTATGAAAATGAAGTTGTGGATCTTATTGCAATATGTCTTGAATGTCAGAAGGTCAAGGCTAAAAATAGGCATCCATCTAGATTGCTACAACCTTTTCCTATTCCAGAATGGAAGTGGGAAGTTATAAAGATGGATTTTATAACTAAGTTTCCTAGGACTTCTAAGCAACATGATCTATTATGGTGGTGGAAGACAAGCTTACTAAAGCTTCCTATTTTATTCGAGTAAAGTCAGTGCACAAGGAAGCTAAAAATATTGATATTTGCATGCACGAAGTTGCTAGATTGCATGGTGTTCCTAAGAAAATTGTGTCTAAAAGAGATTCCAAGTTCACTTCAAACTTTTGGAAAGGGCCATTCAAAGGACTTAGAGAAAGTCTGGACTTTAGCACAACATATCATCCTGAGATAGAGGGTTAGAAAGAGAGGGTAAATTGGGTGATTAAAGATATGCTAAGGATGTATCTGATGGATAAACCATCCAAGTGGGAAGACTACTTGAATTTGGTAGAGTTTGCTTACAAAAATGGGTATCAAACATATTTAAAGATGATCCCATTTGAAGCACTTTATGGAAGAAAGAGAAACACACAACTGAGTTGGGACAACCCAGTAGATTACATAGTAGTTGAGCCATATTTTCTCTGGGAAATGGAGCAGATGGTAAAGATAAGGAAGAATATAAAGGCTTCCCAAGACAGGCAGAAAAGTTGTGCAGATAAAGGAAGATCCCACAGAGAATTTCAAATTGGTGATCACATGTTTCTGAAAGTGAAGGCCAAGCATAGTTCCCTAAAGATGGGAAGGTGTTCTAAGTTAGCAGCGCACTATTGTGGGCCATTTGAAATCCTAGAGAGGATTGTTCAAGTTGCTTATATGCTTGCATTTCCTGCGTCCTTATGTATTCATAATGTTTTCCATGTGTCATTTCTTAAGAAGCATTTCCCTTATGTTAATCATATTATTGATTGGAATGTGATTCAGGTGTAGCCAGAAGGTTGAGTTCAAGTGTGACCAATTTGCATATTGGATCAGAAAATCAAGTATCTCTCGAATCAAACCATGGAGTTGGTAAAGGTCAAATGGACCTGGTATGGTCCTGTCGATGCAACCTGGGAATTTGAGGATGCTATGCGAGTAGAGTATCCTCATATTTTTGTAAATGTTTGAATTTTTGTATGTACATGTGTATATGATGCATTAAGGATGGAGAATAAATAAGGGGGAGGGGAATGTAATGTCCATGATATGGAACCCTTTGTAATTTTACATATAGGTTGCTGAGTCATTCAAACCAAGTGTAAATGTAATGTACATTTAGGCTAGTGAGTCATTGGAATTAAATTTTGATGTTGTGCACATCATAGTAGTGCATGGAGAAGTGTTATCAAAGACAAGGTGTGCACATTTTGTGTGTTACGCACACCTAGGTAGGTTCGCACATTGCACTGTGTTGCGTGCATTTGAGTAAGTGTGTGGTAAATACTGGAAATACACATAGCTAATATGTGTGTG
>ML790665.1:872195-893588 GCA_009831015.1 Picea engelmannii | reverse complement strand
TTTTCAATTAGGACCAAGTAATAGCCACTTGTTTGACCTTTTTCAGATTTTCTTCAAACTAGAGAGAAGTAGATTCCCTTAAATATTCATCAATTTAAGTACACTTTTCCTTCTTGATGCATGTAGCATCGGACATGTACTTATGCATAGGCTTGGTGTTTAGCATGTGGAATCTGTCCAAAGCCTTATATTTTGGTAATTTACTTTAATTAAAGTAAAGAGATTTTATTAGTGAGTTGAGTTTTATTTAAGGAAAATGATTTAGTTAGAATTAGTGAATTAAATAATAGCCATTGATCTAAAGTGAGGTGATAAGTAATCTCAGTCATCAATCACTTTGGATATTAGGGTTAGGTCACAACTCAACCATATAAAATCAAGGACAGTGTAAAGGAGAAGACACTTTTGGTGAGATACCAAGGTGGGACTTTTACACAGAGATAGAAACGAAGGAATTTTGATAGTGTGGAGTCGTTCGAGAATGTAGAAGAAAAGAATGACTTTTTCTTACACATTGCATGAGTAAGGAGATATCATTGATTGTGTGAAGAGTATTTCATCCAAGTGTTGATGTAGAGAGGGTTTGATCACGATGGACTGTAATTCAAGATTGTGGCTAGGTGGAGAAGGAATTCCATCTAGATATCATACGAGTCAAGGAGAAGAGAGAGCAGAGGAAGCCATTGGTGGGTTTCAAATAATTTAAGCCATAGGAAAGGGAATATCCATACAAAGGTTTCCATACGTGTACATGAGTGCTAGTGGAGACATACATGTTTACGTGGGTGATCTGAAGGAACGGTGCATATATCTCGAAAAGCATGTTGTTCCAGGGTCATACAATATATCATAATTTTCTAGGATTGTTTGTATTTGTATTTCTTTCAGTGAATAATTATCCCTATCATGGGAGCCCTAATTTGACCACAATAAAAGCATCTAAGTATTGTTTTTACCTCCGAGGTTTTTCCTAGGGTTTCTACCCAAAAATATTTGTGTCTTGTGTGTGATATTTTGGTTTCCTTATTTATTCTTCCATTGTTATGCTTAGTTGATTAATCAAATGTTCTTTAACTCAATAAGTAATTTATTTGGAATTAATTGTTAGGTGTTGGGTAGAGGGGTAAAATAAACATGGTATTAGAGCGCATGATCTGAGAGGAAGCCAGATCTCATATCCATAGTAGTTGGAGGCAGATATATCAAATCTGCAAGGAGATATTGTTAGATATATAACTAGCAGGTAGAAATCGAAGGACATATGTCAGGGAAACAACAGACTAAGGTAGAACTAGGCTTTTGCAAGTTTAAGGAGTTATACGCAAGTTACATAAGGAATAGACACATACATACACAGACCTCTTTGAATACATGTGCATATATGCAGGGTGCAGTAAGAATAGGAGAATACATACATGGGTCTTATTAAGGGAGGTTGCATACATATGTGGGTTCGAGTGGTGATAGGCATGTATAGGGTCATACAGGATAGTGCAGGGGAATTTTCAACAGAGGATTATTGTAACGTCCATGGCCATCACTCCACTTTCCGGGCAATGCTACTGTGCGGAAAGATACTCATACTTAATTAGTATGCATTTAAATGAATTAAAATGGCTTAACAGAGTAAACATATAATTACTGCTAACATATAGAATTAATGGAATCAACAGTAAATATCATCGCAACGGAATACATGATAATATTGCAAGCGTCACAGTCATGCATTTTAATTGAAATTAAACACATAATGATACTTATCTTTGAAACTATAGTAACTCCACAAACTACGTACAGACCTTCCATGAACCTCCTAGCGTTAGACCACGTTGCTCATCACGCTCAGCAGTGGGTCACCCCTGAGTCGGGACTAAGCTCCACCCAAGGCAATGGAATCCTAGACTAGGTTGAGGTTACGATAAAAACTGCACAGAACAACCGGAAGGATCCTCTCCAGGAGCCTTCTTACACCCACTACTCACAGACTCTCATTCCCCACATGTATGCTCTGCCCAGGAGTATACACCTTCACAAGCACAGTCCATCGGTGCTTCACCTCCCCTCTAGGCCTTGGAAATAGGTCGGATCAGGAATTCTCAGAGCTCTATAGCTAGTGTTGGACTCACTCCGGAAGAAAACCACTTCTCAATAGACTCTCTCACCTGGAGAGAGTTGCTCACAAGCTTGACAACCTGCATCTTCTACCACGGGACTGACAACCCAGTTCTTCAACCAGTTTCAACCCAATTCCTGCAAGTTTAGGTTGAAAGCAACAACAACAGCTTTGGTTAACTCACAAGTGATAGCAGCAACAGAAAAAACTGGGTGTGGAAACTGGAAACAGCAACAGGTCACTAGGACACAACACAGTTCAAGTAACACCGGTTTTAGGATGCGTGATAAGAAATTCACGCAGAGGTCGAACACAGACTCAACAGTTCGGTCAGAGGATGTATCAGCTTCTCAAGAAACATCACAGGCTTTGGGTTTCAGAGCTGTGTGAGGCTTACAGAACTCAAACGCAGAGATCCCTCCGTTCAGACAGCGGACGATGGAATGGAGGACCAACCCCCATATCAGCTCAATTCCTTGGTTAAATTTCATGTTCCTAGGCTGACACATGTCGCCCATGAGGCTGCATGTGCTCCATCATCATGCGTTCCCTCTTGCACATGGTCCCCCTTCCAGGAAATTAGGATAAAGACATACCTTTCTCATAACTTTTTGGAATAATAATAAATTATTATTCTTAAAGACTTAAGCCCCTAGGCTCAACACTTAGCCTCTCTTCCTAACCTTTCAGCCCCTTTTCCCTGACCCAGCTTGTGGAAGCTTAGTCCCCCATCACTCTTTCTTCATGGTCAGTTTGCACGTAGCGATGTTTATATTTTATTAATGATCTGCATAATTACATGTACAAAAACATGCTCCTAGCCTTAACACTTAGGCTCCCGAACTAATAAACACATAAGCCTACCAGTTTATCAACACTCAGGTCACCAGCCTACATTACATGCTTTACAATTCATAATCATGATTACAACAGGGCTCGTACTTGGGGATATTACAATCCCCTCCCCTTATTTTTACACTGTTCTTAGTGCAACTCTTTACACAGCACCAGTAAGATTTTCAAAATATTCAAAAAGATGTGAGTATTATGCCTGCATAGCATCCTCATGCTCCCATGTCGCGTCCTCGAGACCGTATCAGGTCCACTGGACCTTTACAAGCCATATGGATCGATTACGGAGCTGTTTGCTTTCCTGGTCCAATATGCACACAGGATGCACTTGCAGGACACCTTCTTGTTCCACCTGAATCACATTCCAATCAATTACATGATTAGCATAAAGTATATATTTCTTAAGCAATGAAACATGAAACACATTATGTACAGTCATGGATGTAAGTAATGCAAGCATATATGCAACTGGCCCAATCCTTTCTAGGATTTCAAATGGCCCACAAAATCTAGTTGCCAACTTGGCGCAGTTTCCCAGCTTCATGGAACTTCTATTGGATTTTACTTTCAGGAAAAAATGATCTCCCACTTTAAATTCTCTTTGGGTTATGTTCTTATCAACATAACTCTTCTGCCTGTCTTGGGCAGTTTTCAAATTCTGCTTAATTTTTAGCATTTGATCTTCCATTTCCTTGAGAAACTCTGGCCCAACTACTGCCCTATCAACTGGATTATCCCATCTTACTGGAGTATTGCACTTTCTGCCATAAATTGATTCAAATGGGCTCATCTTTAAGGATGTTTGATACCCATTATTGTAGGCGAATTCTACTAAGTGTGGGTAGTCTTCCCATTTCGGTGGTTTGTCCATCACATGCATCCTTAGTATGTCTTCTATTACTCTGTTCACCCTCTCTATCTGTCCATCAGACTCAGGATGATAGGTTATACTAAAGTTTAGATTCGTTCTGAACCCCTTGAATAACCCCTTCCAGAAATTTGAGGTAAATTTCGGGTCTCTGTCAAACACAATTGTCTTAGGGATTTCGTGCAATCATGCTACTTCCCTCACAAAGATGTCAGCAACATCTTTTACCTTGTGAGTAGTCTTTAACGAAATGAAATGGGCAGCTTTCGTAAGCTTGTCCACCACCACCATAATTGAATCATGTTGCTTGCCTGTTTTGGGCAATCCTATAATGAAGTCCATTTTCACTACCTCCCACTTCCACTCAGGAATGGATAAGGTTTGCAGCAACCCCATTGGGTGTTTGTGCTCATCTTTAACCTTCTGGAACTCCATACATCTGGCGATGTATTCAGCAATCTCCTTCTTCATACCTGGCCATAAATAATGGCTCTTGACTGCTGCCATGATTTTTTGATATCCAGGGTGCCCTGCATAAGGCACATTATGCATTTCATGAAAAATCATATGTTTCAAGTCCTAGACATTAGGTATATAAATTTTGTTTTTGTATAGAAGTGTTCCTTCAGTTTCCAATTTATAATTTTCCACTTTTTGTGGTATCTTACCTTGCTGTAGCTTTGCTACTATCTCCATGTACTGCAAATCTGCATTTGCAGCTTCCAAAATTATGCCCTTTAAATCAGTTTGGTACATGCTAATGGTTGTAGCATGTAATTCATGTACTCTCCTCCTGAGTGCATAAGCCACTTTATTCTCCTTCCCTTTTATATGATTGATATTAAAATCATACTCACAAAGAAACTCCAGCCACCTACTCTGCCTAGCATTCAAGGTTCGTTGATCAAACAGATACTTCAGACCATTATGGTCTGTTCTCAGTTCGAACCTCCTTCCCATGAGGTAATGCCTCCACTTCTTTAGAGTGTGTACTATGGCTTCCAACTCCAAATCATGAGTGGCATAGTTCTTTTCATTATCTTTCAACTTTCTGGATTCATAACAAATTACGAATCCATTCTGACTGAGGACTCCTCCCAGTCCTTCTTTGCATGCATTAGTGAACACCATGAAATATTTGTTTGGATATGCAATCCTCAAGATTGGAGCACTGGTTAATAGTTGCTTCAATTGCTGAAATCTTTTCTCACAATCCTTTGTCCACTAAAACTTCTTCTCCTTCCTTTGCAAGGAAGTGATAGGGTGAGCTATCCTCGAGAACGTTGTGATAAACCTTCTGTAATAACTAGATAATCCCATGAAGGATCTAACTTTTGTCACGTTCTTTGGCACTGACCATCCTCTAATGGCCTCAATATTCTCAGGATCTACAGTTGTCCCATCCTTCGAGATAATATGCCCCAAGTAATGGATCTTCTCTTGATAAAATGAGCACTTGCTCAACTTGGCATACAGTTGGTACTCTCTTAGTACCTGGAACACCATCATGAGATGTTGTTCATGGTCTTCTTCCGACTTGGAATACACCAAAATGTCATCCAGGAATACTATTACAAACTTGTCCAAATAGTCCCTAAATAAACCATTCATTAGACACATAAAAACAGCGGGTGTGTTCGACAACTCAAATGGCACCATTGTGAATTCATAGTGACCATACCTTGTTCTAAAGCTGGTCTTGCTGATGTCTTCATCCTTTATCCTTACCTGGTGATATCCTTACCTAAGGTCTATCTTTGAAAATATCTTCGCATCCTTCAACTGATCGAAGAGGTCATCAATCCTTGGCAGAGGACATTTGTTCTTTACAGTCACTTTGTTCAATTGTCTGAAATCGATACACAATCTCAACATTCCATCCTTCTTCTTCACGATTAGAACTAGGGCTCCCCAAGGTGACACACTTGGGCGTATATACCCCTTCTTTAGAATCTCTTCAAGATGCAATTGCAACTCTTTCAGCTCTGGCGTACTCATTCTGTAAGGAGCGTTTTACACTGGAGCTACTCCAAGCATCAAGTTTATAGAGAAATCAATATCTCTCTTTGGAGGTAATCTGAGTACCTCTTGAAATACATCTTCAAACTCCTTTAGCACCACATGATCTCCAATCCTTGACACCTTATCCTTAGGTGTTTCCTCCACATGAGCTGCAAATAATTGACAGCCTTTTCTGTAGCATTTCTTCAGCTGCATTGCTGAGATTTCTCTGATAGCAATAGCTCTGGGAATTCCTTGGACTGTTTTTCGATTCCCTTCCTCATCCAGGAAAGCGAATGCCTTGTTACGACAGTCATAACCAATCCATCCCAATTAGACAGTCATAAGAACCTAAAGGAAGAATATTCAATTCATCTTTTGTGCTCAGTCCTTTCATATCCATTGGACAGAACTTAACTAACTCAGTGAATTTTCTCTTGGTTCCTGTAGCCAGCTGCACTAACCAAGACTTTTCATGTTTTCTTCTTGACAAATGCAAACTTTCCACCACTCTAGGATCTACATAACTATGGCCATCCCCTGAATCAATTAAAATAGTAAATGGTTGGTTGTTGATCATACCTTCTACTTCAATCATGTGTTACTGAAATTCAGCTTGCTTGTTGTCTAGGGATACATAGATCCTCAGCATTCTACTGCCCATGTCCTCCACTGTTTCAGCTTGTTGAACATTATGGACAACTCTCACTTTCCCATTTTTGTGGGGAAAATATATGTACTTATGGTTCTCTTTACAGCCCCAACACTGAATGGGTGTCTGTCTTGGCCTTTGTTCCCCCACTTCAACCATTCTCGGCTCTCTAAACGATGGTTGTCCTTGAGGACTATTTCTGAAAAAGAGAGGTTTGTTTCCCTTCTGCCTCTGTTCTTTCTTGAACTTCCTCTGGTCGTCCCAAGCCTTCTGAAAGGTAGGATTTTCTCTTTGTTGCTCATATAAGCATTTTCTCTTCTTATCATTTCTTCCATGGTCTTAGGGTCATCATACTGGATCTTGTCACCGATGGAAGGTGGAAGTCCACTCATATACCTTTGAATCTTGACAGTTTCTTCTTTGATGAACGAAACATACTCCAACAATTCCAAAAACCTATGTTCATACTCATCAATGGTCATGCTGGCTAGCTTGAGTTCAAAGAAATCCTTCATCTCTCTTAGTCAAATACTTATTCTCGAAATACCTCTTGAATTCCTTCCAAGTGATATCTTTCTCTCTAATGTGTTTCACCTGCACAAGTTGATCCCACCACATGGATTCTTTTCCTTTTAATTGATACATCGCAATTCTTCCTTCCGCATGTGAGGAATAATTCTTTAGTTGGAAGTATTTCCTCATACCAAGCAACCATGTTTCGGCGTCTTCCTCCTTCTGATGTTCTCCATCAAACGTAGGAGGCTTAATCTTGTTCATCTCTCCCTTCAATTCATCCACTCCAAATCTCTTGTGCTTTCTGGTAGGAGATGGACTTGAACTACTGTGTGTTCTTTTCTTTGAGCGACCTTGGGAGTGATGATGGTGTCTACCAACACTCCTTTACCTTCTTCCCTCAGAAGTCCGGTGACTCCCTATTCTGCTCGAGTCACTCTCCTTATCGAACTTCTTTTCTATTCTCTCCAAACTCTTTAACAACTTTATGTTGAATTCTCCTTGTTTTTCCTGAGCTTTTCTAAGCTTTTTGCTATCTGCTCGGCGAGTTTGGGCATCTTTTTTCAATCCTTCAATGATCTTCCTTGTGTTTCCTTCCTTATCTATCTCTTCTCCATGGCCATTGGAGTTCGACCCTTCAACTCCCAAATGAACATCCATTCCTTTTGCTTCGTCCTCAGAACTCGAAGTAGTCTGTGCCCTTTCCATTTCTTTTGCACTCAGTGGAAATTCTATTTGGTTCTGGTGCTCATTAAAATTTTGCAAACACAACGTGCAAACAATCGGAATTGTCAGGTCACTATTCCTTAACAAATCCCATAACATTTATCAACAACTTGATTCAAGAAAACGTTCAATTTCCATGAATTTTTCTGAGCTTTGCTCGGCTCTGTAGTGCACTCAGGCCTTATCCCCTTTTCTCTCAATTCCCAAACCCACGCGACCATGGTTCATGACCAAGCGCTATATCGTCAAGGTTCTCTCTTCAGGACTTCGGGGTTTCGAGTTTCGGGGTTTCAGACTTGTAGGCTCCCACGCTCGCCTCCCTCTCCAACTCCTGACTTCTGACCTTTCTAGCCATCGGGCCCACAGCACAGTTGTCACCAACCAGGGCGGTGATACGTGTTTCTCTTAAGAAGGTCCATGTCACCCTAGGCGATGCCCTCCGGCCCCACTGCATCTACTTTTTCCTTCAGGGCCCACTGGCACGTGGCACACATCCCATGGGTCCACACCCATCCAAGTGATGTCATCCCAACTCACTACTTCGGCTCTTTGGGATTTCAATTTGGGCTTCGGGAGTTTGTGCGTCGGCACATCCTATTTCTCCCGACAGTCGAACTCCCAAAATTACAATCTTATCTTCGGCTTGATCCAACGGTCCTGATTTCCCCACGATTTGACGACTCAAATCTCATCGGGATTTCATGTATCGGGATTTTGTCTATCGCGAGGTTGAAAGAATTTCCACCTCCATCCTCCCGATCCCCAAAATGATGGAATTCTTCTTGGACAATTAACGGTCCAGATCTCTCCTGGATAAATGGTTGTGATCCAATCGTGAATTTTCCTTTTGTGAATTCTCACGAACTTGCCCTTTAACCTTTTCAAGTCACGAGTCAGCGAAAGGTCGATCTCTCTCCACGCGTCCCTCCCGATGGATGGTTAGGACTGCAGCGGATTTTCCACTTGCAAATATTCGACGTATGTGGATCTCTGCTACGTGTCCCTTTCGATGGACGGTCCTGATGATGTCAAGGCTTCGCGTGTCGCGATTTCCACACTCCTGTGCAACTCCAAAGGGTTTTAAACCTTGTGCACATTCCCTGGGTCCAACAGTTGTTGGTCCACGTGCTCAGATCTGATGGCCCAAATATGATATCTTTTGTGCGCTCTCATAAGTGTATGGACGTGGATTCGATGGTCCAGATCTTCTCGTTTACAGCTGATCTACGACTGCGGTTTTATTTCAACGCTACTCCTCTTGAGCTTCGTACACAGTCAATTAGCCCGTTAACACTTAGAAACATTCTAAGGTTTGAAATTATTCCTCCAGACACAATTTCTTCTCGAGACCTTGGGTCCAAAGACCACTTATCTGGCTCATCCAGGCTCAGCGTTGAAACCTTGGGCTCTGATACCATATTGTAACATCCCCGGCCATCACTCCGCTTGTCGAGCAACGCTACTACGTGGAAATATTATCATACTTAAGTAGTATGCATTTAAATGAAGTTAAATGGCTTAACAAAGTAAACATATAATTACTACTAACATATAGAATTAATGAAATCAACAGTAAATATCATCGCAATGGAATACATGATAATATTGCAAGCATCACAGTCATGCATTTTAATTGAAATTAAACACATAATGATACTTATCTTTAAAACTATAGTAACTCCACCAACTACATGCATACCTTCCATGAACCTCCTAGCCTTAGACCATGTTTCTCATCATGCTCAGCAGTGGGTCACCCCCGAGCTGGGACTAAGCTCCACCCAAGGCAAAGGAATCCTAGACTAGGCTGAGGTTACGGGAAAAACTACATAGAGAAACCGGAAGGATCCTCTCTAGGAGCCTTCTTACACCCACTACTCATGGACTCTCATTCCCCACATGCATGTTCCACCCAAGAGTATACACCTTCACAAGCACAGTCCATCGGTGCTTCACCTCCCCTCTGGGCCTCAACAACAGACTGGATCGGGAATTCTCAGAGCTCTGTAGCTAGTGTTGGATTCACTCTGGAAGAAAACCACTTCCCAACAGACTCTCTCACCTGGAGAGAGTTTCTCACGGGCCTGACAACCTGCCTCTTCTACCACGGGCCTGAAAACTTGGTTCTTCGACTAGCTTCAACCCAATTCCTGAAAGTTCAGGTTGACAGCAATAGCAACAGCTTTGGCTAACTCACAGGTGACAGCAGCAACAGGAAAAACTGGGTGTGGAAACAGGAAACAACAATAGGTCACTAAGACACAACATGATTCAGGTAACACTAGTTTTAGGATGCATGACAATCAATTCACGCAGATTTCAAACATAGACTCAACAATTCGAGAAGAGGATGTATCAGCTTCTCAAGAAACATCACAGGCTTCGGGTTTCAGAGCTCTATGAGGCTTACAGAACTCAGACGCAGAGATCCCTCCATTCAAACAGCGGACGGTAGAATGTAGGACCAACCCCCATCTCAGCTCAATTCCTTGGTTAAATTTCATGTGCCTAGGCCGACACATGTTTCCCATGAGGCCGCATGTGCTCCATCAGCATGTGTTCCCTCTTACACACATTCCCCCTTCCAGGAACTGAGGATAAAGACATACCTTTCTCATAACTTTTTGGAATAATAATAAAATAGTATTCCTAAGGAATTAAGCCCCTAAGCTTAGCCCCTAGGCTCAACACTTATCCTTTCCTCCCAAACTTTCATCCCCTTTTCCCTTACCCACCTTGTGGAAGCTTAGTCCCCCATCACTCTTTCTTCGTGGTTGGTCTACACGCAGCGATGTTTATATTTTATTAATGATCTTCATAATTACATGTACAAAAGCAAGCTCCTGGCCTTAACACTTAGGCTCCCGACTTAATAAACACATAAGCCTATTAGCTTATCAATACTCGACTCACCAGCCTACATTACATGTTTTACAATTCATAATCATGATTACAACAGTGCTCGTCCTTGGGGATATTACAATTATCATATTAGATCTAGGAGATGGTGATTGGATTATGATTTGAGGATAAGTTGGATGGATTTTCCAACAACAGTCCTTGGAAGGAGAGGATCATGTTGGATTTGATGGAGAATAAGATCTGGGAATTTGATAATACTCAGATAACTCCTCCAATTGATGTGGCAGAATTGGTCATCCATAATCAGAAGGATGTGAAATCTAGGTGCATAATTCTAGATGGAGTGAAGGATCACTTGATCCCTCATTTATTGGGAAATACAATTGTTAGGGGCGTGTGGGAGGATCTTAATATATTTTTTCAGATCAAGAATGAGAATCAAAAAATGGTGATGAGAGAGAAGCACAGATACACAAATTTAATAGGATCATACATAGTGATAGATTATCTCACCTATATCTGACATGTTCGAGATGAACTAGCTGCAATTGGGGATATAGTGAATGATTCAGAATTGGTGAGGATGGCATTAAAATACTTCATGAAGCAATGGACACTATTCATCAAAGGGGTCGTATCACATGAGAACCTCCCTAATTGGTCAAGGTTGTGGGATGAATTCATTCAGGAGGAACTTTGAGATGAATAAATGAATGGAGGTTGGCACAAGAATGATGATGAGAACCTTGATTTTGTCAGTCAAAAAAATAAGGGTAAGTTCAATAATATAGTCAGTGTAGAGTATACCTCTCAAGCTGGCAAGAAGAAGGACATGAGAAAAGTCAAGTGCTTTGCATGTCACAAGTTTGGGCATTATGCAGGGAAATGTTCAAACAAGAAGAAGGGTGAGAATGAAATGCAACTAGAGGTAGGTGTGTCAGAAAAGACTTAAATGGATGAGTTTTGCAAGAAGATTGAACGGACAGAGTTCTTAATTTTTTCCCAGACGTCCTTAGGCACCATATCAATGGGTTCATGGCTAATAAATAGTGGATCCACATGTCATATAATAGGAGCACAGGAGTTGTTCGGGAGATTCATAAAGTATGACTCATATGTGCATGTGGAACTTGGTATGGGCACCAAGCATACAGTGAAGGGATCTGGAATAGTTTCATTCCATATGGAGTTAGGAGGTGTGTTGAGAGTGACAAATTTGTTATGGGTGCCACAAATCAGGAGGAGTGTGCTCTCAGTCTCAACGATTGAGAAGAAGGGATATGACGTAACATTCCAAGATGGATAGGCATTGATCAAGCCCAGAGGATATAGCATAGAAAAAATAGCTATGTGTGGCAGTAGAGAAATCAACTTGTATAGGCTAAAGGGATAACCTATGTGAGCAGTGGCAAGTAGTAGAGTGGAAGAGAATAGGGAGAATGGTACTCCGAAGGTTGAGCAGCTCAAAGGGAGTCATCCTTCAGGCTAAGGTGTGAAGGATCATCCTTCCAAGTCTATCAAAGAGGATTCATGGTATGAGATGGCCATGTAGGATGCTCAGGAGTAGGAGGATTCTAGGAGAATGATCGGAGGGAAGTATTTGAATATGATTCCAAGCGAGATGGCAGGGATAGCTTATGTTTCAAAGGGAGCATCCAATCAGGTGGATTGGAGAGAATCCATGGTAACAGATTTGGTAGCAAAGACAGAACAAACTCTAGGTGGGAGAAGTACCATCCTCGCTAAGAGGGAGTGTCGATGCATGTAGCATCGGACAAGTAATTCTACATAGGATTGGTGTTTAGCATGTGGAATTCATACAAAGACTTATATTTTGGTAATTTAATTACAGTTATAATTAAAGTAAATTTCCTTTACTAGTGAGTTGAGTTATATTTAAGGAAAATTCTTGCATTGATGAATTAAATAATATCCATTGATCTCAAGTGAGGTGAGAAGTAATATCAGCCATCAATCAATTTGGAGATTATGGTTATGTCATAACTCAATCTTATAAAAGCAAGGCTAGGGTAAAGAAGAAGACACTTTTGGGGAGAGACCAAGGTGGGAATTTTACACATAGATAGAAAATAAGGACTTGTGTTAGTGTGGAGTCATTCAAGAGTGTAGAATCAAAGAAGGAATTTTTCATACATATTGTATGAGTAAGGAGATCTTATTGATTAGGTGAAGAGTATTTCATCCAAGTGTTGATGTAGAGTGGGTTGGATCACGAAGGACTGTGATTCAAGATCATGGCTAGGTGGAGAAGGAATTCCATCTAGAGAT
This sequence comes from Picea engelmannii, assembly GCA_009831015.1. Taxonomy (NCBI): domain Eukaryota; kingdom Viridiplantae; phylum Streptophyta; class Pinopsida; order Pinales; family Pinaceae; genus Picea; species Picea engelmannii. The sequence continues at coordinate 880,712 of ML790665.1, read as the reverse complement.
CATACAGGTCAAGGAGAAGAGAGAACATAGGCACCCATAGGTGGGTTTCAGTTGATTGAAGCCAGAGGAAAGGGAAGTTTCATACGGAGGTTTACATACAGTGTTTTCATACGTGTACACTCGCACCATTGGAGATAGGTGCGTATACTCAGGTGATTTGAAGGAAAGGCACATATGCCTCAAAAAGCATGTTGTTCCAGGGTCGTACAGTAGATCATACTTTGCTAGGTTTATCTGTAGTTGTATTTCTCTCAATGGGTCATTATCCTAGTTACAGGAGCCCTGATTTGACCATAATAAAATAATCTAAGTACCAGTTTTCCCTCTAGGGTTTTTCTAGGGGTTTCTACCCAAAACTATTTGTATCATGTGTGTGATATTTTGGTTTTCTTTATTTATGCATATGTTGTAATGTTTATTTGATTACTTAGTCGTGCTTTAATTCAATAAGTGGTTTATTTGGAATTAATTGTTAGGTGTTGGGTAGATGGGTAAAATCAACATTCCTTAATCAAAATGACAAAATCCTCCTCCTCAAGCCATTCTGAATTGAATTTGAAAGGATGAGGAAATATTTTCCCAACTGAATCCATTTCTAATAGGATAGGAAATGATCAAAATCCCCCCTTGAAGCTACTCATTACCTAACTCTAACATCATATTCTAAAAAGGATTCAGACTGATAAGAATCTATTCATTCTCTTGGAAATATTGCCATCCCCAACCCTTTTGTTCCTACAATTTGATTTTAATTTTATAGGATCAACATTAATTAAACCTAGTCCTTCAACTTCTTCAAGAAGAAATCCAAAATCACATCCACTTGAGAAGACAATCCCCCAAAATCTAAGATTCTCAGAGAAAAAGTGAGATCTCCTCTCAACACAACATGACACAATCTAGGTGAGTCCCATTTAAAAAAAAATCCCCATAGATAATTTTGTCAACATATGGACCATATATGTTGACAGCAGTTATCTATCTTCCAAATTCCTTAAAAAGGAGTATTGTATTCAACCCTAGTTCAAAAAACGAATTTTTAGATTAATAAAAGGATGTTGTCCCTTATCCAATAATTAAACCCAAAAACCTACCCCTATCATCAATAAAATAAAACTCCCAACCCCTAAACCTGCCCCTATCATCAATAAAATAAAACTCCCAATATCCACACAATGTTTCAATATCACACACAATTTCCCCCCCTTCTCCCATAGTCTTCTGCAACAATAGAACCTCTACTCTATGAACCTGAACCAATCTCCCCAAGGCTTGTTTTTTCAAGGTTTGGCTAGCCCTCTACAATTAAAGGAGACGAAAATCATGGGCCACCCACAAAAGCGGTCTTCAATGCTCTAAGGACCCCGTCAAGAGAACGTCATTTCCCTTTCATAACCTCATTTGTATCCCTTTCATCAACCACTGATAGTAAATATTTCCTTATTCTTCCTCCACCCTTAAAAACCCTCCCTTGTTTTAATCTTATTCCACCCACAACCCTCGCATTTAGACCCTTCATTCTCAAGATTCAAATTATAATGTACAAAATCAACCAATATATCTCCAAAAAACCTTAATAGTCTTCCCTTTCTTCCTAGGAATCACATACAACATCCATAGAGATAGATCTCCCTTCACTAACCCAAATTGCAAAGATAACCTTTTACCCTACAAACTAATATTTTGCCCCCCTAAAGAAACATGCCATTTTCTCTATTACCTGAGAGTCTCAAATGCACATTACCTAACGACCCAAAAAAGATATTTTTTTAAGGGAATTGAAGAAAATTTAGAGGGGCCAAATTTCCAACGAAATTACCTCTATTGATTGAAGATTAAGGATGGCATAGAGGGGTCAATCCGAAAGATACTTTAGTGGATGCTTGAATGACTGGAGAGGAAAGAGATATCTCCAGAAGAACCAAGGATGCGTCAACCATAGCACCCTTCATAGGATCCATGATAGTAATTTCCACAAAGGCACAAAATCCAACAAGATGTGGACATACCACCATATTCTCACTTCTAGTAGTCATACCCCCCATCACCTCCATTGTGCCCTTCAAATCATCACGCTTCTCCAATCCTTTCTTGATGAAAATCTTCATTTTGAAAGAAAAATTACATTCAACTACCAAATTTCCATAATTATGGAACTAACTACATCTCATGGAATCCCAAAATATTCCAAAACCTACTCAAAAACCCTATTACCCATTTACAAGGTCGTGTTGGAAACTAAACCCTGCCTCAAGTCAATTCCAATTAGGATTCAAGAAATGGACATTAAACCAAAAGAATTAAAAGGAATATCCACTTCAATAAATTGACCTAGAGCAYTCTCAATATTCCTAAATACATCATATGACTGAAAATTGATTGGGAGGTTGGAAAGTTTGACTCACACCAACACCTTCTCAACCCTTTCACGTCTAGTGTCAAAACAAGGAGACCAACACTTTCAGGATAGTAGAGTGGAATTTTGTTTCCACTAAACCTATGAAATAGAACACATTATGAAATCCAACCAACCTCAAGAGAGCACATAAGAAACCATCAAGTAGACTAGAGTGGCTCCCAATTAGCAAACAACCAACCCTCTAGTGTCTTCTCCCCTATACAAAGACCATGAAAATTTCCCACTAACACCTTCTCAACCATTTGAAACACCTTATTCAACTTAATATCTTCTCCTAACACCAAATTCACTGACCTCGATCTCTGCTTAACACTATTTTTTTCCTTCTTAATCATAGAACCACCTTCCTCAGCACCCTCAACTATCTCACCTATAATAAATGAAGATTTTCTTTTAGAAAAATGTTCACCCTCAGGAAGAACATCCCCATTACTATCACCCCCACCTTGTAAATCATCTAAGTCTAAACATCCCCCAACAAAACCGATATCAAACTCATAACACTCCTCACATCGAGAGCAGCTATGAGGACCATCATAGGGTTTTGATAAAGAGTAAAATGAATAAGGCTATAGAGACAAATTATAGGAATGATAAACTAGTGACTTACAAAATGGACCAAGCTCCCTAGGATCAGCTAAAGAACCAACCCTATAATCGATGCATACTCCTCTTTCCCTTGAATAGATAACCCTAGTTCCATCCACTGATCCAAAGGAGGATAAGACATACAAAACATTTGCATGTGGGTCAATGTAACTAACAACATTAGTACTTGTACTTGCTACAACACATTTAACCACTTTATGTGCCAAAGCCAAAGGTTCCACAACCAAAGGAGAAATCATCCACACAATACGAATAATAATGCCCCCATCCTAGTAATGTTATACTACGGTAAACAACTATTTACATCTAAAATTAACTTATTTAACATCTTTTGATCGTGTAAAAAAATGTTTGGAAATCAATTTTTTTCAAATAAATAAAAAATATAATATGTTTTAATAAATGGATTGATTTTTATATTGTTCATTATTACTTTTAATCATAAAGATATGTTACACGTTTCTATGTTTTCCAAGGATACAATTATTTTTAAATATATGAAAATTAATATTTTCATTATTAATTATTTAAATTTGATTTTTAAAAACTGCATTATGAAAATACACAAATTATAATAGTGTGTATCCCTTTCATAAATATACATTATAATAATGTTTACCCTTTTTCATAAATATTTTATATTACAATGTTTGAAAAGAAAATTAAAAAACTACAATGTTTTATATTACAATGTCTTAAAAGAAAACTAAAAAAACTACACTATGAAAATACAAGTGTGTATCAATTTTTCATACATGTTTATAATCTGCTTACCCAAAAATGTAACTAAACATGATAAAATACTAATTTAAAAACCAACCAATAACTTAGAATTAAATTGTGTGTTCAGCTTTAATTTCTTAATAATCTAAATAATATATCTAGCTTATGTGGGTATTAGGTTTCTTTCTTAACTCGTAACAAAAAGTAAAGGAAATGGATTAAGAATTAGAAGGATGTAAATTCTAAAAAACATACTTTTATTTTTTTAAAATAATGTGAAAAGATTATGTGTGCATATTATATGAGGGTGTGCGAAGTTTTTCTAAAGGACTTCAAATATACACACATAAATGCATAGGAGTTACCAGCACATATAGGCATGTACACTAATGTATGTATATGGACATAGACCTATATGTTTGGAGGTGATGTGTGAATTCCTATATGTTTGGAGGTGATGTGTGAATTTTTCCACTTTAATGAAAAGTGTACTTTTATGGTAAAGTCCAAAGGGATATAACGTACTTGATATTTTGATGTACCATAAATTAGAACAAAATTGATTGCTTAGAATGGGGCCTCTAACTACCTTAACATGGATGGGACACAATAACACCATGTTGATAGAGTCAATATGTCATGAAGAATACGAATTCCCATGTCACATGTGGATATATCCAATTGGCAGACAACTATCCATCGAATCCATTGACTTACATCTATGATAGATCTATGGCTTAGAAACAAGGGGACAAATTTTGAGCTTGATTTATGTTATGGTTAAATTATGTTAGAATGATGGCAGCTATGACTTTTCCATCTAAAGAACCCTATGAGTATGACCTTGTGGGTGGCAATAAAAAGATGACAAATGAAAGGATTAAGACCATAGAAATATGTTTGAAGGCCTAAGTATTGGATAAACATGGAAATGTGTGAAGGATTAGGCATAGAATTGTGTGAATTTACATCTACATATTAATGACTATGCTTGTAACTTTGTCTACTCGGCTTACCTTTAAAATTTTGGAATATGTGAAGGGTTGAGCCTCGAACTATATGTGAAGAATTAGAAATGATTATCACAATAGTCATTTACATCTAGATATTGATATTCTTAAACTCTATTGTTGAAGAGGGTTAATTAAGTCAAAAGAGTAATCATTTAAACTCTATTGTTGAAGAGATATAATTAAGCCACTTTGAACCTTCAAAATTGAGAGATGGTCTTTTATCTGTGGGCGAGATGTATTGAGTTTTTTTTAAGTTGATGTTATTTATTGGTCGGAAAAAGTTAATTGATGTTATTTATTAGTTGGAAAAAGTCAATTGAGAGAGGGTCGTAAGGGTGCATACTCATTCCTCAAGACCAAGTAGTGTAGATAGAGTATCGATAAAGAGAATTTTATATGTAAAGTATTGTTTAGGATTTTAGAAGACAAAGGGTGTTTGATAAATATTTTACTTTGTGATTAATTATTTTGGTATTATGAGGTTTTCAAGTGGAAAAAGAAGTTATTAAGATATATTTTTTTCAATGAAAATTTTATAGGAAAATCAAAAGGATGTTTTTCCACATGTGAATGGCATCTTTAGTAACTTTGTCAATGTAAACTAGTGTATTTAACATTTAGAGTTTCATTCTAACTCTTATAGTTAGGAGAATAGGTCATTACTTAAATTATTAAGGGCCATCTTGCATGACGTTGATCACTATGGTATTACTCTATAGCAAATACTTTTTTGTCGACCCGCTAGTACCATTGCATGTGACTACTCTCCACAAATTCCTTTGAGGACATTGATCGTGTTGGTCTAGCTCTTAGATAACCTCTTTGGTGGACCTTGTGGTCCCATGACACACCCATGACATGGCATCCATGGAGGAAGTAAAGAAAATGGTTCAGTCTCTCTCCTAGTCAGTTAGCACAATGGAAACCAACATGTCTTCCCTCATTGTGTAAGTCGACCTTTGTTTTGATCAAATTGAGAAGTTGAAGGGTAAGCATGATGAGGGTGGTACTTTCTATGGTGAAGGCTCTCATAAAGGTAAGAACATTGATGAGGAATAAGTTCCTAATATTGACCACTCATTTTTCTAACTATTCCCACAATCTAATGCCTCACTTCACTAAAGTTGACCTAAAGAAGTTTGATGGGTCAAATCCAACAAGTTGGATTGACCAAATGGAGCACTAATTTTCCCTTCATACCATAGTACATGACCTACTGAAAATCTGATTTGGTGTCCTCTATTTGGATAGGGAATGTTGGTAGTGGTCGTAACGACATAAGCATGCATTTCCAAAGTTCATTCCATGGAAGCAATTTGTGAAAGCCATGTTTCCTAGTTTATTCAGGATATTACTGTTTTGAGCCAACTTACCAAATTGTGTCAAATAGGCATGGTGGAAGAATATATTGATGTTTTTGACTATTTGGTTGTTCAAAATGAAAATTTGACTGATGACTTTTTAAATCAATGGTATTATGGATGAAATCGGAGCCTAAGTGGAGATGAGCCATTGTGCTACTTGGTTGAAGACTACTTAGCTCACTTGTCATGCATAAGTTTTATCATATGCCTAATCCAAACACCCAATTTTTTCTACATGTCTACACCCAAATGTGGTAGCTCCTTAGCAGCCTAATCCACCCCTCAGGGCCCATAGGTTGACATAGACTGAAATGGAAAAACACCAACTCAAGGGTCTTTGCTACAACTATGATGAAAAATATTCTCCAAGGCATAAATGTAAAGAACATACATTATTTATGGACATTTTTTATGATGTAGTAGAGGGAAAGACTGAAGAGGAAGTCACCCTCCCCCCCCCCACCAAGGAAGTTCATCTTTCTGAGCAACAAGGTGAAAAACCCCAAATCTCTCTTCATGCTTTGATCGTTATTTCCTTTCCTTAGATGTTAAAATCAGTTGGCTATATAGAGAATCTAAAGGTCATTGTCTTAAACAACAATGGAAACACCCATAAATTCATTCATCACGATATTTCCCAAAAAACACATTGCTATATCCATGTTGTCAACAACTATCACATTGCTAATTGAGGATCTATGAAATGTGGCGGTGGATGTGAAAATGTGAAACTTCAAATGGATAATTATTCCTTGAAAAGTCACATGATTGCAATTAAAATGGAAAATGATCATATTGTTGTTTTGTGTGTCGAATGGTTGAGAACATTATCCTCCATTACCATGAGTATCCCAAAATTATACATGAGTTTTCATAAAGACAAATATTCCTGCATGCTCAAAGGTCTCAAAGTAGACTCTCCAAAATTAATTATCTCCCGGTCGCGGATAGATCATCGACATCAGCCCATATTGTAACAACATTTAGTAGGCCGCGACTTATTGGTGATCCCGATGAAACTTGCTAAATAACGAATCTTGGCCATATGATTATGAAAGAGGATCAATCTTGGTCGTAGAAATCCTCAACTTGCACCATATCTATTTCTCACAACTATATGAAATATTTGTCACACATGACGACTTGCCTCATTTTCAACCAAACATCGACACGTCACCCATTGTGTTTCTTTTGCCACATCAGCACATCTAGTAATCAGGACACGTTCTCGTTCCATGTCATCATCTCATATGGATTATCGATGACGATGATAGGGCCCGGACTCCTCGTTAAGTGTTCACAAGTCACAGATGTTCTTGCCGATGTCGATGAGCACAAAGCACGCCAAAGGACACTTTTCAAAATCCATTGATAAGCTATGGGCGCATCAAATCATCCATTAATGGTTGGGAAGCATTCAACACTCTAGATACACAAGATCTCGCTCCCATACTTAGAAATTAGTCATCTTAACTTGTGATTTTTCCTTAATCTGAATTCATTATTTTTGTTAAGGAACGAATCTTCATTCTTATGCTTGTGAATTGAACCATGTTTCTATGTGTGACTTAGAAAAAGTTTTCTAACTAGTAACATGATAGTGATCCAGCTTTGTTCTAGGTGAGCACCACTTCTCTCATTACTGAATGATTCCACCAATAGGTATGTTTTGTAATTTTCTTGAATTTGTTATCTTTCAATAATGCATGATCACTCACATTTTTTTTTCTCTAATTCACGTAAGATGCCTCCTAGTCCACTATGAAGATCACCAAAGAAGTCGAGGACCAGAGAAGGAAACTTGGAGGGGGGTTCCAACTTTACTCTACCAAAATTAGAGGAGTTTTCCACTTCGAAAGGAATAGAACCGCTCATAATGATCCCTTCAAAGAACTTGTCCACATAGGCAGGGATAATTTTAAGGATGAAAATTTATATTAAAATATCGAAACCTGGGCTAATGTTACTAGTCCTTAATATGCAAAATGTGAAATGTTTGGCAATAGTTTGGTAAAAATATTCAAATTTCTAAGGCTTTTATATAGTTTCTATAAATTTTTGGCGATTTTTAAGGTAAAATAATTTTATTCTATGAAATTTGGGTGAATTTGTTTTAGAAAAAATGGAAATTGGCGAATCGTTTTTTGGGAAAACCCATGGAAAATTAGCCCATCTGTGAAATTTAGCCCCTAAAATAATCTATGCATGTAGTTTCCACTATACTGGGATATAGAACCATGCACAGGAGGTGGTGTCACAACACAAGTACCAATCCTTGCATGGAATGACCTGTTCAATAAATTCAAAGACCAAAACTATCTACAGTCAACTCCTCACAGTAATTTGGATCTTAGAATGGTCGATGATGCAGTTTTTCCATTTATTAGAT
>ML790665.1:851681-863724 GCA_009831015.1 Picea engelmannii | reverse complement strand
CAAATAATATAACACATACCCAACACTTACAACCCCAATTTTCACCAAGCCATTGATATTGTAGTTGTAGACATCCTAGAATCATATGGAATTTTTCTTAGCCATGATTGGTCATACAAAATGCAAGGTTATTTTTCCTTTGATTGATCTCACCTCTGGTTACCTTGGAATGGGCAGCCCAATAAGATAAGAATTAAATTAGAATTTTTTTTAAAGAACATTGTGATTGATTTGGAGGCACCCAATGAACCATCATCATCTTAATTTCCCATCCTCAAGAATTATTCTCTTGACTCAAATTTTGGAAATTTTATAGCCTTCACATTTTAAATTACAGTGACATGGAAGTCAAAGTTATCTCTGCAAAAATATGAGATCATACCAGAGATTTGCAACAACCCTAGTGAATATTATGCAGTTAATGTTTCAGAGGAAAATGTTAAAAAATCAGAAATTGAAAAATATAAAATAGTACCTCGTGTTGTTGTTGAAATATGGACTCTTTTCTTTGATGGGTCCAAGTCTTAAGAAGGAACAAGTTATGGGTTTGTTTTCATAGATCCAACTAGTAAGCATAGTTTCTTGTCTTGTAGACTGGAATTCAAATGCACAAACAATATAGATGAGTATGAAGCCTTGGTTCAGGGTCTACAGAAAGCCATTGATTTGAATATCAAAGGGCTCACAGTTTTGGGGGATTATGAGATAATTGTTAGAAAGGTTAGGAATACTATACACTATAACTAGCCTCACCTCAAAAATTACCAACAAGAAGTTCACATACTAATAGACAATTTTCCTTCTTTCAACATCATTGTTATACCTTGATCCAAGAATATGCTAGTTGATTCCCTTGCTACAACATCCTCAAGGATTTCCTCTTTAGAATACTATGAAGCTACTAGGTTCACCATTGAGCTTTTATATATACCCTCAGTCATCGATAATATTACAAATTGGAGGGTGTTTGAAGGGGATGAGTAGATAATAGAATTTTTAACTAATGAAGAAAATTTCAGAGATCTTGCTATTGATGATGAGGAGTTTCAAACAATTCTATCTAAGCAAGAGTGTGAAGGCATAAAAAAAGAAGAAGATGCAACAGCTGGAAGACCTAGACTTCACACAATTCCTAAAGGAGTAGTTAATTTAGAAAATTTCTTTGACTTACGAGATAAGTTTAAAATCTCGTTGAACGTAAAAATTGGGAGCTCCCAATCTAGATTATAAAGTGATAAATCTAGGAACTGTTGAAATTCCTAGGAGTATAAATCATGGGAGATTAATTTCTGCAGATGAAAATAAATCTTATCTTAATCTTTTCAAAGAATACCAATACATTTTTTCCTAGTCCTATCAAAACCTAAAAACGTATGAAACGAGAATCATACAACATACGATACCACTTAAGAATGATGTCAAGCCATTTCAACAGAAGTTACGAAAGTTTCATCCTTCTCTCGAACCCTTAATTAAAAAGGAACTTAAGAAGTTTTTAAATGCCAAGTTCGTATTTCATGTAAGGCATTCTTCCTGCATTGCTGATATAGTGCCAGTAATGAAAAGGACAGGTGAGATTTGTCTCTCTGTAGATTTTTGCAATTTAAATAAAGCCTTTGAAAGAATAATTATCCCATCCCCCTAATGGAACAACTTCTACAAATTGTTTTGGGATATGATATTTTATCACTTATCGATGGTTTTTCAGGATATAATCAGGTTTTAGTTTCAGAAGAGGAACCACTGAAAAATACCTTTCGAACCAAATGGGGTACCTTTGCATACAAACACATGCCTTTTGGTTTAATTAATGCAGGGGCGAGATTTCATCGAGCCATGGATGTTTCCTTTGGAGGGATAATAAACAAATGTGTCATGTTCTATCTTGATGATGTAATGGTTTATTGAAAAAATAGATCAGATCACATCCTTCATCTTACCAAAATATTTGAGAGATGTAGAAAATATGGTATTTCTCTTAATCCCAAAAAATCTATTTTTGGTGTAACCGAAGGAAAAATTTTAGGTCATATCATCTCCAAGGATGGCATAACTATTGACCCTGAGAGGGTAAAAGTTATTTTCCAATTACCCTTCCCGTATAACAAGAAATCCATACAATCATTTTTTGGAAAGATTAACTTCGTGAGAAAATTCATACCTAATTTTGCTAAAACAATTAAACCATTCCAGAAAACGATTTGTAAAGATGTTGAGCTTAAATGGAACAAAGAAGAAAATGAAGCTTTTGACAAGATTAAGACTTCTATTTCTCAAGCACATGTTTTACACAATCCTGATTTTAATAAGGATTTTTTCCTTTACACCTTTTCCTCTCATCGGTCTTTGGCATCCATCCTCACTCAAAAGGATGATGATAGTAATAAGGCCCCTATTTATTTCATAAGTACTAACTTACAAGGGGTGGAGTTGAACTATCCTACCATTGATAAACAAGCCTACACTATATACAAATAAGTTAAGCATTTTAGGTCTTATATTCTCAAAAAACATACCAAAGTTATAATGCCTCACTATGTTGTGAGGTCACTCTTCACACAACAAGATTTGGGAGAAAGGATGGGAAATTGGTGATTTATTCAAGAGTTTGACCTTGAAATTAAACTAGCCAAAATAGTTAGGGGTCAAGGGTTATGCATGCTAGCCACAGAGTCTCAAGACATGGCAGGATCATCTGAGTCTAGATGGGAAAATGAGTTGTCTTTATGTTATAATTAAGTACTTTATTGTCCAGCAAATAATGACTCATGGTATTAGAATCTTTATTATTTTCTACATCATTGTATGTGCCCAGATCACTTGAATCCTAAAGAGAGAAGAGCGCCACAATTGAAATTTACTCAATATCATCTCATAAACTCTATTTTATTTTGAAAAAATTATGATGGGGTATTATTGGGATGCCTTGAGAAAGATGATGCAAAGATGGTATTGAAGTATCTTCACAATGGCCCAGGTGGTGGTCATTTTGCAAGAGAAACCATAGCCCATTAAATCTTGAGGGCATGTTACTATTGGTCGACCTTGTTTAGAGATTCTCATACATATGTTAGGATATGTAAGGTTTTTTAGATAAGTGTCGGTAAGGAGAAGAATGCATCTATCTCATTGCATCCAGTAACAATTTCTAGACCATTTGAACAATGGGGAATAGATTTTATAGGAGATATTAATCCAAATTCATAAAAAAAAACAAGTACATATTAACCGCAACTGATTAATTTACCCGATGGTCAAAATCCATTCCCCTTACTCGAATTAATGAAAGGGTAGACATCGATTTTTTGGAACAACAACTAATTATTAGGTTTGGGGTACCATCTTTGATTGTGCTTGATAATGTTACTTATTTTTTGTTTACTTTGCTAATTGAATTTGCGCTTGAAAAATGGATTATCCTTAGTTATTATGCAAATTACTACCCTCATGGAAATGGTGTCGCAAAGTCTACAAATAAGAATTTAATTCGGATCTTAAAGAAGATTTTTACTGAAAACCATAGGAATTAATACAGTGCTATGCATAATGCACATTTGGTCGATAACATGACCCCCAAGGAAGCTCTAGACACTTCTCCATATTTCCTTGTTTATGGTCATGAAGCAATCTTTCCAAAATTTGTCTATCTCCCATCCTTGCAGCTATCTCAGGCCTCCAGGGGCCAACCTCTCTACGGTATGCAATAATTCATTAACACATTTATTATGCTAGAAGAGGAAATAGAAAAGGCTAAACGGAAATGTGCAACTCACCAGCTGCTGGTAAATAGACGATTTGACAAGCATAAAGTTGGGAATAAGAATTTTAGGGTGGGCGATCTGGTCTTGAAATGAGACAATTTTAATGAACCTAAGGGAAAACATTCTAAATTTTAGAATTGATGGCTTAGTCCTTACCAGGTAGTTGAGAATATTGGGGTTGTCACATATCGATCACAAAGCTTGGGAAGTGAATTGGATTCTCTCCCTATAAAAGGTTAGAGCCTCAAAATATTTTTCACCTAGCTGCTCCATGTGAGTAGTGTTGTATTATAAGTTATCATTTTTTTCTTTTTCTTTTTATTTTCTTTCATTTTTTGGATTGAGTGATTTTTTGATAATTCATTGTCCATTTTGTCTTTATAATGTTTTACTATTTGGAAAATCGTGTTGAGATTTCATCTTTTGACGGAACATGGTAAAACATTTATGTTATATCATGCATTGTCTGCCTGATACAAAAAGTAAGGTGAAACAACTTTGAATAGAATAGAAGTAAGGAAATATGTGTAATTATGTATATATATTATCTTGAGAAGGAACATATTTCTTTATCCATGGTCAAGAAGTTATGAAAAGGGAGATCATGGAAAGAAGGAAAGTAAGCCTCATGCTTTGTGGTAAAACTAATGAATATCCCACTCATCCTAAGGAACAATTCTATGCAAAAACCTAAGTACTAGTTTACTTTCTTCAATAATAGGTATCATCCTCCTATACTCATATTTATATCCCATGGGAACTCCTCATCATGAAAAATCTAGTAATGGGTACACATGTTATTGCATGATATAAAAAAATGGTGTGGAAGGAAAAATAACTCAAAAAGGATTTAGTGATGTCAAGGAGGGAATGGAAATATCTATGTCAAGGCTACAGATACTCGTTGGTTGTGGATCAAGGTCTATGATATTGAGGTGACTCCATCGGGGCTATAGACACTCGTTGGCAATGGAGCAACACTGGAAGGGTAATACAATTACTTAGAGGTTGGAAACTTCAAAGTTATCCTATCAAGGGTGGTATTAGATTTAGTATTTCTTATAAGGCATGAATGATTGGTTAAAGTTAAACAGGGTGTAAATTAGGAAAATCTCCATCATCAAGAATTTGTGCTTTTCCCTAGATTATATACATACAGATTTACAAATAACTTTTAATTTCTTAAAAATATCTTAGTTTTACTCATGAAATTGATATATTGATATGTTGTGTCTTCTGAGATAAAGTCAGAGATGTTGGTTTCATCCAATGTCTTCTGAGATATAGTCAGAGATGTTGGTTTCATCCAATAAATCGTCATTTGTTAAGCACTCAACACACCCTTTCAAATTTTTGACAATTTTAAGGTGTTGCTTTCTTTTCTTTCTATTTTCCCATTTTCCTATCTTTTAATTTTTTAAAACTCCATTTTTTTTTCTTAAATAATGCATATTTTTCTTTCATTTTGTGTCTCATGTTTAAAAGATTGAGAAAGTTCCAAGAAAATAAAAAAAACTCTCTTACTTACCTAAAAGAGTGAGTAAAACAAAAATGAATAAAAAAAAACCGATAAAATCATAGGGTCGGGACAAAAGAGGATGAATTAACACTATCGACCCAGATGCCCGACACCAACGAATCCTTAAAGGAAATTCCAATGAAATCATCATCGTCGTGCTTTCATTTGATTGTCGATAGACCATCGACATCGACTAAAACTGCATGGACCAAGACTTTAAGAAAAAGTTCCCCCTGATCGTCAATAGACTGTAAATAAAGCAATGCCACCACCAGCCGTCTAATCATGAATGTGGGTAAATCTAGACCATTGGTGCTTACCATGCGAGTAGGGTTCCTTTCGATGTCTGCATCAACTACCATGCTCGTCACCACATCATTTTTTGTACCTCCCACGTCACCTACTATGTTAGCTACCACGTCAGCGTGCCACAGCATATTTCATAATTCATCCATGAAACATCAGATGCCACGTCAAATAACATGTCACTACACATGTCATCATAGTATGGATGTCCCTATTGATCATTAGCATTCAGAGGTTTTCATTGCATATTTCGGGTAGGGAGACACAAATTTTCTCCAACGCCAATGAACTCATCAAGAGGCAAAAGGATTGTCAACATATCAATATTGTCACATAAATACGTTCTCTCGATCATTGATAGACCATCAATATCATCCCATATAATAACGACGTTTAATAGGCCGTGACTAATTTCCAATCACAATGAACCTTTATAAATAATTAATCATGGCCATTCGATTACAAGAGAGGATGGATCTTGGACGTAGAAATCATTAGTTTGAACCATATCCATTTCTCATAGCTATATGAAATACATATCCCCTGACATGACGACTTGCCACATTTCCAACCAAACATCGACACGTCACTCTTTGTGTTTCTTTCACCACATCAAGATGTCTAGTCATGAGGACATGTTTGTGTTCCATGTCATCATCTCGTATGGATCTCCAATGACGATGATTGGGTCAGGACTCCTCGTTAAGTGCTCACAAGTCACATATCTTCTCACCGATTCCAATGAGCATGAAGCATGCCAAAATAAACTTTTTTATCTTTCAATAGGTCATTTGCACATCAAATCATCCATTAATGGTTGGATGCAGGCCTGGAATTTCAAAATTCTCTTGCTTGTCAAGTGCACTTTTGATGAAAGGCGTTTGTTTTTCATGCATGTCATTTTACGTTTTATACAGATTTATAAGTGTCAAATTGGTCCAATCAAGTCTAACCACCAGCAGGTGTGAAAGAATGGCTTTGTACAATGATTTTTCAGGTCCTCGTGCTTCTTGCTGTGGACAAATGAGAAAGAAATCCTTTGAATAGACAACCTGTTGGCTAATGCTAAACAAGGGTTTGAAGTGGTGCTTCTCCAAACAGATCCAGAAGTTCTTGAATGGATTCTGATCAAAGGGCAAGATGTTGTTGAGATAGCCATTGACATTTACTCCTATACAACTACTTCCCTGCCTATAACTTACTCCTATACAACTACTTCCCTGCCTATAAACCCAACCTCGAGCCTCCAAGTCTCGGGCCTATTCTTTACCCTATATTATATGTAGGTAATCCTAATACCTATAAGCTATATTGCATACCCAGGTAATCCTAATACCTATAAGCTATATTGCATACCTAGGTAATCCTAATACCTATAAGCTATATTGCATACCTATAAGAGTTTTTGACGGGTACTCTAGGCGCTTATGGGTCAATTTGAAAAGATGATAATTTAGTGCAAGTCAATAATGACGTGTAATTTTTATAACCCCGTGTCAAATACGAATTGGGAGACCAAAGACGGGTTGTAGCCCATCAAATTCCAGGCCTGGTTGGATGAACATATAGGGGAATAATTTAACCCTAGATATGTAGGATCTCTCTCCCACGCTCAAATATTAGTCATCTTAACTTGTGTTTTTTCCCTAATCTGAATTCATTTTTTGTTAAGGAATGAATCTTCATTCTTGTGCTTGTGAATTGAACCATGTTTCACTCTGTGACTTAGAGAGATATCTATAACCAGTAATGTAATAGTGATCCAAATTTGTTCAAGGTGAGCACCACGTCTTTCATTACTAAATTATTCGGTGAACGGGTACACTTTGTAATTGTCTAGAATTTTCTATCTTCTAGTTATGCTTGATCACTCACCTTTCATTTTTCTTTGATTTAGGTAAGATGCCTTCTGTGAAGGATCCACAACAAATATCACCAAAGAAGTCGAGGACTACGGAAGGGGACTTAGAGGGGCATTCCAGCTCTATTCCACCACAAATAGAGGAGTCGTCCACTTCAAAGGAAATATAATCACTCATAAGGATCCCTCCAAAGAAGGTGTCCATGCACGTGCCACTATACTGGGATATGGAACCATGCACAAGAGGTGGTGTCACAACACACGTACCAATACCTACATGGAATGACCTGTTCATAAAATTCAAAGACAAAAACTATATAGAGTCAACTCCTCACAATAATTTGGATCTTAGAACAATCGATGATGTGGTTTTCCCATTTATTAGACGATCCATATTACACTTAGTTTCAGAGAGGGCACCATTTTTCCTATTTATAGAATTGATTGAATGGGTTATCACTCACATTGATTGTCAAAGTTCCAAGATTGATAATGATAAATGGGATTGTATAGGTTGATTTCTCCCATGATATATCAACCAATATTACAAGTTTCATGAACCTGAACAAACTCTTAACAAGGACTTTGTAGTATCTTTCTACCAAAAGTACGGTACCAGTAAAATCTTAGGGAACTGGTGGAAGTAGGATAACAAGTTCGTAAATAGGTCATCGAGACAATACCCCATTATAGGCTTAAGAGAGCCATACATGTATCTAATGATTTTATTATGCAAGTTGTATAGAGAGAGATATTGCTCTCAGTTTTCTAAATCTTGGTTTCCTTTGGTATATTATGTTGCTATGTGGGGAAAGTAGTTTAACTGGGGAGCCATCATATCAAAAAAACTTAGCATCGGGATTGTTCAAGCTCGAAAATCATAACCAAGTGTTTTCCCTTCATTTCACATGGTTTCTTTCTAACTTGATACCCTATGTGCTTAAGATACATTTCCAAGATTGTCACTTAGTTGGAAAATCTCAAGGCCACATGTACATGTCTATTTAAATATGTTATGGGAAAGTAAATATAAAAGATCTTGTGATCAAATATGTGACTTTTTCATGGCATGAATATAGTATATCATCTTTGGGAAAGAGTGTCCTAAATTGTTAAATCAATCTAAGAAAGTTTTGACCTTCATTAGAAATTGGTACATAGAGGAGAAACACACATATATTTGCATTTATGGAGCCATCAACCCACCGCATCTACTTCCTGCTTATGTTCCTCACAAGATTTTGGTTGGGGAGATTTTCTATTAGTCCATCATGAAACGGTTTAATGTCACATTGGTTAAGGACAAAAAGAGAATGTTCATCCCTTGTGGTTTTCAAGTAAGATATTATATAGTGAGGGATACCAAGCATGCAAAACAAGAAGGCCAGATTTAGTTGGAATATAGGTTCATGCCAGGTATATTCAAGAAGTATGATTCTAAGGGTTTAGTATTTAAACATGAAGAGAAGGTATCTCTTAGCTGGATTTATGCTCATGAGAAATGGCAGGAAGAAATTTAAAAAAAAAATTCACAGGACTGGAAGGAAGTGGAGAAAAGGAAAGCTCATCCCAATGTGACTATGTTTGCTTCCTTATCACTAGAAGAGAAAATAAATTTGATAAACCAAGGAGCTTCCTCAAGCAAAGAATCTGAAAAGGAGAAGAAAGAAGAAGAAGAAAGGTTAAACGTAGATCGAGAACAATAAGTTATGCTCTTGGAATAAGAAATAATTTCCAAGGAACAATAACAATAGAAAAAATAACAAGAGGAACTGAAAATTAAAGAAGAGGGGGATGTTTCTCAACAATTGTTAACTAAACAAATAATCAAGGCCAAAAAGGAATAAAAAAAGAAAGAGTGTGTGGAGAAAAAGAGAAAATAATAGGAAGAAAGGAATATGCAAGTTTTAGAAGAACAAAGGAAAGATGAGGAAGAGATAGTTGAACAAAAAAGAAAATCTCAAAAGAAACAAAGAGAAAAAGGAGAATTGGAAGGAACAAAATAAGAAAAATAAAAGGAGGAGAGTATCAAGACGGAGCAAGAAAGGAATGCAACAACTCCTGAGACTTCTAAGATCATTGATCTGACCAAATATGATGAACAATTGGACAAGACATGTGTCCATGTTGTTAATGAAAGATTTCAAAATGATGCAAATCCTCCTCAAGATTCAACACCAAATAGAGGAGGAAAACACCAAGCAAGATACCAAACACATGTATAGGATACCACAAGGTCAAATAATGAACATGATCAAAATCTAGTTGGTGGCTCAATTGAAGAAGTTTCTTTACCCAAGAATCCAGAAGATGCTACAGTTTCCCAGGTTTCCCGACAGACTCAAGAAGTTGAAAAGGGTAAGGATCCAGGAGGTGATGATGATACCAAGGGAAAGGATCAGAAGCAAGAGAATATGACTTATATGCCAAATAAAACCTTAGAAAAGGATAAAAGGGTGATGTAGACAAAAGAGGAAGGAACAAAGGATGATACACATAAAACTTCTTCAGTTGAGAAGACTCAACAAGATCCTTCAGCAAAGAGGGATCAGAAGGCCCACACAAATGAAGAGATGCATGATACTTAACCAGAAGTGAAGGTTCGGGTTTCCCCAACAAAATAAGAAAGTCAAGAACTCATCTCTGGACATTTTTATACTCATGGTAGTCTGGGAAATGATTTTTCTTGGGATGACCATCCTATTCCCTAGCCCATTGAAGAAGTCATCGATCTAGGATATTTCGCTTATGATTGGAAAATGAAGTCAAATGTCAATACAACCCAATGAAAGAGGAAGATTGCATTGGATAGTAGTGTACTATTCACCTTAGAGGAAGTAATTATTGACGCCAAGAAATCCAAAATGAGTGAGCTATTTTTATCATGCATTGCCATCACTCATGCTTCATTTGATAAGGTTGTAGTAGAGGAAAGGGAGTTGGAGCAGGCTTTGCAGGAGGAAACCTCTCTCAAACATAAGGTTCAATATTACCACGAGGTTGGAGGAGCTGCCAATTTGATAAAATATCTCATGGAGGAGCACGACAAAGGATTGAAAATTCAAGATGATATTTTAAGGAAAGTAGTGGGAATCCAAGAAGAAACCCTTCGACTAGGGATAACACATAGGGAAATACTACGATGAAGTGAAAATGGTGTAAGAGAATTGGATCAAGTATAGTTCCTTAGAAAAGTGCAAAAGGAAAAAGGAAATGAGGATCATAACATATAGATGCACTCAAAAATGCACTCAAAAGAAAACCTTTCCAAGATTCACTCAACCACACAATATTGTGCAAGCATTGTGGATGAATCAAAAGAGAGAGTGAAAGAAGAATAAGACACTTGCAATCAAACCTGGGAAAATATTAATCAAACAATAGTTGACCTTTGATTTCCAACTTTTGGGTCCTCGTTGGAATTTTGGTTGATTGAAGAGGTGTCGACAAGGTTTCAAAGAATCATTGACGAATATAAGAAGGAGGTGTAAAACATTTTGGTGGTTGAACTAATCAAGGTAGTTGATCACCTGGACCAGTTAACAAAGAGAATAGAAAAACTCTCAGGACATTTAAGTGATATTAAGCATGCCCTGAGAAAGTCAATGGATCGACACAAGTTCTCGTACATTGACATATTTGTTGAACTTTTCCCACATTGATCAGCTCACTTGGAAGAGAATGTAAGTCTCATCTCTCTACGATCAGAATCGTCTTGAATTTGTTTTATTTTTAGATATCTTATATTATTGAGATTACTATTTTTGACACTCCTGGAAAGTATAAATAAAGGGGTTGACCTTTCAGAAAGGGACCTTTGGTAATAGAAAATATTGGATTGTTGTAATCAATAATTATTTCAATATTAATATAGAAGCTCCTAAGGGGCCAAGAATTTTTATCGAACCATTGTGTGCGTTGATTAGATCGTGGATTATTATACAATAGATTATTATGTTTGATATGTCTAGCAAGAATTTCAAATTGATCAAGTTATCTTGCTTAATTGATTAAATTGTCAAGTATTCAAATATATATTATTTGATTTTATTTACAGTAAATTATTCAGGTCTTATTTGAAGTTTCAATAATTATAGAATTAATTTTACAATCATTGATAGAATAACGGATGAATAACTATGTGTCTATGAGGATAATTTGTAACTAAACTTTTCGTATAATTATTTCTTGAAATCATAAAAGTTAGTTGCTCACTTATGTTCAGTTTTTATTTGTTTAAGAGTCATCTTTAAAAAAAAGAAATCATTTTTTTTGTTCTTCTTGCGTGTTTTTCCTTTTAAACTGATGATAATGGTCTCTTGCTAAAATTAATTTTTAGAAGAACTTTGAATATTTATTTGTTTTTTTTGTCCCTGAAGGTTACCCTTAGGAAAAATTCCCTTAAATTTAACCATTCTTTTCCTTTATGTAGTAAGAAAATGCAACATGGAAGACAATAAAAATAAACAAAAGAAGTAAATACAAACAACTCTTAAATCCCATCAAATGGTTGTTGGACCATTAGTCTAGAGGATTATTCCACACCAAACAAGGACTATAATTGGGCCTCATCCTTGGGTTTAATCCCTACTATTG
>ML790665.1:801793-851334 GCA_009831015.1 Picea engelmannii | reverse complement strand
ACAATAAAAATAAACAAAAGAAGTAAATACAAACAACTCTTAAATCCCATCAAATGGTTGTTGGACCATTAGTCTAGAGGATTATTCCACACCAAACAAGGACTATAATTGGGCCTCATCCTTGGGTTTAATCCCTACTATTGAGAAAATGGAATCCAACCCCCTCAACACATCATTTTTCCCAAAAGAATGAAATCAAAAATAAATTTTAGGAGCTATTGGTTGTAGGTATGTATCATCTACCCTAGTACTAGCCCCTACTCTTCTCTAGCCACCATGGTCCTAAAAAATAAGGCACTTAGCATGTGTGTCTTGATTTGAAAGCTCTTAACAACTTGAAAGTAAAGGATAAATTTCCCATTATGGTTATATGATCTCTTATATTAGCTAAATGAAGCTCAATTATTCACCAAACTTGATCTTTTCTCTAATTATCACCAAGTTCACATGAAGGAAGCTTATATTCCAAAGACTGCTTTCCACACTCATGAAGGTCATTACAATTTTTTGGTGATGCCTTTTGGTATTTGCAATGAACCTTCCTCTTTTCAAAGCCTCATGAAATACATATTTCAACCCCTTCTATACCATTCATCCTAGTCTTCTTTGATGACATCTTAGTCTACAAAAAAACTTGGGTGGCACATGTGGATCGGGTCTTACAACTCCTCTATCAACACTAACTATTCCACAAAAGTGTTAAATTTTCTTTTGATCTTTTAGAAGAAAAATATTTGGGACACATTGTTAGTGGGGAGCATGTGCATGTTGATCCTAAGAAAAATGAGGAGATGATGGATATGCCTCAATCCAAGACTTAAAATTTTGTGTTGATTTCTTAGCCTCATAGGTTAATATAGGAAGGTTTTCAAGAACTATAGTGAAATTGTAGCTCCCCTCACCACCTTGATAAAAAAGAATTCCTTCAATTGGAATGAGGAGGCTAACCAAGATTTTCAGGATTTAAAAGATGTTATATGCACTACACTAGTACTTTCCCTACCTGAATTCGATAAGACTTTTGTTTTGGAATGTGATTCCTCGAGCAAAGGAATTAAGGAAGTGTTAATGCAAGAGGGACACTCGATGGCCTACACAAGTAAGAAACTATGTGATAGAAGCTTGGGTTAATCCACCTATGAGAATGAAATGATGGTTATTCTTCACCTCATTGATATGTGGAATCCTTAATTGATGGGGCATCATTTCTAGATTAAAACATACCATCATAGCTTTGAATATTTCTTGGAACAAAGGTTCTTTTCCCTAGAGCACCGAAATTGGGTCACATAAATTTTAGGCTATAAATATGAGATTATCTACAAGAAGAGAACGAAGAATGTGGTGGCTAATACTCTATCTAGGAAGAATGATGAGGAAGGTTCCCTATTTGCCTTATATTTCCCAATGTCTGACTAGTTATAGGAAACCCATCAAGAATGGTCATCAAATTCTAAGATAATGCACATGTTCCACTAGCTATAGGCCAACCCACAAGCACACCCGGGCTAGACTTGGAAAAATGATAAGCTTTGTTATCAAGGGTGTAATATTTTAGTTTGGGATTCTTCATTTATATCCAAAGTGTTATCTGAATTACACTCTTGTCCCACATTAGGTCCCACATTAGGTTCATTCTTTTGGGAATGCATGAAGAAGGACATCCACACATTTGTGGTCGAATGTGAAACTTGACAATGGCACAAGGGGGGAAGAAATAAATCCTCTAGGATAATTAGAACCCTTACTTATTCTAACCACTGTGTGGACTAACATTTCTATGGATTTCATTATGGGGTTATCAAAATCAGGAAACAAATCAATGATCATGGTAGTTTTTTTATTTCCTTTTTAAATATGCTCAATTATGTTCTTTACAACACCCATTCAAGTCCTCCACAATATCACAAGTCTTCATGGGCACTATTTTTAAGCTTCATTGCATACTTAAATCTAATGTGATCTCCTTTTGTCCCACCTCCAATAGCAATTTTTGTAAGGAATTGTTTCAGCTTCAAGGTACCCAATTAAATATCAGCAAAACATATCACCCCAAAATAGATGACTAGATGAAAGAAGTAAAAAATGTTTGGAAACTTATTTACATTGTTTTTCTTTAGACAAGAAATACCAATGGATCAAATGGTTACCCTTGGAGAAATGGTGGTACAATACTTTCTATCATGATTCTACTAAAATTACCCCTTTGAGCATTCTATGGATGATCACCCCATTAGTGATCTCATACTTACTAAGCCTCTCAAATTTTTAGGAGGTGGAAAAAACACTAACTATATGTGCTAAAAGTCTTTGTACCCTCGAGGATAATTTAGTGTTGGCTCAGAATCTCACAAATCAACAGGCCAATAAATATCACTCTAAATGTCATTTTCAGTGAAAGGATCATGTGTTCTTTCATATTCAACCCTATAAGTAGACATCACCCAAGGTGAAAAACCACTGAAAGTTACCTCCTAAGATTTATGGTCCCTACATTGTACTTAAATGTATAGGACCAATGCTTTACAAAATGGTTATGTCTAGTTATTCTAAGCTTTTCTCGTCTTCCATGTGTCATGCTTGAAGAAAGTGCTTAGGTCCATTGTAGGTTTCCTCCTTGAAGATGCAAGTGAACATTGATCTCAATCTTGAATATGAATTAAGGTTTTCATATTATTGTTATTTCTCAATACTAGTTTTGTTTATTTACTTTCCACACTATATTTCTATTTATTTTTACTATAAATATTTTGTCTCAACTAACAAGAAACACCACACTGACCTAGGGGGATTCAAACTAGGCCCATACAAGAACAAAACTAACCAAATTCCTAACAACATTAACAAAGTCACCATGATATCCTACTACAATTTGGTCTAGTATTTCATTGACTTCTCCTATCAATTCTTTAAGATATTGTATCTATAATTGAATACATTAAAGTAGGTTTAGCGAGAGAACATTTAATTTCATTTGAATTCATCACAGGAGGATGATAAGGAAAATCCCTATAGGTAAAATTCCCTGAACACAAACCTATTACTAGATAGAGAGACAAATAAGCACAGAAACACAATGATAAATGTATAGCCTTGGATATATTTCCCCCAATAGATAAATATTTTGGAAGGACCTAGAAATAAGCTTCAAGAATATGACAAGACACAAAAACAAAGAAGTGTGAAGATACAATTATAAAGGTCCAGTCTTGAATATCTTTCCCATCAATAAATAATGATTTTGGAAAGACCTGTAACTAAGCTTCAAGAATGTGACAAAAAGTAAAACCAAATCAAGAACCTAAATCGTGATTAGTGACATGGTGATTGCAAGGAATGAGAAAAACATCTTGAAGGGAATGCAACATTAGAAATTTCCTCTTGTCTAAAAATTAGACCTTTAACAACTTAAAAAAATAAACATTTATCTAATATTTCCCCCACCTGACCCTCACCCTCACCCTCATATTATGAGGGTGTGGGTGGAGGAAATATTGGATAAATCTATTTTTAGACCTTTAACAACTAAAAAAATAAAATTGGAAAAGAAAAATCAATATTATAAATTTTTGAACTTGAATTGTAAATATTAACCCTTGGAGAAAACCCTATAGGAGAAGACCAAACACTTTGTGAGCTTGGAATCTCCAACACCTTGCGAGCTTAGAATATTTAATAGTTCAAAACTTTTCTAGAAGTGTTGACACCTTGAGAAATTGGTACTCAAAGTATCAACCTTAAAGAAATATTATTAAAGGCTATTGTTTAAAAAAAATTAAATAAAAAAGTTCTAAATTCAAATAATCTCGTAAGTGGTAGTTCATGGTATAGTGCACTATATGAAAGTGGGGCTCATGAAGTACACTTGAAACTAAGATTCAAACTTCCTAAAGAATATGTAGGGGCATAAGATCACTAGAAGGCAAGGGACATATATTTAAACCTAAGTGAAATCTCACATCTTCGCCAAATGACAACATTATGCATTCAACACGATGATGCCAAATAAACAAGTTCCGAAGATGTGATTTTGGGAAGAATTAAATGCACTTTTTTTCCAATAGAAAATTTGCTCAATTATATTAGTGAATATAATTTGTTTACATCTTATTGTCCATACAGGAAATCAAGTAAATGAAACTATCCAGATAGTTCCACAATGTCTCAAAAAGATATACCCGGATATAACAACCCTTACAAGTCAAAATGACCATTGATTCAAAATGTGAGGCATATACCAAATACTAAACCAGAAGCAGTTTTATCTGTCTAATTACTTTTATCAACAAAAATAAAAGGAAAAATCCAAACTGACATAAGCATGGCCAATACAGAGGCAACAAAAGACTAGCACTAGAAAAGGTTGAGGTATCTCTTGGGACCTCCAGTCCCATTGATCCACTTGTAATAAGTAATTATGCCTTCAGGTTCCTGTAGTTCTTTCTTAGAGATATGGTTCGCCTCCTTATTATATTCTTAGAAGATGTGCTCAAAACTGATTTCTTGAAAGTGATTAATTAGTTCCTTAATTTTGGGCTTCCATCCTTCAATTGCGCTATCTTGAAGGCTTCCTCTTTTGTTTAGCCAATCAATAACTACTTTAGAATCTCCCAGAACCTAGAGTTTACAAAAATACAAATGTGTTTCCATCATTAGTGTTGCCCATACTCCCAGAAGTTATGCCCTTGTATTTGAGCCTTCCCCACAGTTGAAAATCCATCTATACACTAATAAATCAGAAGTTTTAAAAACCCCTCCCACTCCACATGGTTTTCCATATGCTTGAGTTTCCCCATCAAAACAAGCAACTGTAGTATCTAAGTGCTGAGAAATCATACAAGATCGTAATGGTATGTGTTTTTTAGGTGTCGACTATTTTTTCATTGTGCCAAGTGTCTTAGTGAGCACATAGAGAATAGAAGGAGAAGTCTTCTAAAAAATAGTTGAGTTCCTCTCTAACCAAATATACCAGTAGATATGAGAAGATAATAAGGAGGGGAAAGACTTGTCCTCTGTCGAATTTTTAAAATAGTCTGACAGAGTACGCCCTTCCCAAACTTTTTTAATCTTCTGACCAATTTGAATTCTGTCCCAGACCGATTTTGTAAAAGAGCAATGTATGAAGAGATGACTTATATTTTCGGTTTCTTTTTTGCATAATTGGCATCGACTTGGACCTTCCCATCCTTTTTGTTGAAGGTTATACCAAGTTAATATTTTGTTTTTCACTGCCAACCAAATAAAGAGTTTTACTTTAAGTTTGATATCCCATTTCCATACTTTTAGCCTCCATCCACCACATTTCTTTGGTATAGATAGATTCTCCCACCTGCAAAGATGATAATGATGTGTATCGTTGTTACCATTCCAGAGAAAATTAAACATTTATTTCCTTAATTTGCTTAAGAGTGAGTGGGGGATGGTCGCCAACGACATCCAGTAAACCGGTTGGCTTTCCAATACATATTTCATTAAAATATACCGCCTGCCCAAATATAACCACCTATTGCACCAATGTCCAATTTGTTTTTCCACCTTTTCCAGCAACCAACTCCAGTCTTCAAATTTATGCAACCCAATCTTTAAATAATAATCTAGGTATTTAAAACCAATTGAAAGATCTAAAAAAGTAAAAGGGAGTAATGACTTGAATGGTATTAAGTCAGCCTCTGATAGCCCCTCATACAAAACTGTAGTTTTTTATTAATTTACCCACTCTGTCTATCAATCTCCATCCATTCTTGCAGAGTGGCACTAGTCAAGATTAATACATCATCCACAAAAAATAAGAGGAGGATTTTGATAATTCTGGACACCTTTATTTTGGAGAGTTTCCCTACCTGTTTGCTTTCTTTTAGTAATAGGTTGATACCCTCCATAACTAGAATAAATAGAAAATGGGATAATGAGCACCCTTGGCATAAGCCTCTTCCACTTATGAAAAATGTCATAGCCTCCCCATTAAGTAAAAAAACAAAAGATGAGGAAACTACATAGCTCATAATCATGTTAGTCATCAGAATACCAAAGACCACTTGAATTAAAATCAACCTTAAAAAATCCCAATTAATGTAGTCGTAAGCTTTCTCTAGATCCAACTTCAGTATAAGGGATTTTTTTTTTCTCATGCTGCGAAGGAATTCATGTGTTGTTCCAATGGAATCTTGGATTTGTATGCCTTTAAAACATCCCAACTGCTATGCAGAAACTGATCTGGATAGGATAGGTTCGATCCGATTTGCAATAATTTTGGAAATCAATTTATAAACAAGGTTACATAAGGAAATTTCCATGAAATCCCCAAAGGTAACGGGTTTATTGACTTTTGGTATAAGGGATAAGAAAGTAGAGTTAAGGCCTCCAATAATAAAACCCCTAGATCTTGATTCCTCAACCATTTCTAAGAGATCCTCCCCAACCAAATCAAATAAATGTATAAAAAACTCAACTATCCAACCATCAGGCCCTGGACTTTTATCTTTTTCGAACAATGATAATACCTCTTTAAGTTCACCCAGGTTGATAGGGAAATGCATATCTCTAGCTTCCTCCTCATTAATCAACCGGGAGAAGAGGCTCATTACTCTGACCTGTTCAGTTGTAGAGGGTTGTTCCTATTCCTTGAATAAATTTTTGAATTAATTCACAGCCTCCGCTTTTATTTCCTTCTGACCAATGTGTAAAGTCCCAATGTCATCTAATATCTCCCAAACAAGTTTATGGTTTCTCATGTGACTGGAAAATTGGTGAAAAAACTTTGTGTTTTGATCACCACTTTGTATCCAAATTGCTCTACTACGCTGCCTCCAAAGTTCCTCCTTTTCTTTAAGGTACTTGTTCCTTTCTTGTTCAAGTGTACCAAGGTTTCTTTCCTCCTCCAGTGATAGTGTGCCTTCCGACAAGGTTTGTAGAGTTGCTTTGATTTCATCCTCCATCTTCTCCAGACGAATCAAATCCCGACATTTGGTTTCCTTTATCTAGATTTTTTGTGGGCCTTCAGTTCTTTTAAATTCCAGATTAACCTTCATTGTTTTCCTCCTTCAGATAAATATTTTGGATCATTCCATACCTTATGTACAATACTAATAAAATCCTTTTCATACAGCCACTGTGAATTTAATTTAAACGGGTAAGCCTTGAATATTGGGGTAATCTCCAACTGTAATATAATCGAGGCGTGATCCGAGACAAAAGGGTACAACACCTAGGATCTATATAGGCCCACATTGTTTAAAATATCTTCAGAAATTAATATCCTATCCAACCTCTTTGCATTTGAGTCAGCCCTAGTTCGTCCGTTTCTCCAAGTAGGGACTATCCTTTACGGTTGGATATCAATTAACCTGTTGGTTTGAATAAAATCTTTGAAGAAACCCACCAAGGGCCCCACTTGAGATGACCCTCCCCAAACCTCACTCGTCGACACAGCAAAGTTGAAATCTCCTGCAATAACCAAATTTGTATGTGATAATAAACCACACTCTGTCACATCATTCCAAAATATGTTTCGCTCTGAGCACGGACCGTAGATATTTAGCAAAGTGATCTTCCTTTTTCTTGCAATACACCAACCTGTTAACAAAATGCCACCACGGGAAAGGTAAGGTACCAATTCATATATGATTGGGTCCCAAGTAACTAATAGACCACCCGAGTTACCAACTAAGTTTACCGCACAGGACACCCAGGATGGTCGAAAGTTGTTCATAAAGGCTCTGGGTTTTTTTTCATGGACCAGAGTTTCTTGTAAAAACAAAATATCAAGGTGGTTTCTATCTAATAAACGACAGACAGAGGTCTATTTTAGGGTTCCCCCAATCCCTCTAATATTAAGGTAGAGCAATATCATTACTTCTCCCTTGCTAGGTTTTTTATTGCTCTAAGTGCCCCACAGTTGGTGGTAGGTGGAAAACTAATAGTAGGCAGGGAGGTCGAATATGTCATTTTCTTCTAGGTACTCCTGGTCTTAACTGGTGAGTATTCAATACCCATGCCTCTTGACCAAGCATACTCTTTCCTTTCCCCCTCAGCACGTGGACATGATGAACTGGCCTCTCCACCACTAGTTGAATTTTCATAAACAGAGTTTCCCAAGTAAATAGGTAATTGGACAAGTGGGTTTGTGTCACGAATGAAAGGAATTAGGGAGTCCAGAACGACACTAAGTGTAGTGTCATCCTCATCTGATTCATGGCATCTTGGAAGAGGTGAAGTATCCCTAGATAGAGGAAAAATAAGTAGAGAACATTTTTTAGGCTGATAAGGTTCAATAGGGCACAAGGGAGGGCTAAGTTGTTTATCCTTTACAGTTGTGAGAGCACGGCTCACTACTTTATTTAATGACTCAAACCTCGATAACACAGCCGATGTATCATCGTTATCCACCTATCATGTGGAACCCACTAAGGAAGGTTCTATAAACTCCCTATCCACAACTGAGGACATCACAACTTTGGAGGTATAATTTTTCAACCAGCATGAAGCATCCAGAGTATCCCTCTCCCACAAAGTTAATGAATAAAAAAGTGTTGGGCAATAAAGTTTTAACTTATTCAATAACGTATCCAGTGGCTCAGACTGACATGATACCTCCGACAGATAGTGAAGTGCCCCGACCCCTAAAGAGTTTACTTCAGGAGAAGTGCCTCAAAATTCCCTATACATTTTTGTGTCTTTTGAAACCTCTTCCTCAATCCAGCCATTACATTCCCTCTGTAGGTGTCTTGTACTATGACAGAGGATACATTTGAATGGTATGTCAATATAATACAGCCTCTATAATACCCTTCGACCCCTCCATTCAATTTTTATCACCTCTGGAAGCCCATAGTGAATAACCAACTCGACCAAAAATTTTCCAATATTTCAGAACGATGTTGAAAGCGTCTGTCTATCCACCATAATAAAGGTACCCAGTGAGTTCTTGATAGCCTTCATGGCATCTTCATTCCAGATATGTAAAGGTAAATCGGGTAGTAAAACCCACAGATGGCGTTGTTGGAAATATTCAGTCGTCGGATCAAATGCTACCCTCCAACGCTTCAACATTAAATTATTGCCTCCAATCACCCACCTGTTGTCCAGTAGCAGAGTCAAATCATTTAGTGATTTGAAAATCAAACCAAAATAGCCTTTGGTTAAGAATAAAACCTCAGGTACGTAACCTAATAAAGGTGCCTAGGTTTTCTCAACCCATACGGAGAGTGCAACCTCACAAATATTGCTATAGGATAATCTCCCAACCAGTACACACAGGGCCATCCTACAGGTCTCCTCGAGACCGATATTCGACCCCAAAACCATCCTCTTAATCACCTTATCGGCCTTCCACTGTCTGTGTCTAACCCCAGGATAACTAAAACTCTTTCCCACCTTCCTCTGAGAGAAATGGAAGCTTGTGCCTCTAACACCCTCTTCCTGACCGATCTCAAGCGTAACCTCGTCCACATACTGATGACTAACAGACAAGCCAGGAAGAAAACCAGTAAATGAGGGAGAAACTCCAAGCTTCCCTCTAATAGGTGTAGTAGGTAGCGAGGTCAAATCATTTGAGGAATGATTTAATGTGTTCGTACCCACTCCCAAGGAGTCTGCAGTAGTGAAAAGACCTTCCCTCTGCCAAAGGGCCTCATCAGCTGCACCCATTAGTGCACTGACGTCGTCTTCCAATCCTGCATGTCGAGGATTCGCCATTATATGCCACCTGGTCTCCATTGAGCTCGTCCTCCGAAAGGACGTCAAGGGTGGATCAGTTTCCAATAATAGCAATAAGTATCAACTTTTAATGGGAACGAGGGCCCATCCGCCAGTATTTTTTGTTGTCTGCTAGAAAAATGGTGAAGGAAGATTAAACAACACGGCTAGTTAACAAGCCACTGACTAATAATTGGAAGTCCAGTAGCTAAAATCCCCCAAAACTAACAAAGAGTAACCTCTAAACCCGGAACCCCACTAAATAAAAAGGTTAATAGGCGAAAGGATAGTTTAATAAATAATCAGGTACAGTGGCAAGGCTCCTTCTCCAAGGAGAGAGCTAAAAACATTTTCATGAAATAAAGAGGTAAAACCAAAACCCAACTAACCCTATCGAAACCTAATAAGAATTAAATGCACTTGTAAGTGTGAGTTGTGATCTTTGTAATGAAATTATAGTTTAATTCAATAAGGTTACAAATTTGGAAGTGAGAATACTTATAAAAATAAAAATAAGAACAATGAGAAGTTCTACTATTAAAATCTAATGAGAAATTATACCTAGTGACTAATTATTAGGGAACCTATGAAGTTTAAAAGAGAAAATCAGAAATTTTCATGAAGATAAAGTGTGACTCCTTATTTATGAAGCTTAAGAGGAAATATAAGTTTTTGAAGAAGATAGATAATATGTAGCTCCTAGATGTGGGTATGGATTTTATTGATTTTTAGATAAATTG
This sequence comes from Picea engelmannii, assembly GCA_009831015.1. Lineage (NCBI taxonomy): Eukaryota > Viridiplantae > Streptophyta > Pinopsida > Pinales > Pinaceae > Picea > Picea engelmannii. The sequence goes on along the minus strand of ML790665.1, from coordinate 840,901 downwards.
TGGCTCCTAGTTGTAGTTATTGATTTTAATGATTTTTAGATTCAATGACCTTTTAGGTTAATTTGTTAAAGTGATATTTGTTGATTTTAGTAAGAAATTCTCTCATAAGTGGATTATGATAATCAATTTTGAAATATGTCAATTAGTTGATCAAGCTAACTTGTCAATTAAAACAATAAGTGTTTCATATTTAATTAGATCGAGTATAAAATATTGTTAACTTCTCATTATAATGTTAGAAGAGTTGGGGATAATACCATATTGATGATCTAAGTTTGTTGTTATAATGATTTTTCTCTTTCATATTTGTGTTGCAAATGCATTTGTAGCTTAGATATATGCTTCTATATTTTCTTATGAAATCATGTCAATTAATGGTTAAACTATAATGAATGGAAAAAATACATTGTACTCTCACTAGAATACAATATTGATTCAATTTCTAGTTGTACAAAATATAGGACATAGATAAATTGTGAATATAGTTTAATATAACATATAGAGATGGTGATTAAGGGAGAAATTGCAGCATGGTGGAAAATAAAATTGAGAAACTATGTGTGAAGAAACAATCTCTCAATTAATTGAGCACATGCCAAAATTTTCTCATAAGCACTAGAGAAATTCTTACAGTTAAATCTTCAAAAGATATAGATGTTAATAGAGAATACCAACTAATGAATTATCCCAATCAAGAGTTTATATCAAGAATTGTAAATTTTGGTTGGATGGATCTTGTTGGTCCTTAAGTCTGCACCTGACTGCTAAAGGGCGGAGCTAGGCCACCTCAAGTTATGAATGGTTGGTTTATTTATTTATTTATGGGTCAGTTAGAGGGTTGGTTTACCAAGACATGAGCATAGTTTAGTTGGCCAAATGACATGGGTGGGGGTCCTCCTTGGCTAGTGGCATAATAAGGACAGACAAGTGAGATAGTAAAGGTAAGACAAAGAAAAACAACAAACCATTCAATGAACAATCTTCTGTCAGAAGTTTAAATCTTCAAAGCATAGTTGTTATCTCAGGTTGCATATTAATAAAGACAAGTTATACAGTAGATGAAGGGAAATAAACGTACTTTGAAAAAATCAAAATTGTATTCAAGATAAGAAACACATACGAATTTGGAAACAAACACACTATCATCAATAGTATCTTCGCCAATTAGAGATCTTTAATCCATGCGTAGAATGGTTCCAACTAGTTGTTGTATTGATCCTTTTCTCCCCAAAAATTGAACCCTCAAAACATACAAAAACTACATATTTATCATAGTTGCAGAGGCTCTCGTCCATTTGGGACTGAGACTTAACCCTACACTATCAATTTTAAAACAACTTATTAACTTAACTAGAAATTGTTGGAGTATAGTAATGTATACTTCATACTTGACTTAACAAAAAAGAGTGGTTCTTATCACACATAAAAGACCACTTATTATTCTTTAAACTTAAAATATTCTTGAACTAAATAATTAAAAACTGTTATTTGCAATAAAATTAGATTGATGCATGTGTTGGAGCGAACTGAGATCTAACAGAAAATGAATAGGAGTGACATAATCGAGTTATGTATTGATCATGAGAATGCATGTGCATTTTTGGAAGCCACTGGATATCACTGAATGTATTGGTAGTGAAATAAGCAAATCATCTAGTGTTTTCCCAGAGTCTCCAATATTCTTTATGCAGTTTGGATTATAGTTTCCCCAATTCTGGTTTGGCGTTGTAGGGTCCTGATTCTGGAACTTTTGTTCTGTACCTGTTGGTTATTGTTGAACTACTACCAGATGGCCAATATAATGATGTGGATTGGCTTGGCACTCTCTAGTTTGGTGCCCCTTTCAAATTTTAAAATATGCCATTAACAGAGATAAGTCATTTTGAGATTTTAGTGTTCGAAAGTTTTGGAGTGCAAAATATTCATATCTCTTGGAGGCACAAAGTCATTAACCACCACTTATGCTAATTAACCTGAGATTAAGACTTTAATCATTAATTATTTCAAGAGTTCGGGACTGTGAATGATAAGTTTGAGAATCTCCCAGAGTGACAATGCTACAGAGTGACGTGGCAGTTCGGGACCCACTTTGGTTGTTCGGGTCTCCGACACTTCGGGGGTTCGGAGAACTATGCTTCCTTTGATTTGAAATCCCCTAGAGTGCTAATCACATTTATCTTAATTAACTCGGGGTTATCCTTTAGTAATTTAGCGTTTGGGAGTTTGGACTCCGACTCTTTTGGAAACTGTGTTAACTCTCGATCAAAATCTCTCGGAGGAAATTTCCCCGGAGTGACATGGTGGTTGTGATGTCACGACCAATGACATGTCATGAAAATAAGGGTGACACGTATCACCCGGAATGGGGAAAATGGAATGTTGAAAATGCTCGAAATGAGTGCCACGTGTCAATGACCGATAGATGTCACATGTCACCACGGATGAATGCTATGTGTCAACATAGATGAGTGCTACGTGTATCTGTAGATGAGAGATACGTGTCTCTGGAACTTCGATACTTCATATCTTTAGATCTTCGGGAGTTTTTGAATGTAGAGTGTGGATATCTCCCAGACAACTGACCTCTCAGAGTGACATAGCAGTTTAGGGCTTCGATACTTCGGGGGTTTGCGATTGTCTTGAAGTAAAACCTCTCGGATGGTTGATCCTCCAGATCTGACATGGCAGTATGATGTGTCATAATGTTGATGTGTCACATGAAGAAGAGTGACATGTATCACTCAAAATAGTACAAATGACAGACCCAAATATGCTTGAAATGAGTGTCATGTGTCGTGATAGGATTGTGTCATGTGTCATGATATAAGAGTGCCATGTGTCTTCGGCTCTTCAACACTTCAGTGATCTGGATATGACGTGTCCAGGACGTCAATGTCACTGATCAACACTTTGAGGGTTCATAGAACTGACGTTTCTGTGATGTCACTATCACTGGTGTGGCATCGACGTTTCGATGTTTGGAATTTTTTGAGTGTTGTGTTTGGAAATGCTCGGAGGAACATCATCGAAGCGATGCGATGGTTCGGGGTCCAGGATTTTTCCACAAAGAAACTTTGACATTTCAGCACCAAAGTCGCGGAGTGGCTTATGTAACTCTTGTGGTTAAACCTCACACAAATTATGGAATCTCGAATGTGCGAGAGTCGTTGATCTGGCGGCCTGTTGGATCTTGAAATCTAAGCCCGAAAATGACTTCTCTGAATTTTTGTGTTCTGTTCACGGGAGTTCTCTGTGTGCACAAAAGAATCAGTGGACCTATTGCACGTTCAATCAATGGAAAACACGATGACAAGTATTTCAAACCAAATCATGACATGCAATTATCCTTCAAGAAAATAGAAACACAAAGAATCAATCAAGAAAGATAATGATAAACAACCAAGTCATTTAGTAATGGGAAACGACTTAACCAACGAGAAGAGGAACAATTTTGATGAAGGCATAGGGAAAAGATGCAGAAGGGGTAGGGGTGCAGACTTAGGTCTCAACATTGGCTCCAATTGGGAATAACACTTCCCTGTGAGGTGCTAATAACAACAGATCAGTGCCTTGGAATTAAATAACTTTCTCCCACCTTCCTTTTATTACCTTTGTTTCTGTCTGGTAGCCATGTATATCTGCTACTGTCTCTCATCCATGCATCTTATTGAACTTAAAACTACAAATACACCCTAGTGCCTTTGTTGGGCTATGGAGTCTTTATTCCCAAGAAAACTAACTAATCAAAAACGAAAAAGGAAAGTGGTTGTGGTACAAGAGGGACATTCCCTCGGTCTTTCAAGCAAAATAATGTTTCAGGAAGCACCCATTTACTAGCCCCCCAAAACTTTCAGTATCATCCAGATTATGTAAGACAAATGTGTTATTTTCCAGAACCTCAACCACCTTAAAAGGACCAAGCCAGAGGTTATCGAACTTACCATGCTTGGAATTTTCTTCCCTTCTGGCATCCCACCTCAGGACCAGGTCGCCTTATCGAAAGATCTTGTTCTTGGTTTTCTTATCAAAATCTGATTTGATTTTTCTCTGGTATGCTTTAGTGATCTGACTCAGTCCTTCTCTCTTCTGTTGAACTTCTAGAATTTGAAAGATTATCCTCTGGATGTCATTTGTCTCCTCCATTTCTTCCTGTAGGAATTTCAAAACTGGTATACCAAGTTGAGTGGGGAAGACAACATATATCCCATAGACTAGCCGAAATGGTGAGGTTCCCAATGAGCTCTTGGTGATGATCCTATCAGCCCACAAGGCATACTTAAGTTTACAGTCCCAAGATTTCTTGTTTTCAATCAGCAATTTCTTGATGATCCTGATGAGAGTCTTATTTGATGACTCGGCCAACCCATTCCCCCAAGGATAATAGGGCGTGGAATTTTTCAAGGCGATGTTATGGATTCCACAGAAGTCAATCATCTCTTTGGACTTGAATGCCCGGGCATTGTCTGTTACAAGTTTTCTAGGGTAGTCGAACCTGGCAAAGATATTGGTTTCCAAAAATTTCATAATCACTTTTTCAGTAGCATTCCTAGTGGGCACAACCTCAATCCATTTGGTAAAGTAGTCAATGGCATTGAGGATCCACTTGTGCTACCCACTGGAGGGTGGATTTATCTCACCTATGAAATCTAATCCCCATTGTTGAAAGGGGCCACTAGGAGTGATAGGTTTTTGGGGCAGTGAGAGTAACTTTTGCTTGCCTGCAAACTTTTGACATTCATTGCATCCCCTTACTGTAGTGAATACATCAGAAAAAAGGGTGGGCTAGTAGTACCCTGCCCTTAGGATCTTGAGGGTTGTAGATTTCCAATGTTGGTGTCCCCCACAAACTCCCCTGTGCATATATGTTATTACCTGCTTAGCTTCATTTTCATTAAGACACTTTAATAGGATGCTAGCAGGATCCCTCCAATACAGGTTCTGATTTAAAATGAAAATTTTTATAGCTTTTAATTTGAGGGATTTGGCCCTCGTCTTCTTCAAATATGGTGGGCATTCTAGGTTCTACAGAAAGTAAATAATATATTGGTACCAAGGTGAATAAGAGTAGTTTTCACATACTTGCATGATGTCTTGTCCAGACTGTTTCATGGGTGCATAGATTGGGTGAACCTATGATGTAATTCCATCACCTTACAATTTGATTATGATAATAACTTGGCAAGTCCTTGTCCCTTGATCAACTTGGTGGGATTTATGTGTAGGTCATACTCTAGCAATTTGAAAATGCATTTCCCTCTTTTCCCTTCACTATCTGGCTAGACCAAAATCTCTTTGACACTGTTGCTAGGAACATAGGCTATTATGCTAGACTATAACACATACACCCTGAAGGTTTTCAATGCTTTGACTAATGCATAGGCCTGTTTTTCTAATATTTCATGCTTCAGTTTAGCATCTTGGAGGGATTTGTTGAAAAAGGCTATAGTTTGTTCATTCCCTTCTTCATTCTTTTGCAGTAGCATAGTAGTAATGGTTTCCTTGGAGGCGAAAGAAAAGATAAATAACTCTTTGTCATAGTTAGGGCTAACTAATACAGGGGATTCAACCAAGGATTTCTTAATCTTCTGGAATGTTGATTTTTCCTCCTGTGACCACTTGATAACAACATCTTTCTTCATCATGTTGGTGATAGGCCTTATGATTTCAACAAATTTTGGCACAAAGCACCTCAAAAAAATTATTTTGCCTATAAAAGAATGAATAGGCTTCTTGTTTCCAAGAATTTCAATTTTTTGAATGGCCTCCACTCTCTTAGGGCCTATTTTTATACCTCCTATTGATATGATGTGGCCTAAGAGTTTACCTTTTGGCATATAAAAGTGGGACTTCTTTGGATTCAAAGAGATCCCATACCTTCTGCATTTTCGGAAAATTTTCTTAAGGTGTTGTAAATGCTCCTCATATGATTTGGAGAAAATGGTGATGTCATCCAAATATATAACCATAAATTTATCTTTATCCCCCACGAAAGCTACATCCACAGCCCTCTGAAAAGTGGCCCCTACGTTCATCGGCCCAAAGGGAATTTTGTCGTACATAAATGTTCCCCAAGGGGTGGTGATGTTTTTTCTTTGTCTTCACATACTATTATCTGGTTATAACCAGAGTACCCATCCAACAAGGAGATTATGTGGGAACCTACTACCCTTTGTAAAATATGGTCCATCTTAGGCAAGGGGTAGTTGTCTTTTAGAGAACACTTATTGAGATTTCAGAAATCAACACACACGCGTATTTCCCCACTCTTTTTTCTCAATGGAAAAAGTTGGCCACCCAGTCTGAGTACCTCAAGGGCACAATAATTCTGGCATCAAGCATTATTTTCATCTCTTTTTCAATTATGGACATCAACATGGGATTAAATTTCCTGATCTTCTGTCTGAATGGCTTAGAACCAGCCTTCAGAGGGATCTTGTGTTGGATGATATCAGTGTCAAATGTCTTCAAATCGTCATGCGACCATGCAAAAATATCAACAAAATTTTTCATGAGGATGACATACTTGTCTTTTTTTTTCTGGAGGTAGTGCCTTGGACAGTTTGACCATTTTGGGATTTTCGGCAGTCCCAATGTTGCATTCCATCACTTCCTCATCTTGATTTTTTATGGCAGCTCCTCTGGAGACATCATGATTGTCAAATAACCTTTCTAGTGGAACTAGACCCTTGGGGATGTGGTTCCTTTTAAGTTCCATAATGTTGTGTCCAGCCACGTTGTTCAATATATGAGATGTTTTTTGATCTCATGATTCATCATCTTCACCTTCTTGATATATAGAGATACTGGAGAATTATTTTATGGTCTGCAGAAATCTTTGCAGCTCCAGGTCATCACTAAATATCTTCCAGTGCTTGATGTTGTCTGGTATGGTTGTCATGTGTCTGACTTCCACCTGATACTTGATATTTGGGCCAATGGGAGGTTTGAAGGTGCTGGCAGCCAATGCCAAAGAATCTGCCTTCTGATTTGCCTCTCTATGAATGAAAGAAAAGTTGAATTCCAAAAATAATTTTTCAACCAGGTCGCACACCTCATTCCTATATTGTTTGAGCCTCTGTTGTTTATCTTGATAGATGTTCTTGACTTGATTGATTATCAATTCATATTCACCAAATACCGCCAAATTTTCAATGGTCATGTCTTTAGCAACCCTCAACCCAAGCACTAGAGCTTCATACTCAACTATATTGTTAGTATTCTCGAATTCCAACTTATAAGAAAGAGTTATAACCTCATGTGCAAGGGAAATGAGGACTATACCAGCCCCAGAACCTTCTTTTAATGAAGATCCAATCAAAACACATCTTCCACACTTTGTTACGTTGATCTGTCAAAGGTCGATCTTTTCATTTGGTGACTGTAATTTCTGGTTCATCACCATTTAAATGAAAAATAGATAAGTTGATCTCATCCTCAACAACATAAATTGAGTGATTGCTTGGATTATGATTGTTGCTGACAATATAGGCCAATCTGACCTCTCTTTATAGTATCATGTGTTCTCCTATGAAAACAGGGATGGTGGCATATCTGAGGTCCATTTGTAATGATTCCCCAACCTTCTTGGCCCACGTCTTGGACAAAAGCATACCAAACTTGGGGGAATGTCAGCCACAACGATGTCCATCACTACACTTTTCATGGGTAACTATGCCAAATAAACAACTAGATCCTTTATTAATCTCAAACATTTGACCTTTTTGGAGTCAAAGGAGTAAAGGTCTTGATAGGGCTTGGTGATCTCCAAACCTAGTTCCTCCATAAAAACTTTAGGCATGACATTGTGTGAGGCACCTAAGTCCATGAGACAGTTAAGTAGGATCTTGTCATGGACATTTAGAGATATGTAGAATGGCAGATAAGAATAAAATCCATCCTAAATGTGTGGGCCCACAGTAATGGTTGGCTTCTCATCCTACAGAGTAATTACATCAAAAGTTACAACAGAAGTAGGTGGTTGCAGAACCTTCATAATGGATTGTTTGAAAGGCTCATTTTTCAACAATTCTGACAAAGGTACATGGATATTGATCTTGCTCAACTCGTGCTCTAGGATGAAAGGTTCTTGTGGCCTATCAACTTCCTTTACTTCAGGGACATCAAGTTTAAATGGAGGAGGTTGGTGAGCTTTAGCCACTGCACCTTTGCTTGGATTTGGCTTGGGAGGAACCTTTGTTTTTATGTTCTGATCAGAGGTGGTGGATTTAGAAGTGCATGTTCTAGGCCTCAAGTCATATTTATTTTGGGGTTGGCCTTGAATAACTCCCTCTTCCCCTATCTCAACATCAAACTTATTTGGTAGTTGTGCTACCTCATAATCTTGTTGCGTTAAGTGACTGGTGTGAAAATCCATTTCATTGAATAGTACAATAGCATCATCCACAACATCATTGTCTGCATCCATCTCCTCAATATGATTATTTTGGAATGGAGGTACTACTCTTTGGTCATCAAAATTCCTCCTCTCTCTCTGCATTATCTAAGCGACATCATTTCATCTTATAAACTAGTTGGGATTTTTGTTCCCAACCCCTTGAAAATATTTGTTTGGTTTTTTAGATTCCCATTTCAGCTTAGCTATTTCAGATGTCATATCCTTTAAAGTTTTTTTCATTTCATCAATTTTAGGATCATACATGGTTGGGTTAGATGAGGCAGGGGAATCCTCTCTCTGTTTATTCTTGTCTTTTTCAGATCTGGTCTTTAACCGGTCTGATGCCAAGATGTTAGATTCAACCTTAACGGTTGCTTCTTGCATGGATAGTAAGGTAGTGGATCTTCTCTCCCTCAACAGAAGAGATAATTATGCATCAAATGCATTGGAATAAGTGATCTTGGCAAATGATTCAGTTGGTTTTATCCCATCTGGGATTCTACTATACATCTTATTAAATCTCTTGGTGAAGTCTAAAATAGAATCACCATTCTTTCTCTTAAGGGCCCCAAACTCAGTGATGTAATACAGATAATCCCTTGTATCTCCCCATTGCTTTATGAAAGCCTCATCTAATGCATCAATATCTGCAATGGAGGTCGGAGGGAGGCCCCATAACCATTTTCTTACCTCCCCATCAAGACTTTGTACAAACAACCTCGTCCACACATCTACATAGTCAATGTTAAAGTTGTCTACAAAGTTGTAGAAGTCTACCAGATGTTCCTTAGTTGTGACATCCCCTTCCCCATTATATCTGGGAAAATATTTCATGTAATCTGTGGCTAGGAGTGCATGCAAGGCTACAGGTAGAACTAGGGGTGCATATCTGGCAGCAATAATGGCATCCATCATGTTAACAACCATTGTTTAGGAAATAGGAATTTGAATATTGATTGGAGATATATGGGTGGATGTTGGACTAGATGATGAAGTAGAGGCAAGATTTGAAGGTGTCTGTGGTTCCTTGGAATTGTGATTCTCAAGGCTATCAAATTCAAGCTACTTGTGATGATGAATAACAATATATTTGTGAGGTGCAGCTTTACCCTTGAGGGGTGAAGTATATCTATGAGCTAAGGTGGATTTTCTTAGTTGTCTTTTTGGCTCAGAGACTACTATGTCATTCTCAGGGTTAGGATGAGCCTTAGTGGCTCTGGTGTGCTCAGATTTGGATTTCTTGAGTCCTTTTTTGGGAGCCAGTGTTTCTTTTTTGAAATTAAATCAGTGGAGTCGCTAGGTGAAAGATGGTAGTCTGAAAGTTTATGATCTTTTTTCACCATCAAAGGTCAGACTTGATCATTGTCATTCTCCAAGGGAAAGATATTTCGTTACTTCATTCCCTGGCAACGACGCTAGAATATGTTGGTCCTAAAGTCTACACCTCACTGCTAAAGGGAAGAGCTAGGCCGCCTCAAGTTATGAATGGTTGGTTTTTTGATTTATGGGTCAGTTAGAGGGTTGGTTTACCAAGACATGAGCATATTTTGGTTGGCCAAATGACATGGACGAGGGTCCTTTTTGATTGGTGGCATAATAAGGAAACTCATGGGCTAAATTTCGCTCATGGGCTAATTTTCCATGGTTTTTCCAAAAACAAGATTCGCTATTTTAAAAATTAATCACCCAAATTCTATAAGATAAAATTATTTTACCTTATAAATCGCCAAATTTTTATAAAAACTATATAAAATATTTAAAAATTTGAATATTTTTTAAAAAATATCACCAAACATTTATAGTTGAGATATCAAGGATTAGTAATATTCGCCAAGGTTTCTACATTTTAAAATAAATTTCCATCCTTAAAATCATCCCTGAAGGACAAACAAGTGAGATAGTAAAGGTAAAACAAAGAAAAAAAGCAAACCATTCAATGAACAATCTTCTCCTAGAAGTTTAAATCTTAAAATATCATTTCAAGAATCCCACATGATGTACCAAAAATAAATCTTCATCAAAGCATAGTTGTTATCAAAGGTTGCATATTAATAAAGACAAGTTATACAATAGTTGAAGGGAAAGAAATGTACTTCACACAAATCAAAATTGTATTAAAGATAAGAAACACATACAAATTTGGACACAAACACAATGTCATCAATAGTATCTTCACCGGGTAGAGAGCTTTAATCCATGCGCAGAATGGGTCCAACCAATTGTTGTATTGATATTTTTCTCCCCAAAAACTGAACCCTTAAAACATTCAAAAACTGCATATTTATCAGAGTTGCAGAGGCTCTCATCCATCTGGGACTGAGACTTAAACCTACACTACCATTTGTAAAACAACTTAATAACTTAACTAGAAAATGTTGGAGTATAGTAATGTATACTTCACACTTGACTTAATAAAAAGAGTGGTTCTTATCACACATAAAAGACCACTTATTATGCTTTAAACTTAAAAGAGTCTTGAACTAAACAATTTAAAATTTTTATTTGCGATAAAATTAGACTGATGCATGCTCTGGACCGAACTGAGATCTGACAGAAAAATACTAGAGTGACAAAACCGAGTTATGTATTGATAATGGGCATGCATGCGCGCTATTGGAGGCCAATGGAGATAACTAAATTTATTGGCAATGAAAGAAGAAAATCATCTAGTTTTTTCCCAGGGTCTCTAATATACTTTCTGCAGTCTGGATTATAGTTTCCCCAATTCTGGTTTGGCGTTGCAGGGTTCAGATTTCAGAACTTTTTTTATGTACATGTTGGTTATCGTCGAACTACTGCCAGATGGGAAATTTGATGACATGGATTGGATCGACGCTCTCTGGTTTGTCACCCCTTTCAAATTTTAAAATATTCTATTAACGGAGATAAGCCATTCCAGGATTTCGACGTTCAGGACTTTTGGAGTGCATCATATCTCTCGGAGGCCTGGTGTCATTAACCACCACTTATGGTAATTAACCTGAGATTAAGACTTATGGTAATTAATCATTAATTATTTCGCGAGTTCGGGGCTATGAATGCTAATTTTGAGAATCTCCCGGAGTGACAATGCTACGGAGTGACGTGGCATTTTGGGACCCACTTCAGTTATTTCAAGGTTTCGGCACTTCGGGGGTTCAGAGAACTGTGCTTGCTTTGATTTGAAATCCCCCAGAGTGCTAATCTCCCAGAGTACTAATCATGTTTATCTTAATTAACCCAGGATTATCATTTAATCATTTTGTGTTCGGGAGTTTGGAATCCATCTCTTTTGGAAATTGTGTTAACTCTCGATCAAAATCTCCTGGATGAAATTTCCTCGGAGTGACGTGGAGTCAGTGACATCACGACCGATGACGTGTCATGAAAACAAGGGTGACATGTGTCACCTGAAATGGAGAAAATGGCATTATGAAATGCTCTAAATGAATGCCACATGTCGATGATTGATGAATGCCACGTGTCACCACGGACGAATACTACGTGTCAACGTAGGTGAGAACTACGTGTCTCTCTAGATGAGCGCTACGTGTCTCTGGAACTTTGGGACTTTGGCTCTTCGGGAGTTTTTGAATGTAGAGTGTCGATATATTCGGGGCTCCGGCCCTTCGGGGCTCTCGTACTTCGGGGGTTCGCGATTGTCTTGAAGTAAAACCTCATGGATGGATGATCCTTCCAATATAACGTGGCAATCTAATGTGTCATATCATTGATGTGTCACATGAATAAGGGTGATACATGTCACTCGAAATAGTACATATGAAAGACCCAAATATGCTTGAAATGAGTGACACGTGTCGTGATAGGATTGTGCCACATGTCATGACAAAAGAGTGCCACATGTCTTCGGATCTTCTTCACTTCGGTGATTTGGATCTGATGTGTCCATGACGTCACTGTCATTGATAAAAAAACTGGGGGTTCGGAGAACTGACATGTCCATGACATCACTATCGTTGACGTGGTGTCGGTATTTCGGCGTTCGGTCATTTTTTAGTGTGGTGTTTGGAAATCCCCAGAGGAATATCGCTAAAGTGATGCAACGGTTCAATGTTTGGGAGTTTTCGAAAAAGACAACTTTAATGTTTCAGCGCCGAAGTCACAGATCGAGTTATGTAACTCTTGTGATTAAACCTCGCGCAAGTTCTGGAATCCTGAATGTGGAGTGGCTATGAATTTCTGCATTATGTTCACGGGTGTTCCCTGCGTACACAAAAGACTTGGTGGACCTGTTGCATGCTCAATCAATGGAAAACATGATGATAAATATTTTGACCCAAATCACGACATGCAATTATCCTTCAAGAAAACAGAAACAATTTGCGCAAAGAATCAATCAAGAAAGATAAAGATAAACAACCAAGTCATTTAGTAATGGTAAATGACTTAACCAACCAGAAGAGGAATAATTTTGATGAAGGCATAGGGAAAAGAGGCAGGGGTGCAGAATTAAGTGTCAAGAGATCCCAAAATTAGTTTGAGAGGGTGATTGAAGAACTCTATGAAAACTATTGGGGCTATATATATGCACTATTAATTCCCACATTTAATTATCAACCGAGGCTCATAAGCTTCGAGGTGCAAGTGCAGGAAACACGGGATTAGAGCCTAATCTAGCTTAATCTAAAATCGTCAAAACAATCTTCAAACCCACACTGCAGGAAGTTAACACCAAGGATTCATCACTGAGACACATGAATAACTTAGTGCTATAAAGGCTTAGATCATAGTCTTTCATCCATTCGGTGATGTTCCTGTGATTAAACGTGTGTAGCTTACTTAAGTTTTTTGTCCTTCAATGATTATTTCCTATAGTGGATCCACACTTAAATGCAATAAAATAAACAAGCAAACGAAAATGAAATTCACGATAGAAACTAACACCTTAGGAATAATTCCAACGCGGGAAGGCCATATCTCATGAGTTAGACCTCTACTATGTCCATTGGTGTTTGAAACTACTAGAAAATTCTAAGGCAAGAGCTTTGAAACCATTAAATTAAATAAATACCAAATATTTCCTACTTACTCAAACCAAGCAAGATGTTGAAATTCCAAATTCAAGGTAAAGAACTAGCAAGTGACACAAAGCAGAGTAATAAAAGGAATCAGAAGTCTAAGATACTAAAAATTCATGAATCAAAGAATACAAAAATGAGCTTGCGGGATCAAACTAAGGTATAGAATCTAAGTCTAAGATTTTCCAATTAAAAGTTTGGGTATTATTCAATTGATTTACAATGATACACTCTCAAACGAAGAAAAGTTTAGATTTTAATCATGGGTTCCATATCCAAGCAGGTCATAAATTCAATGGCTCCATGTTTTTTTTTTAAATATTGTTTTAACTTCGCTTGATGGAAAATTAAACCCACACAGTCTTCATATGAATCATTTGTTCTCATAATCACTGTTCCAACTCAAATTCAAGGTGTTTGTTTCAATAACTTATTGAATCTTATTATGGTTTTGTTCTCTATTCTTAAGATCTCTTCATTCACATGCCTCTTATATGTTTATTAATATTAGCAAGATAAAATAAAAAAAAAAGCATTGTAGCTCGATTTACAATTCCAGAAATCAATTTACCAATCAAAGTTTCACACATGCAAACTCAGGATTGAAGAAATTGTTTGCTTAGTCAAGAAACACTTTAATATTCAAGACATGATTCAAGAACAAAGAGATCATATCCTTTTCATAAGTTTTCAATTACCCAATACTGGAATTTAGATCTATGACACGATTAAAGCATTCTAAGGAAATCAAGGAAATAGTTAACACTCAAAAATTTATTTTCATTCCTTTCAAAAATAACTCAATTCACATTAACAAACAAGAATAAAATCAATCACACGGGAAGATTTGTTTATTGAACACAATTTAAAATATAACGTGCATATGATTTAAATTAAAATAGAGAATTACAATGATCTACAAATAAATGAAATTAAACATATATTAACAAAATACAAAGGGACAAGTTTACCTGGTGGTGGGTCCTTGCCACACAGGAAGACTCGTCCTAAAATCTTAAGAGACTAAGGAATACGTTTACCAAGCATCAGTTCTCATGAACAAAGATCGTTAACAACAAAATAATTCAATCACAACATTGTAAACATCATTATGCAAAGCTTTAGTACCAGCAAAACAAAGCATAAGAGCATTTTTATTTTAACATCAATCTTCATCCATTACATAGAAACCTAGTGATACTAATGATTGCCCTTCTCAATCCTCCTTTTATATTTATACACTTAGATCAGGTTTAAAACAACCTTGAACAAACTTTTCCCAATCTGGAGACTACGCAAATCTCATTGTTTTTTTTAAATCTGGGCAAAAATACTCAATTTATAAAAATTGGCATTACATATCCCCCGATATCTCCCAATACATTTCGAATTTGAGAAAACGGTTTTTGGGTTTTGTAGTTGGATGATATTTATAAAAACCCATTTCTTATTTTTTCAATATATGCTCCCCTGTGTACGCGAATCAAGGTGCAATATTCCCTTCAAAACTAATTTTCTGCTAAAAATCTGGGTTTGCTAACTTTAGAAATATTTGATTTTCTTGGAATCCGTGCATCCAAATCAAAACCTCTTTCTATGGGAGGTTGATAACATCATTATCCAAAAATCTATTTTTCCATTTGTCACTTGGAGGTGTACATGCATGTCAAAAATTGATTTCATGCTCAAGTAGGTTCCAAATTGATGCAAAATTACCCCCTCATGTGCATGAGAATAAAATCATGTTCCACCTTAATCAAAATGATAATTTAATCAAACCATAATTTGACCAATATGCCACAAACGCATGTAGTGATTTGGGCACCACCTTATGTTGATGTCATACTCTATGTGTTTGATTAAAAAATGGAAAGCAGATATATGTAGATGCTAGAGTTGGTACAAGATTATTGTAGAATGTGTTGGTACTAAATGACTGTGATGGTATCGGAGAAAGAACATTAAAGGTACCATAACATGAACTGAGTACTCGATGACATGGAGTATGGGTACCAGATAACATGGAGAACCTTCTGGTACCGGATGACTTGGAGTACCGGATGAGCGCAGTATTGGTACCGAACGAACTGAGTATTGGATGACATGGAGTACGAGTACCAGATGATTGTGAAGGTACTGGTTGATTGTAAAACCTTCTGGTACCAGATGACTTGGAGTACCGGATGACCTACAATGAGGGTACCGGAACAGGAACAGTACAGGTACCGGAACATGGACAATGGATATATTGAAACCTGAACAATACAGAACATGTTGCTTGGACATAGAAACATATGATTAAACCATCATTGACAAAACTATTGTATAATCATCCTTTTAATCACTAAAAATATGGAAAATTATGTATTAAACACATAGGATGAATAACAAGATATAATGGAGGTTTATGGTGTAATTAGCGATATATTATTGACGAAATGTGGGGAGAAGGTGTAATGATGAGTGTATTTGTATGGCGGAAAGTATGACAAAATTGGAGCTCAACATACCCCCAAACCCAAGGATTTGCATGTCCTCATGCAAACAAGGTGAAGAACTTATGATACTCTGCTTATAGATTTATGTGACATTATTTCTTTTGTGTAAGTGTTGGTTCTTGTGGAATGACACTTTGGAAACTGCCACAGATTGATTTCAAACATAGAAACAAAATTATCATAAAAATGGAGGGCAAGCAGTTATGAGGTATCATAGTGATGGTGAATGATGTGCATATGGTGGTTGTATGAACTTGGACATCAATTTTAAGACCAACATTTACTTTGTGGTTCTTTGCTTGGATAGGCAACAATGACTTCATCCTCTTTGAGATGACTTAAGAATTCTTTATGATGTACGAAGAGAAGACACTATAGATGTTGCTTTGTATTTGTATACCACATATTTCCTTTTCATTACTTGGTCTTATCATCAGAGTATATTGTTCATTACGACAAGTGGAGTGAAGATGGAGGGTTTACTGAGTAGTTGTGATAATGCATAGTGGAGTGTGGAGTGGGTAATAGTGGTTATGCATCATGTTTTCCAAGTTCTTAGTAAATTAAAAAGATGTGTACCAGTTTTACCTCAAGTTACCGTTGCTTTGAATTCTAATGCATGTTGAAGTGTAAACTATGCAGAACAGGATGAAATGTCTGCAAAACCATGATGTAGACTTCTAAAATTTGAAGATGAAGTGGAGCAAAGCTGTGAACTGATGGATATCTAGGTGAGAGTTGATGAACGTTGATCTGCTGAGATTCCTTATGTCTCTCTCTCTCACCCTCAAACCCACTGGTTTCCATATCCTCATGCAAACTCTCATTAGCACACAAAATTTTTGCAAGTTGAAAGTGGACTATGTGGAACCGGTGCATGTTGACTAAAGGAGAGAAATGAAGTATGCCAGATCTGAGAGATGCTAAAAATATCCTACAAAAAGTACCCTCGAAAAAGATTTAAATTTTTGTACTGTTGGTATAGGAACCTACTGGTTCATGTACCAGCAGTACCGGAAAAGAAAAATCTAAAAGAACTAAACCAATACTATTATTACGAGAGAAGAACTATACATTGATGCCATGCTTAAAGAAACATCCAAAAATTAAACTGTATTCATGCTTGTAAATTTGGAAATGAAATTTATTTTAAAATATTACAACCATAAAGGAAATTTCTAAATGACTTATTACATACGATTTCATCAATCATTAACAGTTGAATGCTCAAGAAAACATATTAATTATGATGGGGGATTTTTCCTCTCATCCTTGAATAGGAAAACATGAGGAGATAAGTGGTCTTTGATAAATGAGAAACCGATAGGAAACCAGTCATCCCTGTTTAATTTCTCAAAGAATCTGTCATTCAAGTGATATTGATAAAGTTCGCATTTGAGTTTATTAGACTCCTACATTTATGGGTCCCACCTCTAGGACAATGACATCCTGGGTATGAATGACGGGGTCTTAAGACCATCTTACAGACATTCTCAAATGGCAATTAGATGAGATTCATCAGCCTTTTGTTCAACCATGCATGCTTCTTCTTAACGATTTACACAAGTATATTGTTCATACAGACAAATATAGATTAGGCATAATGAAAGACATCAAAATAAAAACCCATTTCTAGCAAGCCTGTTTAGTACTTCGATGGGGTAATTTTGACATCTAAGAAATATCCTTCCCGGGAAGAATGCCCCATTTCCCACGGGCTTGTTCAGTACCCTGATGGGTTTGCCTAGTTATACCACAGGCCGGTACCCGCTTCCAGCAGACCTATTCAATATCCCGATGGGTTAGCCTCTTCACCCATTTTCCATCAAAGGCTCTTATCCCAATATTTACCCTTAAGATAAAATTTATAGATTGCTTTCGCATGGGTGAATGGGGGTGCATATTTGAAAACCTTTTTATAGGATGGGATGGTATTGGGTTGGAAGATATTTTATAGATTTCCCATAGAAGATTGTTCGTATGAAAAATAGACTTATGTATCGAGATTAATCGAAAGACATATCATGGTCAAACTTACTTAATGTGTGGTGGCTGAGGCCATGAGAGAATGACCTAAAGGTGCCTCTAGTCCCCAATTCATCTTCTCCATATAAGATTGTGTTCCCTCACAAGTAGAAGTTTCATTCACTCTCCTGCTACTATTTGATAAGAATGCTTGAATAACAAGTTCTGATATGAAACTAGGATGTACAAGTTACCTATGGGCATCATTATGCGGACCTTAAATATTTTGTAAATCCCCATAATATTTTAAAGATTAGGCTTATGAGCAACTGTTATTATTAATAGTCAGAAATCTGCATGTAATAAGAAGAAGAAATATCTTAAGTTGTTTTGGTTTTTTTGATGTTAGATCACCAATATTATCTTCATCTCATTTTATTTATTTGAAAAGAAACATGAAAAGATGTTGCATTTATTTAGAACTAGGTTATGCAACTTTTACTCTATCCTACCTGAGAACAAGAAATTATATTTCATGTGTAAGAATATTTCCAATGTAACCATGTGCGTAACAAGTGTAGAAATACATTCATACTCGGGTTTGAAAGATAATCTTTAATGTATACCAGAATATGAAGAACCAACTGCTTTGATGATGATGTGGAGAGTTGTTGAAGAAGAGAGTGATGCTTCAATCTTGTTGTCATCTGGAACCAATGTTCAATGTAATCTTGATGGTCTTGGTTCACTTCCTCATTTAGACCACTCTGCATGTCTCTCTCTATCATGCCACGCAGATCATCTTCTTTCAGATGGTTTGTCTCCTGGATGCATACTGGATCTAGCGATATGCATGTCAAGAACTCCTCGATCTCAGGTTCTAGAATTTTCTCTCCATTGAATGATTCTTCAGTCTCCTCTATAGATTGGCAAAGGGAATCAAAGGATACTTCTATATATTCTTGTGGATGTGGAGCGACATTTAAATTCTTGACTGTTGTCAAGATTTGTTCTTCCTGAGAGGTCGAGATTGAGATACCAGTTGCTGCTAGGATTTGAGAGAGTTTTGTTAAACTCTTGATCATCTTTGAATTCTTGTTGTCGGTTTATGGGTCATGTTTCACACATGGATTAGTGTAGAGGGGGGGTTCTTACAGTGCCCAATTTTTTTTTTTTAAAACCCTAAAGAAATAAAAAGAAGAAAACTAAAAGAAAATTTAAGCAAACCAATTATATACTCGAAGTGCCACCGTGCTACTAGGACCTTGTTGTCACCAAGTTATTTGTTCACACAAGTTAGCTTCTCTTCTCATATATATAAAAAAATGGCTAATGCTAATAAAACACAAATTGTAACTACTGAAAGGAAGAGGACAGCCTAACTTTGGAGTAACCCCACTAAAGTGGATGTGTGGGCTCTTCCCTCACATCTTATTGTCTTCTCTCCACCTTTAGGTCATCCTTAAAAGAACACCACACTTGCATGAAAATAAACATGCTTGCATGAAAAGAAGCACACTTGCATGAAAGTAACACTCAAGGATTTGGAGAAATAAAAGCAACCTACCTATGCTCTAATCCCTTTAGCGCGTCCCCGCAACGGCGCCAAAATGTTGGGGCTATATATATGCACTATTAATTCCCACATTTAATTATCAACCGAGGCTCATAAGCTTCAAGGTGCAAGCACATGAAACACTGGATTAGAGCCTAGTCAAGCTTAATCTAAAGTCATCAAAACAATCTTCAAACCCACACTGCAGGAAGTTAACACTAAGGATTCATCATTGGGACACAAGAATAACTTAGTGCTATAAAGGCTTAGATCACAGTCTTTCATGCATTCGGTGATGTTCTTCTGATTAATCGTGTGTAGATTACTTAAGTTTTTTGTCCTTTAATGATTATTTCCTATAGTGGATCCACACTTAAATGCAATAAAATAAACAAGCAAACGAAAATGAAATTCACGATAGAAACTAACACCTTAGGAATAATTCCAGCGCGGGAAGGCCATATCTCACGAGTTAGACCTCTAATATGTCCATTGGTGTTTGAAACTACTAGAAAATTCTAAGGCAAGAGCTTCGAAACCATTAAATTAAATCAATACCAAATATTTCCTACTTACTCAAACCAAGCAAGATGTTGAAATTCCAAATTCAAGGTAAAGAACTAGCAAGTGACACAAAGCAGAGTAATAAAAGGAATCAGAAGTCTAAGATACTAAAAATTCATGAATCAAAGAATAAAAAATTGAGCTTGCGGGATCAAACTAAGGTATAGAATCTGAGTCTAAGATTTTCCAATTAAAAGCTTGGGTATTATTCAAATGATTTACAATGATACACTCTCGAACGAAGAAAAGTTTAGATTTTAATCACGGGTTCCATATCCAAGCAGGTCATAAATCCAATGGCTCCATGTTTTTTTTTAAAAGATTGTTTTAACTTCACTTGATGGAAAATTAAACCCACACAGTCTTCATATGTATCATTTGTTCTCATAATCATTGTTCCAACTCAAATTCAAGGTGTTTGTTTCAATAACTTATTGAATCTTATTTTGGTTTTGTTCTCTATTCTTAAGATTTGTTCATTCACATGCCTCTTATATGTTTATTAATATTAGCAAGATAAAAAAAATAGAAGCATTGTAGCTCGATTTACAATTCCAGGAATCAATTTACCAATCAAAGTTTCACACATGCAAACTCAGGATTGAAGAAATTGCTTGCTTAATCAAGAAATGCTTTAATATTCAAGTCATGATTCAAGAACAAAGAGATCATATCATTTTCATAAGTTTTCAATTACCCAAGACTGGAATTTAGATCTATGACACGATTAAAGCATTCTAAGGAAATCAAGGAAATAGTTAACACTCAAAAATTTATTTTCATTCCTTTCAAAAATAACTCAATTCACATTAACAAACAAGAATAAAATCAATCACACAGGAAGATTTGTTTATTGAACACAATTTAAAATATAACGTGCATATGATTTAAATTAAAACAGAGAATTACAATGATCTACAAATAAAGGAAATTAAACATATATTAACAAAATACAAAGGGACAAGTTTACCTGGTGGTAGGCCCTTGCCACATAGGAAGACTCGTCCTAAAAGCTTAAGAGACTAAGGAATACGTTTACCAAGCATCAGTTCTCATGAACAGAGATCGTTAACAACAAAATAATTCGATCACAACATTGTAAACATCATTATGCAGAGCTTTAGTACCAGCAAAACAGAGCATAAGAGCATTTTTATTTTAACATCAATCTTCCTCCATTACATAGAAACCTAATGATATTAATGATTGCCCTTCTCAATCCTCCTTTTATATTTATACACTTAGATCAGGTTTAAAACAACCTTGAACAAACTTTTCCCAATTTCGAAACTACGCAAATCTCATTTTTTTTAAATCTGGGCAAAAACAGTCAATTTGTAAAAATTGGCATTACATATCCCCCGATATCTCCCAATCCATTTCGAATTTGAGAAAATGGTTTTTGGGTTTTGTAGCTGGATGATATTTCTAAAAAATAATTTCTCGGTTTTTCAATATATGCTCCCCTGTGTACGCGAATCGACATGCAATATTCCCTTCAAAACTAATTTTCTGCTAAAAATCTGGGTTTGCTAACTTTAGAAATATTTGATTTTCTTGGAATCCGTGCATCCAAATCAAAACCTCTTTCTATGGGAGGTAGATAAAATCATTATCCAAAAATATTTTTTTCCATTTGTCACTTGGAAGTGTGCACACATGTCAAAATTTGATTTCATGCTCAAGTAGGTTCCAAATTGATGCAGAATTACCCCCTCGTGCATGAGGATAAAATCACGTTCCACCTTAATCAAAATGATAATTTAATCAAACCATAATTTGACCAATATGCCACGAACTCATGTAGTGATTTGGGCACCACCTTATGCTTATGTCATACTCTATGTGTTTGATTAGAAAATGGAAAGCAGATATATGTAGATGCTAGAGTTGGTACAAGATGATTGTAGAATGTGTTGGTACTAAATGAATGTGATGGTACCGGAGAAAGAACATTAAAGGTTCCAGAACAGGGAAAGTGCAAGTACCAGAACATGAACTGAGTATTGGATGACATGGAGTAAGGGTACTAGATGACATGGAGAACCTTCTGGTACCGGATGACTTGGAGTATCGGATGAGCGCAGTATTGGTACCGGACGAACTGAGTATTGGATGACATGGAGTATGGGTACCATATGATTGTGAAGGTACTGGTTGATTGTAAAACCTTATGGTACCAGATGACTTGGAGTATCGGATGACCTGCAATGCGGGTACCGGAACAGGAACAGTACAGGTACCAGAACATGGACAATGCATATATCAAAACCTGAACAATATAGAACATGTTTCTTGGACATAGAAACCTAGGATTAAACCATCATCGACAAAACTATTGTATAATCATCCTTTTAATCACTAAAAAATGGAAAATTATGTATTAAACGCATAGGATGAATAACAAGAGATAATGGAGGTTTATGGTGTAATTAGCGATATATTATTGACGAAATGCGGGGAGAAGGTGTAATGATGAGTGTATTTGTATGGCGGAAAGTATGACAAAATTGGAGCTCAATAAAAACCAAGCAATTAAGAATATGTATTTAGTCCAAAGTGTAAAAAAATGGTTTTACATAGATCTGCATGAGGGATTTTCCATACAGTATGACTATTATAGTTTTTTGATGGAACACAATAATAGTCTTACTATTCATCATTATGAGTACATTGTTATTGGTAATGGGGGTTCCACCCATGAGAGGGATAATATTTGTAATCAAGTGAGAAGATTGGAAGAAGGAACCAGTCAAAATGCTTGAGATATAAGGTTAAGGAAGCAAGCAAAAGTAAGTCTAACGAATTACTAAATAACCTTTGATTGACAATTGTAAAAGAAAAAGAGGGAGTAAGGGGAGGTCTAAGAAATATAAGAATGATCCAAATTAATAAAAAAATGATTATGAGAAGCGAGTGCAAAGATGAGAGAAGAAAAGAGAGGCCACAAGAAGAGATGTTGTTTTTTATTCAAGAGGAATGTTGTTTTTTATTCAAAAGGAATTTCACTAGCAAGAGAATGACATGACAAAGATTAGTCAAATTTATCAAGGTCAAATGTTAAAAATCAAATTGAAAAAGAAGAAGAAGTTTCTTCATCGGTTCTTCAAGAGAGGCTTAATAAAGCCTAGAGAAAATCATCAGCATTAAGCCAAGATGAAGAAGTGGATACATTTTTGTAAGCATTGTCTGAGGAACATTAACACTTGTTTGAGGAACATTAACACTTGTATTAAAAGAGCTTTACATTAGCACTAAATATAACCATAAAAGAGAGATAGTCCATTTCAATCACCTACTAACACATAGGAGGTAGAATAATGCTCATGATAATGCTCAAAGAAGATTAAGCTTATACGAAACCCTTTCATAAAGGCTATGTGTTGAACCTTGTACATCATAAATATTAAGATAACTTAACAAAAATGATTAGATATTAGATAAATTAATGATGTAAGTACCTAAAGAAAAAATATAATAATTAAGAATGTCTATTTAGGATGGAGAAGAACAATACTTATATGGATAAAAAATACTTATATGGTTAAAAAAATTAGGAAAATACTTGCTTGCTAAGAAAGAATATGAATTGAGAAGAATCAAATCCAAATAATAGAGAAGCAAATAATAAGAATGAGTTGAGAACAATCTAATCCAAATAATAGAGAAGCAAATAATTATACAATTAAAGAAAAAGATAGAAAAATTCGCCTAGCTTTACAAAGTTTATTAGCATAATTTATCAAATAAACTTTGAGCAATTCGTCAATATCAAAACTTTTATTTAAAAATATAAGTCAAAGTCAAAAGAAACAACCCATTACCAATACCCATATTAAATCAAATAAACAACATAAGTCAAAGTCAAATTTAAAATCAAAAGAGGCAACCTATTACCAATACCAAAATTAAATAAAATAAAAACAATAGTTAGATCTCGGAATATTCACATGCCCTTATCAATATATGAGGGTCATGAAGACCCAAAGACATTGCTTTATTTGCAAAAGAATTTCGAACGCCAATAGCGCAACAAATGAAGATAATAAGATGGCATAGTTTTTTAGTACCCCAAGAAATAAAGGTATTACCTTGTCCATGAACTTAATAGATGGAAATAAACCTTCTAAAGTTTATATAAAGAAGAGTTTCTTAGAATTTTTCAAACCTGGGGATCTGAACACTTTGTTGCTTAGAAATTATATCAAATAACAAAAACATCCCATAGAATCTATGGAAGATTATGGAACACAATTTAAGGACTTGCTATGTTAAATTCCAAATGGTCTTAGGCCTGAATTGTTGTAATAATGGTTTCAATGGTGGAGTGATCCCAAGGCTAAAGGGTCTATTATATGTCCATGAAATCAAAATTATGATTATGTACTTAAAAATTTTGAAGAAAAAGAAAAGAAAAACAAACGTGTTCAGAAGAGGTTCACACATTGTGGAACTTGAACATAGACATGGTGTGACAATAGATTATAGTTATCCTTGACATTACAAGTTTATAAAACACCAAAATTGAACTATGTTATTCTTATTGTGATATATGTTTAGTAAGTGCATAGTGGTTATTCTTATTATGATATATGTTGGCATAGTGGTTATTCTTATTATGAAATATGTTGGCATAGCCACTTTACTTGGTATAAGTTGTAGTTTCCCTTCACATTATAAGTTTATAAAAACACCAAATTTGAACTATTTATTTATTAATAAGATAGGTTGCAGAGCAACAAGTCTCTACCGAGAAGGAGAGGAGCTTAGTCTTGTTACCGCAACCAAAAGAAGGCACATTGTTACTACTTCTCCTTATCCAGAAACGCCAAAACACGATAGTAAGAAACAACAAAGTAATCCATGTGAGAGCGTGCATTCTTTTAATCCATAATAGAATCAAACAAATGAAATATATAAGTGTTAAACAACGTAAGCGACACCAAAAGAACTAGTAGTTTAAGCACTTGAAGAACCAGTGTCTTCGCTAATGATGTTGTTGTTTAAGCCTTTGATCCAGCAGATTATGCAGGTGATCCAGTGGATTGTGTAGTTGTTTAAGCAAGTGATTAAGCCATTGATTAAGTAGTTGACTAAGCAACATATCCAACCACAAAGCTAGTTGTTGTTCTAGCACCAGTACCAGAATTTAGCCCAAGAGTCGATGTCAGATTCAAATACCACCTCCCCAATGAGCATAGTCACTGCCCACCATACAAGTCAGCCGAATTAGGAGAGCCACAACATATAGCATTGCATAGCTTAGCATAGGACTGGTAACAATAGTATTTATTTATTTTATCATCTTGTCTGTTGTAGCTTACATATTTCTTATCAAACCGGAGATTGAGCTACTGCCAAAACTATCTGCAAATCTGAACCATTGTAGATTCAAGGAGGTCAAGAAAAATATTTTTCCACAAGCAAGTAAAAACCACAAAAGGAAAACAAGCAACTCATAAAAGCTATATTTACCTCTGAACCGTTGTAAAATTGAGGAGGTGTGAAAATTCTTTTTTTCCACTAGAAAGGAAAAAACACATAGGGAGAACAAACAACCCACAAAAGCTATATGCATATCTGAATCGTTGTAGATTAGATGAGGATTGAAAAATATACTTTTCTACAAACAAGAAAATGGAAGAGGGAGAACATGTGACCCACGGAAGCTATCTGTAGATCTTAACCGATGTAGATTTGAGGACTAAAAAAATCAATTTTCCACAAGCAAGAAAAAAACACAAAAGGAGAAGCAACAACCTCAAAATCTTGTGAAACAAGAATGTGTGAAATAGTGCTAATGAAAGTTCCGGAAAGATCAGTTTATTCAATTTAATAATGGTATTTTTAATATCCATTTTTTTAATAATTTTTAATTATTCAATTTAATTGTGTGTTAAACACATTGATTGCTTGTGTATGTTATAAAGAATATTGAAGAGCGAGCAACATTAAATAACAAATATTGAACAATGAGCTTGCAAATTTATTAAACTCTTGCTATGTGCATTGCATGGCATGTAGTGGTCTCCACCTGGTACGCATGCAGTTTGCATGTATCCTATTCATACATCACTCTACACTTGGTTTGGCTTGTGGCTCATGGCCCAGGTTCAATCCCAGGTGATTTTTAATGTAGCAGTGGATTGACGGATCATCTGTGCAAAGTGATCCAGGACTGTTCTTGTTACTGTAAATAGGCCTTTGAGAGAGAAGGTGTATAGTCTGGCGAAATCCCTTGCAATGTCTCGAACCTGATGACACTGGAGCAGTTGGATTGAGACACTCTTGAATATGAAAGTTTTTTATTAGGCAGGTTCTCTATTTCTGGAGCATGTTTGTTGTAATGATTTTAGCTTATGTTTGGTTTTTTAGGCACATATGGCCCTGAATGATGTGGAGGTTGTTGTTTCAATCTTTACAAGAGCTTTTTCCAACCAATTAAATCATAGAATGCCAACGCAATGGAAATAGGAGCAACAAAATAGATTAAAGTTACCCTTTGAGAATTAAAGACCTCCACTCAGCAAACACTCCAACATCTAATTGAATGCGCAACCAACAAGGATGACCATACGACTTCCAATGACCTTCAGAAACTATGAGGATGCAATTTACTGTTAAGGGAGGAGTGTACTACTTATCAAAAAACCTCTGCGGTGTCACCCAGTTAGTTCAACAACCCATTTCTTCATTGTGTACGACCCATGTCAATGTCAACGATCTGCTCAGACTTAAATTGCAGGTATTGATTCCTATTTAAGCTATTTAATTAAATTCACAATTACACTCTCCCTACTATTGATTCTTGTGATTTAACGGGGAAGATTAATTGAATTGAAACTTTTATGAACATAGCATAAACAGTGTAGCAGTTATTACTTTGTCTCACCAATTTGTATTTCCTTTGCAGTGGGCATTAAGAAGGAGATGGAAACTGCAAAGAATAAAGTATGATTTTATATGTACCTTGTTAATGAAATTGAAGGAAATATGCACAAGTACAACTATGGATCAATAATCTGAAATTTTATGTTCAGTTGATGGAAAAATCATCTCACAATTGCATTCCTTAGACAATATTCATGTTAATTATTGATCTTATTAAAAGGGTAATTTGATTTTCAGATTGCTAACAAGCGCGAACAGGAACGCAAATCTTTTTCTAGGTTGTTCAAGTAACTGATTTTCAATTTTGTTTTTAGGATAGCAGAGGTAAGTCAGCAAGAGTTTCTTTGTAGTTCTTCTTTATTGGATTAATAACTATGCATGTTCTTTAGGCAATCTTTGTGGAACAAATAGCATGATTCTTGTAAGAAAGAGTATTAATATCCTAAACTTGAAACTAGTTCCAGTCATAAGAAAAAGGACACATTATAATTTTGTTGATGAGTTGATCAAGCCTAATGCAATCATGAAAACTAAGAGTTCTAAGCAAGAATGCATGGTCAGATATTAGAAGGGTCTCGACATGGATTTAATCAACACAACTTCAGTAAGCATGGTTTATTGATTATGTGGAAGCTTGGAATATTTAATTTGAACCTAAATGTAAAAAGTAAACCTTTGGAATTGTTGCATATATGCATTCTTACAGTTATTGTTTCATCTGATGTGCGTGCACCCTTGTGAATGGTTGGCCATCAGGTATTGTCACCCAGAAAAACCTCTTCCACGTCTTCCTACACACATTTGTCACCAGGATGATTCCTCTAGATCTTGGTCTGAACGCCAACTTCACATCCTTTGAAATCTCGCTTAGTGAGATCTGCAATTCGAATCTTGCTAATCTCTACAAGGGAGGCAAGCTTCAGAAAGATCAAATTGCTAACTTGCGCTGGTAGGAAGCTTGGGGATTCATCTATAGCACAAGAACAAGTGAAAGGCAACATCTTGACTGAGAATAGGAACGTGAAAGGAAACTTCAGGCCAGACTGAGAGTGGCCCTGGTGATATGATTCGGGCCATGGTAAGGGGCCTGACTAGAATATGGTTGATCAGGTAAAAAGAATAAGTATGAGGGTTCTGAATATGGCTGATCAGGTAAAAAGAATAAGTATGAGGGTTCTGCATGGGACTCAACCTTGGCTAGTAGACACGAATTCTACATGGAATCTAGTGTGCACGGTACTGTTGAACACCTAACAAAGGGCAACGAACAAAGGGTAGGAGAAATGAGGTGAACAAAGGGTAGGTGAAATGTCTATGTTATAAATATGGGTTAAGCACATAAACATTTAATGTTAATGAACTAATGCTATCTCTGGAGATAACATTAGTTCACCTCAAAGCATGCATGTCTTAACCTAGTCATCATTTACCAAGTTTCAAACCAAATACTTTGCATACCTTGTCCTTGTGCCTCAGGAAGAGGCCAAATAAGACGTCAAAGTGGAAAGTTTGGATAAAAAAACAAATATAATATGGGAAATTGTATAAAGCACTAGAAACTTTGGTTAAAATGCGTTGGTTTTCGTGTAGAACTAATAGAAGAATGCCAAATTGTTTACTATAGTCCCTCCAGCTCGAAGGGCGGGGACTAATAAGACCTAGAAAGTGCATAGTGGTTATTCTTATGTATGATATATGTTGGCATAGACACCTTACTTGGTATGGTGAATATAGATGGATCACGAGATTTACGATTTTGACTTTTGGAGTATTGGGGAAGACATATGGTATATAAAAATAGTTTAATAATTAAACTCAATTTTATATTCTCTTCAACCCTTTTGAAGCTTCACTATGATATTCAATTCTTCTCAAGTATACTCAAATTACCAATTATATTAATATCTTTATAGAGATATATCGTTTTTATTACACTTGACACTTATTTATTTATAGATAATTTAAAGGAAAGCACTTCATAAATTTATCTGAAATAATTTAAAGGAAATCATTTCATAAATTTATCTGTGTCTTAAATCTTTAGGAAGAGATTTCGATGTGGTAAAAAGAGTTCAAGGTAAAAATATGACTACAGGAAGGGTAGTGTCATGGACCTATAGCCTACTTGATTTTTTTCTTTGCAAAATTTAGTTTTTCCAAAGTCTATTTCAAAACCCAGGGTTGTGTGGCACTGCCTGCCTCAGCCACAAGGGCTTGACCAACATGTTCCTACTACTACTCGAATATGTCTCTTCACTTAAGGTATGCATATAACTTCACCTTAAGCTACAAATTATCAAATGCAACTAAGTCCTACTCAACCAAGTTCATTCAACGATAGGAACACAACCAATTGTGGCATTTAAAACATCCAAACAATACTTTAACACTTAGTCAATATGTCAATACTTAGCCAATACAAAACAAAGCAAGGAAAAACAACATCTAACACATAAAGACTCCACAACACACATGTATAGGTGGAACCCAAGGTAGGCACCATAACTTTATTTATATGAAGAATGTCACATATATACAACAAAGGAGTTGAAACTTCCTACTGCCCAACAAACTTTCACAATTCAACCCCTGAAGAAACTACAAGCATGCCTCCTACAAGTCCTAACTTCTTCTTCTTCTCACTCAACTAATTCATTTCACCCTAATATGCCTAATCCTAAACTTAGCACAAACTGTAGATCTCCTTTCCACTAGAATGAATGCTCAATCGCATTTATGCCTTAGCACCTTTAAGGTGTTCTCCTTTTTATATGAGACTTTCCTTAAACTTGCAAGCCTCTTCACTCTAAGGTGGAATCAAGTGCCATATATCAACTTTGCTTCCTTTAGTTCCTTATCTGCCAATTGTTCATGTCCAACAAGTGTGTCAACTATGCCTGGTGCACCCAGTTGTGTACTCAAGTGCATATGGTAGTGTGCCTAAATGCATCTAACTACACCCAAGTGCATCCAACTATGTCCAAATGCATCCAATGGATGTGTGAAAATTTATTTCCACTATCCATTAGTAATTTATGTGAGGAATCCATAGGGACACGCTAATTTGCAGAATAAATATTTATTATAGGAGGAGACATATTGTAGTGATGAGAGACTAAAAATAATTGTAGAAAGAAGCACTGAAAAAATCTATCTTCAAACATTATAGTAATCTACAGTAAAGGAATGAATCAATAAATAAACAAGAAATGGTTAACTAAGAGTACATAAAATTTGATGTAATTATTAAATTTTAATCATGAGTGGCTATCTTCATGATGGTAGTAATCTCTATGAAGGAGGAGATTCTTGTTATGCTCATGTGTCAACAACCCAAAAGCTAAGAGAGCATACAAGAGAGTAATTCCCTTATTTATTGTCTACAATAGGAAACTGAATAGATAAATAATTGCAAAGATAGAAGGCAAAGTGGCATACAGGGAGAAAGCCAACAGTCAAAGGAAATGGTGACTAATAGGAAGCCCCATCAAAAAATAATCTATCAAAAAGAAATGCATCAACAAGGGCATCATTGATAGAGAACCTAACAATAAGGAACTCATCAATAGAGTGTCCATCAATAATAGGTGTGTCGACAAGGAACTTGTTGGAACACATATAATCCTGAACTTTTGAGCTTTACATTCTCCACTTCATAAAAATATAATATCTCCCAAAATGGTAACTTAGAAAATAACTTTTGAATTTTAAATCAAATTCATTTCTGGTTAGACAGTAGCAAGGCACGTGTAATATCCGTTGTCGATCGAGTTTTTCGGTTTAATCGAACGATCCTTATTTATCCAGAGTTTTGTAGCTGCCTAATTATTAAAGAAGCAAATCGCTAAAGGTTGCTTATGAGCTTCGCACTTCGGGTGTTTCGATAAGTCTTCACGATAAAATCCCTGAAACCCGGAAGTGTTCATTGTCCCTTTTCCTAAACCTTTAAAGGACACGAGTCATTATACGCGTGTATTTTTTAGTCTTCCCTGAGTTGACATGTGGCACCCATTTATGATGTTTTCATTTGAAGATTCATATGATTCCAATTAACACATGGCACTTCCCTTTTCTCGACACGTCATCTAGAATGACGTCATCTGCGACATGTCACTAAGGGAGACAACCCTTCGAAAATATAACAAGGAACTAATTCGCAAATCAACGAAGCACTAAAATGCTGAAGTATTAAACTTTAATTAATTAAGTTAATCATGGTCAGGAGATAATTAATGACTCTGCACTTCGGGGTTCAGAGGTTTTCCTTTCATCATATCCTAAAGTCTCTGAAGTCTGAACCTTCGAAACACTTAAAGTTAAATGTGATTAATTAAAGATTAAAATCGATTATCAGGTAACTAATCACTACGTGTTTTTGGGTTTCAGGGATTTCCCCTCAAGCTACATTTGAAGTTCCTAAAGTCTGAACCATCGAGACACTCAAAATTAACGCACTTGTTAAACATGATTAATTAAAGTGTTAAAAATGATTATCCGGGGACTAACCTTCGCAGATTCGGGATTCGGATAATTCTCGCTCTGTCTCATCTAAATTTCCGAATCACGAACCGCTGAATATTAATGGCATTTATGACAAATCATCGGTAATGATTTTTTAACATAGATTGTGAATCGCCATGTATACTTTCCCTTTAAATTTAATAAATTTTCCGTCAGTAAAGCTATACTTGAATAAATGCACCTAATGTGAATAAAATTACTTCAATTTTGAGTTTCATTTTCATCATCCGCAAAGTAGTAAGTTTTATCCAATTGAGAAGCTCACACAATTCCTCTGCAAAAGGGAACCTCGTTATGTTCTTTCGATATCATGGCACCACAGAAGATGATGAAGAAGACTAATGCAGCTAGTGAAGGTTCAAATCCGAATGCGGACGTTCTGTCAGACACTACGCCGCGAGCTATAGACTCTGTTAAATCTTGGACACAGGTGTTCAATATTCTGGAACATGAGATTATAAATTTCCCAGAAAATTTTGGCAATGAAGTGGGCGATACTGATGGAGCTAAACTCAGATGTGTTTTCCAGTCCGATCTACACAAGATAGTTGCACGGTCGAGACTGATGCCATATAATGACATGCTAAGCTAGGCCCTGGAAAACGTCGATGTCCAAACCAGGAGCATTTTCAACTATCAAAAAGTTGATGTTGGGTCTTTCCAACCAGAACACCTCCAAGTAATGTACAAGCTATCTCCCGATCCTAAATATAATTACAATGTTGCATTTATGATGGACTTTGAGCAATAGGAATGCATACAATATGACAAAAGTTATCCTGGTATAATCAAGTCTCGGTGAGGGCACCCAGAGAAGTTTAGGGTCGACGCTCATGGCATGTATGCCACAACGTCGTTGGATACTCACATGATTTATGTAGACATGATTCTCTGTATACTATTTGGGAAGAATATTCCTACTCATTTCCCAGTGGAATGGGTGTCGATCACGCATGAGGTGGTTGAGGGCTACGCTTTTAACTGGGCCAAGATGTTGTCGGATAATCTGGCCAAAGAAATCGTTGAATACAAATTGGCTAAATCAAAAGGGAATCATGCCCCGTTCTATATGTCTGCATATATTATGGATTCCATCTACTTCATAACCCCTTTCCCACTAATGAATTAGAGTTGGACCCCAACTAGTGCAGAAACTATCCACTTTTACCATTCCAAGATGTGGGAGGAAAAGGCCAAATATTTCTTCTATGAAATCTACCATAATGTAGTAGTGCATGTTCATATAGCCATATATGGTCAACCCCCTCCTCAAATTTCAAACAGAATCATGGGAAATCTGGGAAAACTAGCAGATTGGTTCATTGAAGAAAACTTCTCTTATATCAGGGTTTTTGGATGCTCAGTTCCTCCCCATGCTCTCCCGAGATTTTTACTAGACCGACTAGTATGACAAGAAGTAGCTTACCAAACAGTAATAGGGGGCACCAGCAAGGATCTTAAGGCAACTCAAAAAAAGGTATGGCCTACCTTCCCTCTCTAGGTCGGTATGTTTTCGCTATTAGATTTCGGTCACTCAAAAGTGGAGGCTGCAACTTTGGAAGATATCAAATTGGTTGACATCGAATTCAAAAGGCACGACCCACACAAAATCGTGGAGAACCACTTGGCCCAATACAACTTGAAAAGATATGTGCATGAAAACTCCCCACATGATGAAATCTTTAGGGGAGTAAGGTCTTATGAGGAGGTGCTAAACAGATTCCAAACCTTGTCCCCAGATCAACAATCCAGTTTCCTAAGTTTCCAAAGACACGTGTGAAACAATGTGCCAAATATACTACAAGGATAATCGATAGTCGCTCCTTCCACACAAAAATCTATACCTCCAGATTTTAAAACAAGGAACTCTGGTAAATAGGATATTGAGGAAACCACAAAGATCTCTGAGGTTTTGAATCGAAAATTAGAAGCTTCTTTATCAATTCCACTAGGCCCTTAGGAAATGGCTCAGCTCGAAGCCTTCTTAAATAAAGGGCATGATGCATCTCTTTCAACACCAGCTACACCCACTGCCAACATAGGAGAACAACAACCGTCTACGAAGGTTAGTACTCTTATTACTTCATTAACACCTTTGCAGACTAGTTTCGGGAATCCTAGTTCTGAAGTCATTTATGTGGGTGATCTTACCCCAATATTTCCCGAAGAGATGCCTCCTTCAGACTTCTTCTTCAACAATAAACAAAGGACCATTGTCAAACAAGAAACACAACAGAAGCCAAAAGGCAGAGGATGTTATATGACGGTAACAATTGTGACGATTCAGAATTCGCGAAGGAAGTTGCAAATTCATTAGGTGCATTTGCCATGGAAAATCAATGGTCAATGGAGAACTTGGCAGAGCAGCTAAGACATAAAATCTTATTGGTGGGGTAGTTGCAAGATCAAATACTAACCATGGATAAAACTGTAAAGAATAAAATGAGCCAAGACTTTGAACAAATCAGATATTATAACTGGCATCAAATCCAACAGTTGTGGGCTAACCTTGATGAAATCCATCGAAATTCACAGGCTAACAAAGGATTGGTCGCTCAATGAGATGAGTTAATAAAGCAAATGCAATCCAGGTTAGAATTGACTGAAGGTACGTCAGTAGAGATATCATCTTTTCAGACTCAAGCACTGGAGGTAAATGAAAAACTGGAAATGGTCCAGCAAGATCTTTTCATGAAGGTTGATTCCATACAGAAATTCTACCAGGTGGTAGACCTTGCTCTAAAGGATATATATGTTAAGGAAGGAGAAGCTCACTCAGCCCGAGCTAAGTTTCAAAAGGCCATCATATTGGCACAGAAGGATAATGTCCTCGACTTTCATTGGCTTTCCCCTTCTGAACAAATAAAAGGAGATATGGCCCTGAAGGTGTGGGAAATGAATTTAGCAGAGAGCAAGAGATTAGCCTGGGAAGTGGAATTCACTTGTCAAGAAGCGTTATCATACCTAAACAAAAAACTAATTGATTTTGAGGAAAGAAGTATCATGGAGGCTTTGGGGAAAATCAATATTGCAATGAACCAGCATAATTCTAGAAAGAACAAAGAAGAAGCTCTGGCAGCCATTCGGGAAATGAGCCAAATTGACCTCCTTAAGATTAATAAGTGGTCGGTGAACCCAAGTTCACAGTCCCAGCCCATAACTCGGGAGGTAAAAAGGATACAAGGGAAGCTACCTCAAGTAGAAAGGAAATTATACACCTTTGAGGTAAATGAAACTATTGATTCGTCTAGGTTGGTGGTAGAATTTTTAAATAGATGCAACCAATGCATAGAGCATGGAAAAACAAGCATAGTTGTGAGCGGGTAAGAAAAGGTCATTGCATTACTGAATGTGGCTGGAGAGACAGATGGAAATAGGACTACAATAGCTAAGATACTATGTCGAATCATTAGGAAGACCATAAGACAGATGTGTCTAGCCTAAAGGAATGAGGAAAGGAAGTGTTTCTGCCAGCAGACGAAGAGATAGAAGAGATTGCCAATGAAGCTCATCATTCTCTATGCATTGTTTTCTTATTTCAAATATTTGCTATTTTTAATTATAATAAGTCCAACCGTTTTGAGTTGTGACATTTTTTATAAATACATAGATTCAAGATCTGTCAAGGGCTTCTTCTTGCCGGATGTAATAGAGAAAACTCTCCCTTTTTAGTATTAATACAAGTGCAAACAGAGATTTCAAATTTTTTTCAGTTTGGGTTATGTGTTTCTTTTGTTTTTCCATATCTCAGCATTTCCTTATGCAAATCCTTGATATATGTTTTATTGCAATTTAGTATCACAACTACTGTAATCGTACTAGCTCAGTAATTCGTTAAGTGAGTAGTTTTTACTCTGTGTTTACTGTGAGTAAAACAAGACATGCAAGCTATGTGAATTACGATATTTTATATTCTGTTCAAGGGTGTACTATCTATTTTTATTATACTGCAATGAGGTGAGACTCTTCAGTAATTGATGTCTTGCTTCGTTTAATAGTTTTGTATTCTTCTCTCTCACAATTCGATGTTTCAATTGTGACTCAGACACGAAATACGACCTCTGTACTATTATACTATTAATTTCATTTAAGGAAATTTTCTCATATAACTAAGGTAGAAAAAACACTCTTTAAAAACACTCTCTTTAAAATTTCTTGATGTCTGACATTACTCTTTGAGCCTTAATTTTAATCTCAGGAACAACATCTTTTTGGCGTCGCTGTCGAGGATGAAGAAACGAAGTTATTTTCCCCTGGGAAAACGACAAGGTAAATTTATATCTTTGATGATGAACAAATATTGAATACATAAGTAAGGTTTATTTTATCTTTCACTTGGTGACTCCACCGTAGATAAAACTGACATTCGGTCAAAAGAATACCAGAAAAAATCCAGACGATAAACAGACCACACCAATATCAGAACCTGAAAAGTTGCTAAAATGAAAGGGATACCTCAAATCAGTTGCTGCATCAGTAGGTAAAATATATCAACCCAAGGTTACACAAGATAATGCTAAGGTTCCAATTGAAGAAGTAAATCCCAAAGAAAGATCTAAATAGATTTATTCTGCAGAGACATCATCTAGTAAACCTGAGGCTAAGCTTGAGAAACTGGAGGTAATCGTTCCCAAGATAAAGGTTGAGATTGACTTGAGTAATACTCTTAC
The DNA here is from genome assembly GCA_009831015.1 of Picea engelmannii. Classification (NCBI taxonomy): domain Eukaryota; kingdom Viridiplantae; phylum Streptophyta; class Pinopsida; order Pinales; family Pinaceae; genus Picea; species Picea engelmannii. The sequence continues at coordinate 804,824 of ML790665.1, read as the reverse complement.
CAATGAGAACAAAAGGTTTCATTCACCACCTGTTGTCTTTGACCCCCTGACATTTTCACCCCTACCCGAAGTAAAGGTTTCAGTTCCCCGAAACTCTAAAGAATATATCATATCCTCTGATTCATCCCCTATCGGTTCTCCTATATATACATCTTGTAAGTCTGAGGAAACTAATCCCCATTTCCATTTTCCTCTTCTTCTAGATTTCTCATCTCCCAACAACCTTTTTCGGGAACTTCCTTCACCACATCCCGAAGTAGTCGAAAGGTCACTACTTCGGTCCCTCAAAGTTTTTGAAAATCCCCTTTTTAAATCCTGAAATTCATCTCCTAGACTTCCAATGGCTACTGCTGGAGGAGGTGGTGTTGGAGGTGGTGGCACCGGAGGCGGAGGAGCGGGTGGAAAAGGTCAACGGAAAGCTCCACCTCCTGGAATATTTTCCAAGCTAGCTGCCAGATACGCTCCCTTGGTCCTCCCTACCACCCTTCATAATTTTCCCGAAAATTATATGAAAAACCTACCAAATTTCACAGGAGAAGGAGATTTAACCGCAACCGAACACATAACCTTTTTTGATTAGTTTGTTGATATCCTTCGTATTGAACATGAGGATGTTTACTCAAGGTTGTTAGTACAAACCTTCGAAGGACAAGTGAGAATCTGGTTCCGAGGACTCCCAACAAGTTCAATACGGTCATATGATGAGCTAGAAAATGCTTTCCTAAGGCAGTGGGGAGAGAAGAAGGACCATCTCTATTATTTGAAAAAAAATCGGGGCTTTAAGGAAAAAGAATTTTGAATCAGTTCTTGAATTTACTCAGAGGTTCAAAAAATTATATAACAAAATCCCAGCTGAAGTCAAACCCTCTCAACCTGCCGCAAAAGTAACTTTTGCAGGGGCCTTTGAACCTGACTTTGCTCTCCTCTTAAGAGAAAGGAGATCTGTCACTCTAGCAGAGATGCAAGACGATGCCATAGAAATCGAATCTAATATGATGGCATCTTGGAAATTAAAATCTAAGGTTGAGACAGGAACCAAAGAACCTAAACGTTTCAGAGAACAAGCAGGACCCTCGGGATCTGGGAAGTCTGCAGAAGAAAAAATGGATGAGATGGATAAGATAATCAAATATTTATCTAACAAAATATCTAGAATGGAAATAGATCAAGCCAAACCTGATCCATTCGCTAGAAATCAGTTCAGGAGAAACCCTAACCCCCAGACACAACAAAGACAAGTAAAAAACAAAGATCAAAAAATTCAAGCTCCATTTAAAACTAAAAATTTTATGCAAAGGGATGATATGCAAAATTATGAGGGGTTAGAAGAAGATCTAAACAGTCTTAGTGATGACGATCTGGAGCCTCATTTAACTAGGAAGGATTATAAAAAGTCTTTAGATCTAGAATCCATGTTTAATAATGAGGAAAGCATCAATAATCTAGGTGAATCTTCCTATCAAGGACTTGCCGACTCAATAATGGCTGAACTCCAACAGAAGTATGATTTAAGGCCCAGAGATAAAAATTATGTGAATGTTCCACCGAAAAATATTTTATCAAGAAATAAAATGAATGAAGCAGTTGCTACCAAACTACCAACTAACACACAAGTTGCCCAGACAAAGACATTTGAAACAAGAGCAATGCAAATGAAGAGGTCAGAAAATATAGAAGTTCCAACCAGAGAAACCGAAAAAAATAATTGGAGGTTTCAGTTTAGAAAATGAACTTAATAAAATTAAAATTCCCATGCCTCTGGTTGAGCTTGCCAAAAATCCGATTTATAAAAAGAAAATTGTTAAAATGATAATTTTTTCTGATACTGAATGTCATGCAGATGTTATCAATCTGCAGGATTAAATACCTGTGATCATGTTTGGTCCACATATCGAAAACACTAAGGATGTTGTTGCTCCATTTTATATTACACTAACTATGCATGACCATTTACTACACAATTGTATGTTAGATTCTAGGGCCTCTCATAATTTAATGTCTAAAGTTATCATGGATAAATTAGGCCTCGAAATTACTAGACCATATCAAGACATGTACTCGTTTGATTCCAGAAAAGTTAAGTGTCTGGCATGATTAAAGACTTGGTGGTAAATCTTGCACAAATCCCTGTAAAAAGTATCTTGATGGATGTAGTCGTTGCTGACATCCCGACCAAGTACGACATGCTTCTTTTCAGGTCTTGGGGCACCAAATTAGGAGGATCACTTCAGCTGGACATTTCAGTGTACAATTCACTCGACTGTACACAGAGACTAGGCTGGCGTATACTATAAGTGACCTGCAAAACCCAAACAATTACCCAGTCTATGTTATGGATCAGGATTTAGGAAATTGTATTTTATCCATAGATGATGATTTCGAATAATGTACAGAAGAAGAAAATAAAAAAAGTATAAAAAACAAATAAAAGTGTAAATAGTAGAGAAGGAGTATGGAAAATATTTTTTGACGACGCTTTGTCCTGCGAAGGAGCAGGTGTTGGAGTGTTATTTGTAGCACCAGGAGATGAGTACGTTATCCCCTTTTCATATAGATTACAGTGGGAAAATGATTATACGAATAATTTATGTGAGTATGAAGCTCTAGTCTTAAGATTAGAGGCTGCTAGAAAGTTAAAATTTGAACATCTAATAGTTTATGGTCATCCAGAGCTTATTGTGAAACAAATAAAGCAACAATATCAAGCTAAGAATCCAAGGCTGAGGTCATACAGAAATTGCGCCTGGGTTTTGATAGAGAATTTATTCTCATCCTTTAATATTCACTATATTCCCAGAATGGAAAATCAACAAGCAGACTCTTTACCTAAAGTGTTGAGATTTGGATACCTTGGAAAGTGGTCCCCATGTGCTTATGAGTCTCTAAGCACAAAGGGGAAAGACTATTACCCTTGTACTTTACTTTATGATTCTAATTTCACTTTGACTTAGGATTTTTAAGTCAAAAGTGAAATATGTCACTTAAGTCATAAAGTGACAATTAATTCACAATGTGGGTGAATTAATAGACA
>ML790665.1:777567-796735 GCA_009831015.1 Picea engelmannii | reverse complement strand
AGAGGTAGTGTTATGTGTTTTAAGTTATATTGCATGTGCTAACATTGAGATAAGAAAACACTTGCAAGGGCACCTTAAAAGAGCACTTAACCTATAAAACATTGAGCAGAAAGTGGGATGACTGTTTTCTGTCCTAAAACAGCGAAAGAAGACAGCCATACAGTTGAAACTTAGAGCCATACTAAGGTCAAGGACAGACCTTAGATGGAAGCCTCATAGGACCTCAGAATTTCAACATAAAGATGCAGCGACCTTTGTACCACCTACTGTCTTAAAACTGAAATATCATATTGAAATGAGACACAGGCCTTTGACCTCGAATAACGTTCAGCACTGGCAAGTATTTGAAGATGATGAGCAGATAAAATAGTTTCTGGAGATGGTTGATGAGTTTTATGAAACACACATAGATCAGGAAAACCAGAATGATCCAGTTTGGGTAATGCAGGAAGGTGAAGACCCTAAAAAGTTCCAAGATAAGATCGCAAACCACCACATGCTCATGCTTAAGAAAAATCAGACTCCTAGGGGTTTGATACCCTTAGAGAGATTGTTTGACCAAGATGACATACCCTTAAAATCTACCTTGTGACCTCAGCCTGAAGAGGTTGAAGACTGTGATATAGGAACTAAAGAAAATCATAAACTGGTCAAGATATCTAAATACCATCCACCCCAAATGAAGAATAAGTATGTTGAGTTGCTCAAATAGTATAAATACGTTTTTGCTTGGTCCTATGATGATCTGAAAACATATGATACCTCTGTAATTGAACATAAGATTCCTTTGAAACATGGTATCAAACCCTTCAGGCAGAAACTCAGACAAATAAATATTAATCTCTTACCAGTGATATAAAGGGAAGTCAAGAAGCTCCTTGATGCGAAGATTATCATTCCACTCAGGTATTCTGAATGGGTGGCAAATTTGGTACCTGTCAAAAATAAAAAATGGCGAAATAAGGCTCTGTGTAGATTTCGGAAACTTAAATCGGTCTTCCCTCAAAGATAACTACCCACTACCAAAAATGGATCATGTCCTTGAAAAATTAGTTGGAGCTAACATAATGTCCATGATTGATGGTTTTTTCAGATAGAATCAAATTGTTTTCCATGAAGACGACAAAGAAAGGACTGTGTTTACCACCCCGTGGGGAAATTTCATGTACGACAAAATGCCATTCGGTTTGATGAACGCATGGCATAACTTCCAGAGAGCGATGGATATATCTTTCATCAGTGAAAGAGACAAATTTGTTGTTATTTACTTAGATGATCTAACAGTTTTTTCCAAGTCTGATGCAGAACACTAGGTTCATCTCAAGCAAACTTTTGAGAAATGCAGAAAAATTGGTTTGTCTCTTAACACTAAGAAGTCACATTTCGCTATGAAAGAAGGAAATATTTTAGGCCATATAGTTTCAAAGGATGGGATCAAGATTGATCCTAAGCGAGTTGAGGATATTGACATGATAAACACTCCTAGAAATAAGAAATAAATCCAATCATTTTTAGGAAAGACAATTTTTTTGAGAAGGTTCATCCCTAACTTCACTGAAATTGTCAAATTGATTACATATATGTTGAAAAAGGACAAAGAAGTAAAGTGGATTACAGAATCCAGAGCATCTTTCGAGTGAGTCAAGAAAGTTATAGGTGAAGCACCAATGTTGGCAAGCCCAGACTATACTAAGGAATTCTTGATTTTTTCTTTCGCTTCTGAACATACTATCGCAGTGGTGCTCCTGCAAAAGAATGAAGATGATTTTGATCAACTGATATCCTTTTTCACTAAAATTCTCATGGATGGAGAATTAAAATATGATATACTTGAAAAAAAAGCCTACGTAATGGTGAAATCTCTCAAATCTTTCAGGACATATGTGCTACATTCCAAAATAATCGCTTACGTGCCAATAAGTGTCATCAAAGAAATCTTGTTCCAACCGAACAGTGATGGAAAAAGAGGTCGGTGGCTAGCTAAAATTCAGGAGTTTGAACTAGAAGTAAATCCGACCAAACTAGTCAAAGGTCAAGGCCTGGCGAAATTCTTCGTTGAATCAAATTTCAGGGTGCTCGGGATAAATCATCTGGAATCACACGGGTATCTCTCGGATATAGATGAGCTTGATGATCAAACACCTATGACTCATATTCAAGTTAAATTTTCTTCCTCTACATGGTATTGTGACATTGTTTCATACCTCCTTACCCTTCAGTGCCTGAATTACATGACTCCATCCAAAACGAGAACTTTGAAGCTACACAAAGTCAAATATTGCATTATTGATGCCCAGTTGTACTGGAAGGATCCTCTAGGTTTCCTATTAAGTTTCTTAATAGAATCAGAAACATAAGGCGTCATAAATGAATTTCATGAAGGAGTGTGTGGAGGACACCACGCCTGGAGGGAAATGAACTACAAGATTTTAGGAGATGGATATTATTGACCCAAATTATTTACTGATGTGAATGCCAAGGTCAGATCCTACAATTCTTGCCAATTGTTCTCTGGAAAGCAGAAGCTCCTCGCACTTCCTTTAATCCCAGTCAAAACAGAAGCTCCTTTTCAACAATGGGGTCTAGACTTCATCAGAGAAATCCACCCACAGTCAAGCACCCAACATAAATGGATTTTGAACGCTACCGATTATTTCACGAAATGGGTCGAATCCATTCCAACTCATAATACTACGAATTCGGTAGTTACAAATTTCTTGGAAGAGAACATCCTATCAAGATTCGTTTGTCCTAGAAAAATAGTCACTAACAATGCTCAAGCTTTCAAATCTATGGCAATGGTCAATTTCTGCCAAAAATACAACATTGTGTTAGGACATTCTATAGCCTATTATCCTCAGGGAAATGGATTGTCTGAATCATCAAACAAAATCCCGATGAATATAATAAAAAAGGTGTTAACAAAAAATAAGAAGGCTTGGCACGTTCACTTGAGATACACCTTATGGGAGAATCGAATCGAAACCAAGAAATCAATAGGTATGTCCCCTTTTCAAATGGTTTATGGTACTGACCTCGTCCTTCCCATCAATATTGTTCTTCCTGTGATGAAGCTCTGGAAAGATGCAAATGAAGAGCCTAACGACGTTACCAGAAGGATAAATCAAATAATTGAAGTCCAGCAAAATAGGGTCGAAGTAGATGAAAAACTTCAAAAGTACCAAGATAATATGAAGGCCATGTTTGATAAGAAATCTAAATATAGGGAGTTTCTTCCTGGAGATCTGGTTCTAAAGTGGGATGCTAGAAAAGAAGATGCAAGGAAGCATGGCAAGTTCGATCATCTCTAGTTCGGCCCATTTAGAATTGCAACTGCTGAGGGGAAAAATTCCTTCTTACTGGAAAATATCGACAGAAAAACTCTTGATGCCCCTATCAACGGGCGTTATCTAAAACATTTTATGTAATAATCATGTTTCATATTCCCATTGTATATACTGGTTTTGGTTTCCTTTTTCAATTTGCAATTTCATTTTCTTTTGTAGACTATCTAAATTTTACTTTTTCGTTGCAAATAAACCAAGTCTTATTTGATATCATAAAAGCAAAATATAAAATATCTCTACATCATATCATTTCTGTTCTACGAAATTTTATGACTCTTCCCATTTTGTTCCCATGCAAAATAATTACTATCAGATGAGAAATGAGAAGGTATCAAATCCAACGCTCAATTTCCAAAACATTTTTTTTCTCTCAAAATAGGTGATGAAATAATAATTGGTTTGATTGAAAATATAAATGAAATACGAGGTGAGACTCTTCAGTAATTGATGCCTTGTTTAGTTTAACAGTTTTGTATTTTTCTCTCTCACCATTCGATATTTCAATTGTGACTCAGACAAGAAATACGACCTCTGTACTTCTATACTGTTAATTTCATTGAAGGAATTTTTCTCATATAACTAAGGTAGAAAAAACACTCTTTGAAAACACTCTCTTTAAAATTTCTTGATGCCTGACATTACTCTTTGAGCCTTAAGTTTAATGTCAGGAACAACAAAACTCATCGAAAAAGGGCTCGTTGACCAGAGCATCATCGACTAAAGGCACCATTGACATAATGCTCTAACAACAATATATGTTTCAATGAGGAACCCATCAATAGAGGACCCGTTGATCAAAGAATCCATACTAGGGCATCGTCGACAAGATCATTATTGGAAAGGGTGTTGTGGGAAAGAAATGCGTAAGAAAGGAAATTGTCGAAAAAGGATGCATTGACAAAAAAATTATTGATAAGGGCACCATCAACAAAGGGTATGTCGAAAAGAGATGTGTTTTTTTTTTTATATAAATGGGGCATATTTATATTAGAAAGGGCCTGGATTTCTCCAAAAAAAAGGCCAATGATTACATAAATCCCATATGCTGAAATTGTAAAAAAAAATTGATGTTTCTATCCCTATTTTTGTCTGTATTTTATGCTTTAAACTATTGTTGCTTATACAAAAGTGCCAATGAAATACGGCTACAAAAGAGCATAGAAAGAACAAAACTTTGTTAATCATGCTAACCAATGCAAGTGTAAACTTGTGTCCACCTGGTTCTGTTGTTGGACCTCCATCTCTTTAGTTGTAGTTGGGTCTGGAATTTTTTCTTGACTCGCTACTAGAACCTGAGGTACATTTGGATACAGTTGTGGATGAAGTGCCTCATGTGAAGCTCTGGATTCGACGGAATTAATTGGCCAGTTATGTTCTCGAAATCTGTGGTGTTGTTGAGACCAGTGAATAGAGTGAATTAGGGAAGATTTCTTATTAAATGTGCTCATGACAAGGGCTATTTCTATGTTATGGCGTTGCTCTCGAGGCTAGAACTGTTGGGCCTACTATTCAAATTACAACTTGAGTGAAGTAATTTCCTCCTTTTGGGACTGTATTTGATCCTCGATTTTGCCTATGGAGCATTTTGAACACTGGTAGGCATTCATGTTGTGGCACCACATAATTACGTGAGGATGAAAATAGTATGAAAGCCAATTGCACCACGTCTTGAGATGGTAACCAACAATGCCACCACCTTTGTGTTTCAAGTGTGTTCATTTCCAACATATATAGAAAACCGAAGGCAGAAGGTCGTGGAAGGTGGATGCCAACAACATGATGATAGTGGGTTGAATTACACGCGAGTGGCTGATGAAGGGTGAGGCCATGGTCGTTTTTCTTAAAAATCTCCAGGACGTGTGAAGATAGTTGCAAAGGGAGGTTCGAAGTACAGAGCGCCAATTCATGTGCGAGGGAGATACAGAAATGACCAGTCAATGCGTGAAGGGGGGAAGATGTGAAGGGGGGCATCGTTCACAAGGCATGACGACATGTGGAGGAGGAAGAGGGCATGTGGTGGAGTCAAAAGGGTGTCCAAGGGGAATATGCACACGTGACAAATTGTTCATATTGAGTGGATGTATCAGTGCATATTTATTAGGTGTAGAGACATGACTAATAGAGGAGTTTAATCTTAGTTTCTCGGTAGCAACGATTTTGCTTCTTTAGCAAGGGAATCAAATATATTGTTCTGAGTTATATACACATGGTAATAGAATAATTTTTTAGATTTGTGTTCCGGGTCTTTGATTTGGAGAAGATTTATGGCAATGTTAGGATGCACAGTCTTGAGAATTTGACTAAGTCCCCTTATGATCATATCAGAGTCGCCATTGACCGTGATACTTGAATATCTATTCTCTGGAATAAGGTGAAGTCCCATGAAGTTTGCAAGGACCTCTATGTGGTTATTAGTAGAATTCCCTAATCCCTAAGAAAAAACCATAATCGTGTTTCCTTCGGAGTCAAAGACAACTCCCCCCGCACTTGTCGCCCCTAAAAAGAGATGTGTTGTTATCAATGACCTCGACATGAAATTTGATTTTGTTGACCTACTTGAAAAGGATCTTGTTATTATCAATGACCTCAACAAGGAGGTCATTGTTATTAACAATGTTGAAAGAAACTCATTATTGTCGATGATGCCAGCAAGAGGCTTATTTTCATTGACAACCTAGAATTACCTAGATCAATATGTCTATTATTGTTAGGATGCTTCCCCAAGAATTGTTGACCTCTATTCTCTTATGCCATAATCGTGTGTTGTCATGTGTGTGTGTGCACATTCACAAAGAGAGAGAGAGAGAGAGAGAGAGAGAGAGAGAGAGAGAGAGAGAGAGAGAGAGAGAGAGAGAGAGAGATCTGCTAAGAGATTACAAAGAACTAGTGATTTGGTGGAATGACACACCATTTGTAGTTAGATTTCTGATCTTTGAAAAATGTAGCTATGTCATTATAATTTCCCAAAGTGGAAAAGATAAAAAAGTTATGAACCAAGATGTAATGATCATAGGTTCAACACACATAATCATCATGCCCTAATTATTTGGTGGGCCAATATAAATTGACAACATGTTCTCTCTAAACATGCAATTATCAATGGCATTGCCAAATACACATCCAAATAAATAAATAAATAAGATTAGGCACCTACAATGACATGTTGATGAGAGTGTCAAACATAGAGAATCCAAGTGGCCTAGTAACGCATGCATATGTTTTGTAGGATTAAAATTCATTATTAGTGCATATCCATTTAACTTTGACTCAAGTCAAGAAAATGTTTTTTGAATGAGATGTAAATATCTCAGTTTTTAAAAATCCTAAATTAAAATCGCTCGTGTGTGTGTGTGTGTGTGTGTGACTTAGTCTCGAGGGTAGCTCAAATACAATCATGCAAGTGAATAAACACAGAAAACACAACCCTACAACAAAATAGAAACAAAAAACATGTTAGCTAATGTTGTGTTCACATAGTAGATCACTTTCTAACTATTGTTGTATTTTCTTTTTCCAATAATAGTAGAAAAGTGGGCATTCATTTTTGCAACTCCCATGTGGCCTTTCAACATGTAGAGAAATGATTGAAAGCAATTGTTATCTAGGTTTTTGTAGAGTAACTTAAACCAATAACCAAGGTTGGAGAAAAGACAAAAAAAAATGTTGACGACCACTATTGTCCCCCATTGAGTTGATTATAAATCAATTTAATTATTCTAATAAATTGAACATCTTCCAATATAGAATGTTCATTGCTCACCTAAATCTAAAAAATCCCTAATATCATCATTGAACATGGGATATATATATATATATATATATATATTAAAAAGGTAATTTCTTCAAACACGGTATATCTTCCAAACACCCCAAAAACAAAAACAAAATGCATCTTTGAAAACAAAAACAAAACAAAACAAATTCTAAATAATAATAATAATAATCTAATTTTAAGGTCACGACCAAGTCAGACACCAAATTAGTGTATGAGAATCCTTTGTTTGTGGGACAATGGACCCCCTCCGCACAACGATTTGACTATTAAAGTCTACAAAGGTGTACATACCCTACCCCCTCTGGATTTGAACTTGTGATCTCCAAGGAGGAAACACATATTCTTAACCATTAAACCCACTATGAAATAAGCATAACTACCATACGTTTCTTCCTTTCTTTCATAAATTTGGATAACTTTTTCAAAATCATATGAAAAGCAAAATGTTAACCCTTCATTCGGTGGGCTAAAGCTAAATCAAATAGTACATTTTTGAAGAAAATTCGGGTATGTTTTTTACTCGAATCTAACCTCGAGTTGCATCACACCAAGGAAATGTGATTTTCTAGTGCTTCACAACTATCTTGGGGTTTTCCATGTTTCTTAATCGGTTTGTGAACTCCTTACGTTAGTTAACCCCACTTTTATAAATTGCACCATGTTTCCACCGAACCTTTTATCCTACTTTCATTTGGACCAATTATTGGTAGGTAAATGTGTATTGACTAAACATAATTGCGTTGAGAAAAGCCATATGCTCTGTGATTTCTATGAGAGGAATATGCAATGTTTATTTTTCTCACTTGTTTAGTTAGTCATAATCATTCCTTGGAATTCGATTAGTTGTGTTAAATAAGTAAATGTGTATTGATTAAAAAAAACTATATCTAGAAAAGTTATGTGTTGTATGATTTTTATGAAAAGATTTTTTTTTTTTATTATTATTAAATTCAAGGTTATTGGTTTAGTCTATGTTGATATAATTTCAAGATCTCAACATGTAACTGCATTATCGTGTGTTAATAATATTTGGTCACCTAAAGTAATATATTGGTGGTTTGTAAGGGGGTAGACTTCCACTCTTTCCAAGTGCCTCTAGGTCTTGTATCGTTAACATATTTCCTTATGTCTGAGAAAGACAAGCTCTTAGTTAATTAGGAGTAGTTTTAGGTCCACAAGAGTGGTTTCAACGTCTCTCTTTATTTGCAAGATAATCAATATCTCGTAGATAATCAATATCCCGTGACGTCATTGCTAAGGATACAATGGAGGGGTCATATCTTATCAAGTACCATCTTTCCCTAGCCCCATACACGAAGCCAAATACAAAGTCCCATACATAAAGACAAATAAAAAACCCAAATTCAAGGCTCATAACTAGATCATAATATATCCTTTATGTGTGTATATTTTTTTTCTCATAATATTTCTATCTATTTATTAGGCCCCGCCTCAGCAGGGACTAAAGATTTAGATCAAGGGTCAAACTGGGATGATTGCTTATTAATTCACCCACATTTACAATCATTTACTAAGTTTTGCATAAATTTTATATTAATTTGATTTATTTTTAAAAATAAATTTTTATTTGTTTTTTCAAATTTCAATAACCGAATTATTCATTGGCTGAATTTTACATGACATGAATTAAATCCCCTAGTGTATCACATTTTTTCCTTATTGTCAGGGACTAATAAGTGATTTAAAAATTTAAAAACTCTTGGTGGCCATTTTGGAGGTTCGACAATGTGGTTCTGAAACTCTTAAATATTCTGCAATTATAGGTGACACATAAATTAGGTGATCATCGCCACACATCCTCGTCTTTAGATATAATAAATATATTGTAGTTTCACCTAACATGCCATCTAGGTGCTCGTGGCCACATGGCCTTTCCACCTCCTTGTAGCGATGTCGAAGACTCGCATGTCCTAAGGTACCACTATCCACTATCCAGGAGTGTAGAGTGTTTGTTTCTACGCCAAAACTATAGGATTTGAAGTTAACTTAGCTCTATTACTTCAGCTCCCACATCTCCTGATGAATTGTGGATCAATACCTTTAATTTTGTAGGATGTTCACAAAAACGCAAAAGGAAAGATTTTTTGTTTTCTAGTTTTCATCTGGATACAGCACATATGGTCTGCAAGATGCAAGATACATATCCAATATGTATTTCAAAAATAAATTTACAAAAAAAAAGTGTATGCTACCTTCTCCCTCTTTTCAGGAACCCATTTTTTTTTATATTGAAAACATCATGTTGCAGTGATATCTTCAAAACATTATGTTTGTGTGTTGGTTTTCTTGCGATGAACGTAATGTTGAGGCATTTTTTTTCATGCTTTAAGGGTGCGCTTTCACTATGGACATCCCCCACAAGCCTTGTACCTCAATAGATGGTCGCCAGACTTTGATCCAGCTGTAGACGTCCCTAAAGTGGTTATGGTCTGGGTTCGCCTGCCCACTCTGTCAATTCATTGCTAGAATCCTAAATCATTGAAGTCAATAGGAAATGGGATGGAAAGATACATTGATAAGGAAAATCCCAAAGACCAATACTCTTGTGCCTGGTTCTGTGTGGAAGTAGACCTCGAAGTCGATCTCCCGGAATCCATCAAGATAACTATGGGGGAATGGAAACACTTCCAAAAGTTGGACTACGAACAACTTCCTTTCAAGTGCAGAGGTTGTCACGAATACAGGCATTTCCAAAAGCATTGCCCAAAAAATCAGATCATGCAACAGGAGAAGGAGCTAGGGGAAGGGTGGAAGCAACCCAAGCGACCAAAGACAAACCCTAAAGAAAATCCCATAAGAGAAGGAAAATCCCCCAATCCAAACTCGACAAATCCAAGAAAGAACAAGGAGACTCAGAAAACCTAGATTGAAGTTGAAAATAGTTTCTCTAGTCTAGGGTATCTAGAAGCGGAAGCAAAGGATCCCAATGAAAGTGTGATGGATCGCCAATCCAATCAAGAAGGGAACAGACCAAAAGACAATGAATTACCTCATTCCCAAGACTCAGGAAATACTTCTAAAGAACAGGAGGTAGGAAAAGAGACCGAAATCTCAGAAGAAGAAGACGCGGAATTTGATATCTCCCAAATATCCCCAAAACAAGCAACCAGAGGTCAAAAATCTGAAAAAGAAAAGAGGGAAACAACCACCTACAAGGAAATGGTTCAAGGATCACAACCCACATTGGAAAAAATGCTAAAAAAATACAAGGAGCACTAGGCATCAAGGGAATCCTTCCAAGGGGTCTTCCACAAATCCCAGAAGTAAGTAATGAAGGTCGTCTATTGGAATTGTAGAGGATTAGGGAGCAGAACTAAAGAAGAAGTGATGAAATATATGATTCGCATCTCGAAGCCAGATATCATACTAATCCAGGAGACCAAAATGGAGGAGCAGGACTTCCTTCTCACCAGCCAGAACTTTTGGAAAAAAAGAGCAGGTGCAACTGTCAACGCTAGACAAGCCTCCGATGGAATCGGCACCCTTTGGGAAAATGCTAAATTTGATCTAGTTTTTACTGAATTCTGCAATCACTGGATCCTCACCCACCTTCTTCACAAGCACTCAGGTCACCACGTTTGTCTTTTTAACATTTATGCTCCAGATCTTCTTTCGAAAAAAAAAACATTGCTGGGACCTTATTAGAGAGTCCCTTAGAACCCACCAGCTGGAAAATATCGTCCTAGCTAGGGACCTCAATGTAACGCTTTCCCTCGAGGAAAAAAAAGGGGGCTCATTAGTCAGAGATCCAATCCGTGAATGGGTCAAAGATATCATATTGGAATGGGATCTGGAGGATCTAAATCCCTCCAATGGAAATTTTACTTGCTATAACAAAAGAATCAGATCGGGTAACATCGTTTCTCGTCTAGATAGATTCTTGGTCCAAAATACCTTCCTAATCTTAGGCCTTAATGTTGCTTCTAAAATCATCCCCTTCAGTGCCTCCGATCACAAACCAATTCTCCTTGAACTCTCCAACGATGTAAACCTGGGAACTATCCCCTTCCTCTTTATCCCCGCTTGGATCCACATGGAGGTATTTCAAGATCTGGTCCTCAATGTTTGGCAGAAACCGGTTTCAGGCTCCCCCTTTTTCGTCTGGGAAGAAAAGATTCAAAGGCTCAAAAAAACCCTCAAAGTGTGGGATAAAGCCATGAAATCACCCCTCAATCAGATATTGGAAGATCAACACCATTTGGAAAGACATCATCTGCATATGGAAGAATATTATATCACTCCCGACAAGCTGGAACAAGAAGCATCCCTCCAAGGCACCCTTCACTCTGCATGCAGACTGGAAGAGGAGTATTGGAGACAAAAGTCTAAAAGCATATGGTTAAAAGTGGGTGATAGGGAGATCACTTACTTTCGTAAACAAGAGGAATCTTGGAAGCAAGCCAATTCTATAAAATAAACCCATTCTCAAGACCAAGTTGTCTCTGATTTTGAAGAAATCAAAAAATCTTCTCACAACCACTTCAAAAATATGTATACAGAGGAGCCACAAATCGAGAACTTAAACTTCCAACATATTTTAAATCAAGTTCCCTCTAAAATTCATCCAAACTCCAACCAAATACTCATAGCCCCTGTCTCCAGAAGAGAAATTAAAATATATTTAAATGAAATGGAACCTGACAAAGCCCAGGCCCCAACAGTTTCACAGTTGGTTTCCTCAAAGCTTGCTAGAAAAAAGTCAAAAAGGACCTCCACAGAATGGTGTTGAAATCGCAGGCTTGCAACAAGATCGGAGGGAGTACCAAATCTTCCTTCTTCGCCCTCTTACCTAAAGAAAAAGGGGCCACCTCCTTTGATCGGTTCCGACCAATCTCTCTCTGCAACATAGGTTAGAAGATTTTGATAGAGTTAGACACGAATTTCTCTTTCAAGTAATGTTGTGATTTGGCTTCGCCCTTGAATTTATAAATTGGGTAAAATCATGTATTGGCTCCCCCTAGATAGCCCGATGATCAATGTTCGAGTAGAAGACTTCTTCCAAGCGTATAGGGGACTCAGACAAGGTTGTCCCCTTTCGCCTCTACTCTATGTTATCTAGGCCTTGGTGCTCAACTTTCAGTTAGAGCATTGTTGCCTCCGCCAAGAGTTAGTGGGCCTTAGAATGGCAAGAGGAACCAAAGAAATAAACCTTGCCCAGTTCGCAAATGATACGCTCCTAGTGGGAGGAGATAGCACTATCATAGCCAGGAAATTAAAGCAGGAGCTAGACCTATACACAAAGCGTCAGGAAGCAAAATAAACTATGCAAAAAGTCAAATTTTTGGTTGGAACTTCACTCTAAGGGAAATGACGGACATCTCAAGAATTCTGGAAATAGCAGGGAAATCACAATGGGATTCCTTCAAATACTTAGGGATACCCATATCCAAATCTGCTCCAAAATTTACTCAGTGGCTTCCATTAATTGATAAACTGGAGAATCAAATCAACTTATGGGGAGATTTTTGGCTAAACCTAGCTGGGAAATTGGTTCTCATTAAATCGGTGCTCTCCAGCATCTTGATCTACCAATGTTCCACCTTACTCTCTCTGGCTGGACTCATCTCCAAATTTGATTCATTGTTAACATGTTTCCTGTGGAAAGGGGGGAAACACAATGAAAACAAGTTGCCTCTGGTCAGTTGGGGGAAGATTACTAAACCACTCTTAGAAGGGGGTCTTCAAATTCGTGATCTAAGAACTCAAAACCTGGCTCTCGACGCTAAGATCCTCTATGATTTAGTAACAGGGAAGTCAACATGGAGTAATCAAGTCCTCTGGAAAAAGTATTTCTCACGGACAAGGAAAAAATGCCTCGACTCAGATCCAAAAACTTCAAAAGGATCACCAATTTTTACAATCTGCTAAAAATCTCTCCCCCTCTTCAAGGCTGAACTAACTTGAATTTTTTGGGGAATGGGAAACGCATTCGCATTTGGGAGGACTCTATTCTTGGGGATCCTCCTATGGATTCCTTTCCTGGCATATCCAATCTAAAGCGGTGGCTACACTCCAAAAATGCAATCATCCTCTGGGATATTTCAAGCTAGAATAGTGACGGAACCTGGAAAGAGTGGAGTATTATGAACTTCCCAAGCCATATGCACAATGAAGAAATGCTCCTACACAGCAGGATTCAAGGTAAATCCCCTCTATCTGCATCCATGAACGATTCTCATGGCTAGGGCAATCTTTCTGGAAAATACATTGCAGCCCAGGGATACAAGAATTTTAAATCTCTTCCTAGCGCTGCACCTAATCCTGCTCTCTTGAAAGGTGTCTAGAATTCCAAAACGTTGCCAAAAGTAGACATATTCATTTGGATGCTATCCCACAACATCATTCTTATGGGAGAAAATATTAAAAAAAAAAGTTGGGAAGGCCCCACGAGATGTCCCCTATGCTGTCAACATGAAGAATCTGCCAACCACCTCCTGTTGTCATGTGCCTTTGCAAAAGAGGTATGGAATTTCTCCCTCTCCCCTTGGTCGAATCTTGTAAATCTTCCGGAAGAAATCCCAATTCTCCTCAGAAACTGGGATAAAAAGTGCCCCTTCACTTCTCACAAGAAAGACAAGCTCATTTATTGTTGGATGTCCCTCCCGAAGTTCTCTCTTTGGACGATCTGGCTAGAGCGTAACGCCCTCATTTTCAGAAATAAAATCTCCACACCTGTACAGGTAGTTGTCCGAGCTAAGGCGTCGTTGGGAGACTGTCTTCAATCGCTAACCATTCCAAAGAATAAGTCTCAGCTCCCGCCTAATGAAGAAGAATGGACGTTGAGCCTAATTCCAAAGGCCCCTGGTGTTGGGTCTCCTCACTTGCCTCAGTTGGATCTTTGGGAAATTCACATGGATCCATTGAGCTTCTCAAGCTGGAGGAAGGAACTCCATCAGCATGCTTTGTTATTTGACGGAGCTTCTAAAGGGAATCTAGGGGTAGCATGAGGAGGAGGGGTTATTCTAAGCCCAGAAGAAACAATCGAATTTACCCTCTCTTGGGGAATCAGAGAGGATACCAACAATATCATTGAAGTGCTCGCACTTTGGCAAGGACTCCGTCAAGTCTTGGCAAGGAAAATTAAAGAGGTTACTGTCTTTGGAGAATCTCGGGTGATAATCTAGGATTTAAACATCCATGTCCTCCCCCACAACATGAGGTTGCTCCACCCCCATATGGGGTGACAGGTGGCGCGTTAGTGCCATGTGGGAGCGAGACGGGACGCTGCTTTAATGCATCTACCGGCTCGCATTACCTCCGCCATTAAGCCACATGTTTTCGAGCAGGAGAACCCTCACGATGAGGCCCCTCGCGCAAGTGAAGGGTACCCCTCACCAGAGCACTATGCAGCAGAGTTTAATGGCAAGGTTTAATGCTATGGCTATGGTGGTGGTGTTCATAACAGCGCTCGTGGTTCGAGCAACGACTTCATACCGCAATTTGCTCTGGGAAGTTTTGCTCTCTCAGTCGGACCAGAGTCGCGGCAGCCTCCTTCCTTCTTCTCTAGCGAGACAACTACACTCGGCAACCCCACCCTTCTGTCGAAGCAATTGGACAGGAAAATGTAGCACTCAGGCTTTTTACAGTGACCCCGTCATGCCCCGAATTCGAGGGAGGTCGCGCTGGGGAGCGGCCTGGCATTCAGAGGAGTCTCGACGCAAACGGAAGCAGAAATTCGAGGCGGCAGAGTCTCGGCATAAGCGAAAGAAAAATTTTGAGAGGGCTATGGCGATTGCAGCTCGACGACGAAAGACCAGACCACGTACGCCTCCAATGGCGTACGTGGAAGAGGTCATACCGGAAGGTGGTCCACCAAGCCCTCTTGAGCACACCCTGTTCATGGTACCAGAGAACTGGAACCCGAGCACAAGCTTTGGCACCCACAACAAATGTCAGTTGGATTGCAAGATGTCCGACCCCTCTACTGCCACCACGGAGAAGCCTTACCCCCCCTGCTACGTGGAAGAGGAGGCTCCTCCCGAGCCCACCAACGAGAAGAAGGAAACAGGACGAGAGCGTCGACGACACCGAACACAGGATGCGGATGAGGAAACCAGCGAGGAGCAGCCACCTGTAGCTGACTGGAGGTACCTCGATCTTGTCTTTGAAATTAGGCACAAGCTGGATGACCAAATCTTCCGCTTGGAATGCATGGATCAGCGGATGGACATGTTCTTCGCGGCACACTCCAGAGCATCAGCAAAATAGCAATGTCTGACCTGTGCATGCACCTACATGTTCCCGGCGAGATGGAGGCACTCCAAGGTCTAGGACAATCATCTCGGCTCAGAGGTTCCCTCATGCTTAAAACTTGTTTCTGGTCTTGGTATTGTAGTTACAGTTTCCGCCTTTTACTAGCTAGATACCAGTTAGTCTTAGCGTTAGATAGAATAACCAGCTTGCATGTTGTGACCATGAGTCCTGGTTTCCTTCGGGCAGGACGTCAACCTTGTCAATTTTTGCAAACTATGCTTTCAGTGTGACACATGGACATGGATGCCACGTTGTCCCGGTTTCCTGCTCAGGCGGGATAGCTGGCATCACCTACAGTCTTGAATTTTGTACTTTGGCAATGGTAATATAACAGGCACTACCCTTTTTACTTAAAAAAAAAAACATGAGGTTGCTCCACATAATTTGAAAGATCGGGATTTTACTTCCAACCTTTCACAAAATTAAATTCTATCACATTCTTCGGGAGTTGAATGGAGAAGCGGACAAAGCAACTAACATTTCTACTCGATTGAGCAAAGGGACTCTGTGTATTAATGGAAATATTCAAAGCTTCAATATCCCCTAGTACCGAGAGCCTTTTAGATGATAGAAACAAACATAGATGACCTATGTGTAATGTTAATTCTGCCTATTTGGACAAGGCATGAAATTAATGGTGTACCTGTGCTAATGATTATCATTGTTATTTAATACAAACCATACTCGTTTTTGTAAAAAAACAAAGATCCACCAGTGACACAAATTGTTCACTAAAGAGTGCATGCATGCACATTCTTAATTTAGTTGATGTGCATGTGCATGCTACCGCATGGAAAATTGGTTGCCACATTTTCAACAGGCGGGGCCTAGACGGATTCTTATAGCGATTTCTTACCACGTAATCGTGTTGCGATCCAAAATGTATGCAAAAGGCCAATCATGGATCTGCAGATGGCGAAGGGGACATGGGAAAATTCTCAAGTGATGGGGGCTTTCAGGCAAAGATCACAAAATTAGGTGATCGAGGGTTCAAATGGAACTGCTAGGTAGAAACGACCAAAGTTGAAGCGTGAAAGAGGCGACATAATAACAAAGAAGATAAGCATAAACAATAGTATTTCCCACGGATTGCTCGTTAGCTCTACATGATCCACTCATTGATTTAAAGTAACTAAGTGCACAAATATAACAATGAGGCAGGGACTAACTGCTTTGAAGTTATTTCCCTTGTTTATATTAATTTTGGATTTGTGAAGATGTTTACAATACAAGTTTTTAAAATTTATTTTACTTGATAAATTTGAGGTTCAAATTTATACTTATTGATAATATAATTGAAAAAAAAAAAATATTTTTAAATGTATCATCTTTTCCTAATATCGAGGTTGATTGGTTGTGAAATAAGTATAATTGTTTTGTTGATCTTCTTTTAATTTCCTTTATGTCACAAAAAAAATTCATTAATTATTAATTTGTTTTCATCGATGGAGAAAGTGGAGAAAGTGTCCATTAGACCACTATGCATTGAAACTAATCCTTTATGGCCTACTTAGAATTAACATAGTGGTAGGCTCACTATTGAGATCGTACCCTTCATCCAGATTGAGAAATATCCACCCTATAATGCATTGAACAAACTTTGGTCTTGAGCTAATAACCTCCATGTATACACAAAAGACCAAAGAGAGTTGGGTGAACAATCTCATCTATACACCTAAGCCCCTCCCCCCTCTAAGTAATTTTAATCTATCATACTTTATAAATTTGAAGTTCAGAATTAAATTTTATTGATAACAGAAACTGAAATAAATCCTCTTTTTCTAAATGTACCATCGTTTTTAATTATCATTAAAATTGATTGGTTGTAAAATGAATATACTTTATTTTTTAACTTTCTTTTATTTCTCTAAATCGCAAGATAAAAATAGTTGTTTCCCATATCCCATGTTCCAATGACATATCCCATGTGCTATTTTCATAATTTCATAATTAAACTTTGTTTTCACAATTTCATGATTGGTTTTGGAATGCAAAAACATTTTGAAGACCAACGTTGATGTATTGTGACATTGGTGCATTTCTCGTTGGTTAAATTTTTTTTGAGATCTCCGATTTGATTCCATTGATTCCATTAATTGATTCCATGGCCATTATATAAAAATCGATGGTTAAAGAAATTGGTATGAGGATTCCGAGGCATCTCATTATTTAACGTAATTGGCATAAGGATTCTTAAACATCATCATTTCGAAATTAGAAAAGTTTTGTATATGAAGTCAACCTGCTTTGATTTTTAATTTTAAATAAAACCATGATTTTTTTATAAAGTATTATTCATTTAGAATTTTTTTAAATAAAAAATAATATATATATTTTTTAAGTTTAATTTTTTAAATAGAATTTATATTTTGTTTTATGTGTTTTGTTAAATTATTATTAATTGTTAAATTTAAAAATGAATTGTTAAATATATAAGTTTTAAAAAATGTAAATTGGTTAAGGTAAAATATAGTACGAGTGATACTCCTTACCAAGTATTGAAAATTTCATGCGTTCGAACGCTCTCCATTTTCCTGTAAACTCTACCCTACGAATTGTTCCTCATGGCTTTGGCCTTTGGAGGGGGCATCAGTGCCCCCTCCCCCTCCTCAGACATCGTTGCTTTCAACTCTTTGGTCGCTACTCTCCCTAAGTCCACCAAGCAACTCTCATATAGGTTTGTCAAAAAGCTCAAAGAAATTTCAAATGTCCTTGTCCGGTCTAACCTTTAGAAACCTTGCTCTCCTTTTCATTGAGAATGCTCTGATTGACCAATTCACAAGCATCTGGTCGTCCCCTTATGCTATGGCACTATGGATGGATAAAAATTGGAGACCCCTTATCAAAGGCCACCTTTCCCACTCCTTCTACAGAAGGGGGTTCTTTGCATTCTTGTTCGAAGAAAAATAGGACCAAGATATAATATTCAGAAGTGACCCCTATTTTATGGATTCCATAGGAATGTACCTCAATCGTTGGACTCTAGATTTTTGCCCCAAAAATGATATTCCTTCAATTGTCCTTGTTTGGGTTCATCTACTGCACTTACCCCTCCATTGTTGGAATGATCACATTATTCGCAATATTGGGAACACCCTCGGAAAATACATAGACCATGTTGAACCTCGATATGGAATGCAAGCTTGTGCTTGAACATCTGTGGAAATACACTTGGAGAAAGGCCTCCCTGAGATCGTCAAAATCACTCTAGACAACTAGACCTATCTTCAACCAGTTGATTACAAACAACTCCCTTTCAAATGCAAATCATGTCATGAGTATGACCATTTTGTGAAAAATTGTCTGAAGGTCGTTCGAAAACAACCCCCTCGAGAAACCAATGAGTAGTGGAAACTCCCAAAGAAAAGAAGGAAAGCCTCAAAGCAAGGAACACAAGCTAACCAAGAGAAGACCTGACCATCCTCAAGAGCTCCCTTCAATCCATGTTCCTCATCTGCTCCATCTTTTGTTTCCCGGTCAAAAGGGAATGATCCTATGGTAAGAAATCTCTAGGGATATCCCATCCCCCAAATTTGTAGTCCCACCACCCCAAGTCCCAAATCCAAGTTTTGAAGGTCCAAAGGCCTCCGAAGAAGGTGAGATTTTTAAAATCTATGAAGGAGAGACAGACAAAGAATCGGCTCGAAGCGCACCAGTTAAGAAAGTAGGGCACAAGACCAAGAGACACATAAGAGAAGCTATGAACAACATAGAAAGAGAATTGGGCAAGTAGGTTACTTTAGATGGTGTCTTCCGGAAAGAACCAAGAGAA
>ML790665.1:753467-768044 GCA_009831015.1 Picea engelmannii | reverse complement strand
GATGATGCCAGCAAGAGGCTTATTTTCATTGACAACCTAGAATTACCTAGATCAATATGTCTATTATTGTTAGGATGCTTCCCCAAGAATTGTTGACCTCTATTCTCTTATGCCATAATCGTGTGTTGTCATGTGTGTGTGTGTGCACATTCACAAAGAGAGAGAGAGAGAGAGAGAGAGAGAGAGAGAGAGAGAGAGAGAGAGAGATCTGCTAGTAGATTACAAAGAACTAGTGATTTGGTGGAACGACACACCATTTGTAGTTAGATTTCTGATCTTTGAAAAATGTAGCTATGTCATTATAATTTCCCAAAGTGGAAAAGATAAAAAATTTATGAACCAAGATGTAATGATCATAGGTTCAACACACATAATCATCATGCCCTAATTATTTGGTGGGCCAATATAAATTGACAACATGTTCTCTCTAAACATGCAATTATCAATGGCATTGCCAAATACACATCCAAATAAATAAGATTAGGCACCTACAATGACATGTTGATGAGAGTGTCAAACATAGAGAATCCAGGTGGCCTATTAACGCATGCATATGTTTTGTAAGATTAAAATTCATTATTAGTGCATATCCATTTAACTTTGACTCAAGTCAAGATAATTTTTTTTGAATGAGATGTAAATATCTCAGTTTTTAAAAATCCTAAATGAAAATCGCTCATGTGTGTGTGTGTGTGTGTGTGTGACTTAGTCTCGAGGGTAGCTCAAATACAACCATGCAAGTGAATAAACACAGAAAACACAACCCTACAACAAAATAGAAACAAAAAAAATGTTAGCTAATGTTGTGTTCACATAGTAGATCACTTTCTAACTATTGTTGTATTTTCTTTTTCCAATAATAGTAGAAAAGTGGGCATTCATTTTTGCAACTCCCATGTGGGCTTTCAACATGTAGAGAAATGATTGAAAGCGATTGTTATCTAGGTTTTTGTAGAGTAACTTAAACCAATAACCAAGGTTGGAGTAAAGACAAAAGAAATGTTGACGACCACTATTGTCCCCCATTGAGTTGATTATAAATCAATTTAATTATTCTAATAAATTGAACATCTTCCAATATAGAATGTTCATTGCTCACCTAAATCTAAAAAATCCCTAATATCATCATTGAACATCGGATATTTATATATATATTAAAAAGGTAATTTCTTCAAACACAATATATCTTCCAAACACCCCAAAAACAAAAACAAAATGCATCTTTGAAAACAAAAACAAAAAAAACAAATTCTAAATAATAATAATAATAATCTAATTTTAAGGTCACGACCAAGTCAGACACCAAATTAGTGTATGAGAATCCCTTGTTTGTGGGACAATGGACCCCCTCCACACAACGATTTGACTATTAATGTCTACAAAGATGTACATACCCTACCCCCTCTGGATTTGAACTTGTGATCTCCAAGGAGGAAACACATATTCTTAACCATTAAACCCACTATGCAATAAACATAACTACCATACGTTTCTTCCTTTCTTTCATAAATTTGGATAACTTTTTCAAAAGCATATGAAAAGCAAAATGTTAACCCTTCATTCCATGGGCTAAAGCTAAATCAAATAGTACTTTTTTGAAGAAACTTCGTGTATGTTTTTTACTCGAATCTAACCTCGAGTTGCATCACACCAAGGAAATGTGATTTTCTAGCTCTTCACAACTATCTTGGGGTTTTCCATGTTTCTTAATCGGTTTGTGAACTCCTTACGTTAGTTAACCCCACTTTTATAAATTTCATCATGTTTCCACTGAACCTTTTATCCTACTTTCATTTGGACCAATTATTGGTAGGTAAATGTGTATTGACTAAACATAATTGCGTTGAGAAAAGCCATATGCTCTGTGATTTCTATGAGAGGAATCTGCAATGTTTATTTTTCTCACTTGTTTAGATAGTCATAATCATTCCTTGGAATTTGATTGGTTGTGTTCAATAAGTAAATGTGTATTGATTAAAAAAAACTCTATTTAGAAAAGTTGTGTGTTGTATGATTTTTATGAAAAGATTTATGTATTTTTTATTATTTATTTTTTTCAAAATAAGAAAAAATTTAAAAATTCAAGGTTATTGGTTTAGTCTGTGTTGATATAATTTCAAGATCTCAACATGCAACTGCATTATCGTGTGTTAATAAGATTTGGTGACCTAAAGTAATATATTGGTGGTTTGTAAGGGGGTAGACTTCCACTCTTTCCAAGTGCCTCCAGGTCTTGTATCGTTAACATATTTCCTTATGTTTGAGAAAGACAAGCTCTTAGTTAATTAGGAGTAGTTTTAGGTCCAAAAGAGTGGTTTCAACGTCTCTATAATCAATATCTCGTAGATAATCAATATCTCGTGATGTCATTGCTAAGGATACAATGGAGGGGTCATATCTTATCAAGTACCATCTTTCCCTAGCCCCGTACATGAAGCCAAATACAAAGTCCCATACATAAAGACAAATAAAAAACCCAATTTCAAGGCTCATAACTAGATCAGAATATATCCTTATGTGTGTATATTTGTTTTCTCATAATATTTCTATCTATTTATTAGGTCCTGCCTCAGCAAGGACTAAAGCTTTAGATCAAGGGTCAAACTGGGATGATTGCTTATTAATTCACCCACATTTACAATCATTTACTAAGTTTTGCATAAATTTTATATTAATTTGATTTATTTTTAAAAATAAAATATTTTTTTTTATTTTTCAAATTTCAATAACCGAATTTTTCATTGGCTGAATTTTACATGACATGACTTAAATCCCCTAGTGTATCACATTTTTTTCCTCATTGTCAGGGACTAATAAGTGATTTAAAAATATAAAAACTCTTGGTGGCCATTTTGGAGGTTCGACAATGTGGTTCTGAAAACTCTTAAATATTCTGCAATTGTAGGTGACACATAAATTAGGTGCTCATCGCCACACAAGCTCACCTTCAGATATAATAAATATATTGTAGTTTCACCTAACATGCCATCTAGGTGCTTGTGGCCACATGGCCTTTCCACCTCCTTATAGCGATGTCGAAGACTCGCATGTCCTAAGGTACCACTGTCCACTATCCAGGAGTGTAGAGTGTTTGTTTCTATGCCAAAACTATAGGATTTGAAGTTAACTTGGCTCTATTGCTTCAGCTCCCACGTCTCCTGATGAATTGTGGATCAATACCTTTAATTTTGCAGGATGTTCACAAGAACGCAAAAGGAAAGAATTTTTGTTTTCTAGTTTTCATCTGGATACAACACATATGGTCCGCAAGATGCAAGATACATATCCAATATGTATTTCAAAAATAAATTTACAAAAAAAAGAGTGTATGCTACCTTCTCCCTCTTTTCAGGAACCCAATTTTTTTTATATTGAAAACATCATGTTGCAGTGAGATCTTCAAAACATTATGTTTGTGTGTTGGTTTTCTCGCGATGGATGTTATGTTGAGGCATTTGTTTTCATGCTTTAAGGGTGTGCTTTCACTATGGACATCCCCCACAAGGCATGTACCTCAATAGATGGTCGCCAGACTTTGATCCAATTGTAGACGTCCCTAAAGTGGTTATGGTCTAGGTTCGCCTGCCCACTCTGTCGATTCATTGCTAGAATCCTAAATCATTGAAGTCAATAGGAAATGGGATGGAAAGATACATTGATAAGGAAGATCCCAAAGACCAATACTTTTGTGCCCAGATTTGTGTGGAAGTAGACCTCGAAGTCGGTCTCCTAGAAGCCATCAAGATAACTGTGGGTGAATGGAAACACTTCCAAAAGCTGGACTACGAACAATTTCCTTTCAAGTGCAGAGGTTGTCACGAATACGGGCATTTCCAAAAGCATTGCCCAAAAAATCAGATCATGCAACAGGAGAAGGAGCTAGGGGAAGGGTGGAAGCAACCCAAGTGACCAAAGACAAACCCTAAAGAAAATCCCAGAAGAGAAGGCAAATCCCCCAATCCAAACTCGACAAATACAAGAAAGAACAAGTTGACTCAAAAAACCCAGATTGAAGTTGAAAATAGTTTCTCTAGTCTGGGGGATCTAGAAGCGAACGCAAAGGATCCCAATGAAAGTGTGATGGATCGCCAATCCAATCAAGAAGGGAATAGACCAAAAGACAATGAATTACCTCGTTCCCAAGACTTGGGAAATACTTCTGAAGCACAGGAGGTAGGAAAAGAGACCAAAATCTTAGAAGAAGAAGACAAGGAATTTGATATCTCCCAAATATCCCCAAAACAAGCAACCAGAGGTCGAAAATTTGAAAAATAAAAGAGGGAAACAACCACCTACAAGGAAATGGTTCAAGGATCTCAACCCACATTGGAAAAAATGCTAAAAAATACAAGGAGCGCTAGGCATCAAGGGAAGCCTTCCAAGGGGTCTTCCACAAACCCCAGAAGTAAGTAATGAAGGTCGTCTCCTAGAATTGTAGACGATTAGGGAGCAGAATTAAAGCAGAAGTGATGAAAGATCTGATTCACATCTCAAAGCCAAATATCCTACTAATCCAGGAGACCAAAATGGAGGAGCAGGACTTCCTTCTTGCCAGCCAAAACTTTTGGAAAAAAAGAGCAGGTGCAGCTGTCAGCGCTAGAAGAGCCTCGGATGGAATAGGCACCCTTTGGGAAACTGCTAAATTTGATCTAGTTTTTACTGAATTCTGCAATCATTGGATCCTCACCCACCCTCTTCACAAGCACCCGGGTCACCAGGTTTGTCTTTTTAACATTTATGCTCCAGTTCTTCTTTCGAAAAAAAAAACATTGTTGGGACCTTATTAGAGAGTCCCTTAGAACCCACTAGTTGGAAAATATCGTCCTAGATGGGGACCTCAATGTAACGCTCTCCCTCGAGGAAAAAAAAGGGGGCTCATTAGTCAGAGATCCAATCCGTGAATGGGTCGAAGATATCATATTGGAATGGGATTTGGAGGATATAAATCCCTCCAATGGAAAGTTTACTTGCTCTAACAAAAGAATCGGATCGGGTAACATCGTTTCTCGTCTAGATAGATTCTTGGTCCAAAATACCTTCCTAATCTTAGGCCTTAATGTTGCTTCTAAAATCATCCCCTTCAGTGCCTCCGATCACAAACCAAATCTCCTTGAACTCTCCAACAATGTAAACCTGGGACCTATCCCCTTCCTCTTTATCCCCTCTTGGATCCACATGGAGGTATTTCAAGATCTGGTCCTCAATCTTTGGTAGAAACTGGTTTCAGGCTCCCCCTTTTTTGTCTGGGAAGAAAAGCTTCGAAGGCTCAAAAAACCCCTCAAAGTGTGGGATAAAGCCATGAAATCACCCCATCAATTAGATATTGGAAGTTCAACACCAATTGGAAAGACATTAGTTGCATATGGAAGAATATTATATCACTCCCGAAAAGCTGGAACAAGAAGCATCCCTCCAGCGCACCCTTCACTCTGCATGCAAACTGGAAGAGGAGTATTGGAGACAAAAGTCTAGAAGCCTATGGTTAAAAGCAGGTGACAGGAAGACCACTTACTTTCGTAAACAAGAGGAAGCTTGGAAGCAAGCCAATTCTGTAAAATAAATCCATTCTCAAGACCAAGTTGTCTCTGATTTTGAAGAATTAAAAAAAGCTTCTCACAACCACTTCAAAAATATGTATACAGAGGAGCCACAAATCGAGAACTTAAACTTCCAACATATTTTAAATCAAGTTCCCTATAAAATTCATCCGAACTCCAACCAAATCCTCATAGCCCCTGTCTCCAAAAGAGAAATTAAAAGAGATTTAAACAAGATGGAACCTGACAAAGCCCAGGCCCCGACAGTTTCATAGTTGGTTTCATCAAAGCTTGCTAGAAAAAATTAAAAAAGGACCTCCACAGAATGGTGCTGAAATCACAGGCTTGCAACAAGATCAGAGGGAGTACCAACTCTTCCTTCTTGGCCCTCTTACCTAAAGAAAAAGGGGCCACCTCCTTTGATCAGTTCCGACCAATCTCTCTCTGCAACATAGGTTACAAAATCATTTCAAAGGTGATATCCAATTGAATTAAAGGATTCCTTCTAGCAATCATTCTAGAAAACCAAAGTGGTTTCATCAAAGGGAGGAAGATAATGGACAACATAATTTTGGTTCAGGAAGCCATCCACACCAACATTCTCCGGAAAGAAAAAGGGATGATTGCCAAATTGGATTTGTCTAACGCTTTTGACAGAGTTAGACACAAATTTCTCTTTCAAGTAATGTTGTGATTTGGCTTCGCCCCTGAATTTATAAATTGGGTAAAATCATGTATTGGCTCCCCCTGGATAGCCCCGTTGATCAATGGCCGAGCAACAGACTTCTTCCAAGCATCTAGGGGGCTCAAACAAGGTTGTCCCCTTTCGCCTCTACTCTATGTTATCCAGGCCTTGGTGCTCAACTTTCAGTTAGAGCATTGCCGCCTCCGCCAAGAGTTAATGGGCCTCAGAATGGCAAGAGGAACCAAAGAAATAAACCTTGCCCAATTCGCAGATGATACACTCCTAGTGGGAGGAGCTAGCACTATCATAGCCAGGAAATTAAAGCAGGAGCTAGACCTATACACAAAGCGTCAGGAAGCAAAATAAACTATGCAAAAGGTCAAATTTTTGGCTGGAACTTCAACCTAAGGGAAATGACGGACATCTCAAGAATTCTGGAAATAGAAGGGAAATCACAATGGGATTCCTTCAAATACTTAGGGATACCCATATCCAAATCTGCTCCAAAATTTTCTCAATGTCTTCCATTAATTGATAAACTGGAGAATCGAATCAACTTGTAGGGAGATTTTTGGCTAAACCTGACTGGGAAATTAGTTCTCATTAAATCGATGCTCTCCAGCATCCCGATCTACCAATGTTCCACCTTACTCACTCCGGCTGGACTCATCTCCAAATTCGATTCATTGTTAAGACATTTCCTGTGGAAAGGGGGGAAACACAATGATAACAAGTTGCCTCTGGTCAGTTGGGGGGAGATTACGAAACCACTCTTAGAAGGGGGTCTTCAAATCCGTGATCTAAGAACTCAAAACATGGCTCTTGACGCTAAGATCTTCTATGATTTAGTAACAGGGAAGTCAACATGGAGTAATCAAGTCCTCTGGAAAAAGTATTTCTCAGGGACAAGGAAAAAATGCCTCGACTCAAATCCAAAAACTTCAAAAGGATCACCAATTTTTACAATCTGCCAAAAATCTCTCCCCCTCTTCAAGGCTGAACTAACTTGAATTTTTCGGGGAACGGGAAACGCATTCGCATTTGGGAGGACTCTATTCTTGGGGATCCTCTTATGGATTCCTTTCCTGGCATATCCAATCTAAAGCGGTGGCTACACTCCAAAAATGCAATTGTCCTCTGGGATATTTCAAGTTGGAATAGCGATGAAACCTAGAAAGAGTGGAGCATTATGAACTTCCCAAGCCATCTACACAATGAAGAAATTCTCCTGCACAACGGGATTCAAGGTAAATCCCTTCTATCTACATCCACGAAGAATTATCGTGGCTAGGGTGATCTTTCTGGAAAATACATTGCAGCCCAGGGATATAAGAATTTTAAAGCTCTTCCTAGCGCTGCACCCAATCCTGCTCTCTGGAAAGGTGTCTAGAATTCCAAAACGTTGCCAAAAGTAGACATATTCATTTGGACGCTATCCCACCACATCATTCTTATGGGAGAAAATCTTAAAAAAAAAGGTTGGGAAGGCCCCACGAGATGTCCCCTATGCTGTCAACATGAAGAATCTGCCAACCACCTCCTGCTGTCATGAACCTTTGCAAAAGAGGTATGGAATTTCGCCCTCTCCCCTTGGTCAAATCTTGTAAATCTTCCGGAAGAAATCCCAATTCTCCTCAGAAACTAGGATAAAAAGTGCCCCTTCACTTCTCACAAGAAAGACAAGCTCATTTATTGTTGGATGTCCCTCCCAAAGTTCACTCTTTGGATGATCTGGCTAGAGTGTAACGCCCGCATTTTCAGAAGTAAAACCTCCACACCTGTACAGGTAGTTGTCCAAGCTAAGGCGCTGCTGGGAGACTGTCTTCAATCGCTAACCATTCCAAAGAATAAGTCTCAGCTCCCGCCTAATGAAAAAGAATGGACACTGAGCCTAATTCCAAAGGCCCCTAGTGCTGGGTCTCCTCACTTGCCTCAGTTGGATCTTTGGGAAATTCCCATGGATCCATTGAGCTTCTCAAGCTGGAGGAAGGCGCTCCATCAATACACTTTGTTATTTGACAGAGCTTCTAAAGGGAATCCAGGGGTAGCAGGAGGAGGAGGGGTTCTTCTGAGCCCAGAAGAAACTATCAAAATTACCCTATCTTGGGGAATCAGAGAGGATACCAACAATATCATTGAAGTGCTCGCACTTTGGAAAGGACTCCATCAAGTCTTGGCAAGGAAAATTAACGAGGTTACTGTCTTTGGAGACTCTCGGGTGATAATTCAGGCTTTAAAAATCCAAGTCCTCCCCCACAACATGAGGTTGCTCCACATAATTCGAAAGATTAGGATTTTACTTCCAACCTTTCACAAAATTAAATTCTATCACATTCTTCGGGAGCTTAATGGAGAAGCGGACAAAGCAGCTAACATTGCTACCCGGTTGAGCAAAGGGACTCTGTGTATTAATGGAAATATTCAAAGCTTCAATATCCCCTAGTACCGAGATCCTTTTAGATGATAAAAACGAAGATAGATGACCTTTGTGTAATGCTAATTCTGCCTCTTTGTACAAGGCATGAAATTAATGGTGTACCTGTGCTAGTGATTATCATTGTTATTTAATACAAACCGTACTAGTTTTTGTAAAAAAACAAAGATCCACCAGTTACACAAACTGTTCACTGAAGAGTGCATGCATGCACATTCTTAATTTAGTTGATGTGCATGTGCATGCTACTGCATGGGAAATTGGTTGCCATGTTTTCAACAGGTGGGGCCTAGACGGATTCTTATAGCGATTTCTTACCACATAATCGTGTTGCGGTCCAAAATTTATGCAAAAGGCCAATCACGGATCTGCAGATGGCAAAGGGGACATGGGAAAATTCGCAGGTGATGGGGGCTTTCAGGCAAAGATCACAAAATCAGGTGATCGAGGATTCAAATGGAACTGCTAGGTAGAAACGACCAAAGTTGAAGCGCGAAAGAGGCGACGTAATAACAAAGAAAATAAGCTTAAACAATAGTATTTCCCACGGATTGCTCGTTAGCTCTACATGATCCACTCATTGATTTAAAGTAACTAAGTGCACAAATATAAAAATGAGGCAGGGACTAGCTGCTTTGCAGTTATTTCCCTTGTTTATATTAATTTTGGATTTGTGAAAATGTTTACAATACAAGTTTTTAAAATTTATTTTACTTGATAAATTTGAGGTTCAAATTTATACTTATTGATAATATAATTGAAAAAACTTTTTCTTTTTAAATGTATCATCTTTTCCTAATATCGAGGTTGATTGGTTGTGAAATGAGTATAATTGTTTTGTTGATCTTCTCCTAGCTTCCTTTATGTCACAAAAAAATTCATTAATTTGTTTTCATCGATGGAGAAAGTGTCCATTAAACCACTATGCATTGAAACTAATCCTTTATGGCCTACTTAGAATTAACAGAGTGATAGGCTCACTATTGATATCATACCCTTCATCCAGATTGAGAAATATCCACCCTATAATGCATTGAACACACTTTGGTCTTGAGCTAATAACCTCCTTGTATCCACAAAAGACCAAAGAGAGTTGGGTGAACAATCTCATCTATAGACCTAAGCCCCTCCCCCTTAAGTAATTTTAATCTATCATACTTTATAAATTTGAAGTTCAGATTTATATTTATTGACAATAGAAACTGAAATAAATCCTCTTTTTCTAAATGTACCATCGTTTTTAATTATAATTAAAATTGATCGGTTGTAAAATGAATATACTTTATTTTTGAACTTTCTTCTATTTCTCTAAATCGCAAGATAAAAATAGTTGTTTCCCATATTCCATGTTCCAATGACGTTGTGACATTGTGCTATTTTCATAATTTAATAATTAAACTTTGTTTTCACAATTTCATGATTGGTTTTGGAATGCAAAAACATTTTGAAGACCAACGTTAGTGTATTATGACATTGGTGCATTTCTCGTTGGTTAATTTTTTTTTTGAGATCTCCGATTTGATTCCATTGATTTAATAATTTTCAGAAGTTAAGTTAACCATGGCCATTATATAAAAATCGATGGTTAAAGAAATTGGTATGAGGATTCCGAGGCATCTCATTATTTAAAGTAATTGGCATAAGGATTCTTAAACATCATCACTTCGAAATTAGAAAAGTTTTGTATATGAAGTCAACCTGCTTTGATTTTTAATTTTAAATAAAACCATGGTTTTTTTTTTAAGTATTATTAATTTAGAATTTTTTAAAATAAAAAATAATATATTTATTTTTTTAAGTTTAATTTTTTAAATAGAATTTATATATATATTTTTTTATGTGTTTTGTTAAATTATTATTAATTGTTAAATTTAAAAATGAATTGTTAAATATATAGTTTTTAAAAAATGTAAATTGGTTAAGGTAAAATATAGTACGGGTGATACTCCTTACCAAGTATTGAAAATTTCATGCGTTCGAATGCTCTGCATTTTCCTGTAAACTCTAGCCTATGAATTGTTCCTCATGGCTTTGGCCTTTGGAGGGGGCATCAGTGCCCCCTCCCCCTCCTCAGACATCGTTGCTTTCAACTCTTTGGTCGCTACTCTCCCTAAGTCCACCAAGCAACTCTCATATAGGTTTGTCAAAAAGCTCAAAGAAATTTCAAATGTCCTTGTCTGGTCTAACCTTTAGAAACCTTGCTCTTCTTTTCATTGAGAATGCTCTGATTGACCAATTCACAAGCATCTGGTCGTCCCCTTATGCTATGGCACTATGGATGGATAAAAATTGGAGACCCCTTATCAAAGGCCACCTTTCCCACTCCTTCTACAGTAGGGGTTTCTTTGCGTTCTTGTTCGAAGAAAAATAGGACCAAGATATAATATTCATAAGTGACCCTTATTTTATGGGTTCCATAGGAATGTACCTCAATCGTTGGACTCCAGATTTTTGCCCCCAAAATGATATTCCTTCAATTGTCCTTGTTTGGGTTCATCTACTGCACTTACCCCTCCACTATTGGAATGATGACATTATTCACAATATTGGGAACACCCTCGGAAAATACATAGACCATGTTGAACCTCGATATGGCATGCAAGCTTGTGCTCTAACATGTGTGAAAATACACTTGGAGAAAGGCCTCCCCGAGACCGTCAAAATCACTCTAGACAACTAGATCTATCTTCAACCAGTTGATTACAAACAACTCCCTTTCAAATGCAAATCATTTCATGAGTATGACCATTTTGTGAAAAATTGTCCGAAGGTCGTTCGAAAACAGCCCCCTCGAGAAACCAATGAGTAGTGGCAACTCCCAAAGAAAAGAAGGAAAGCCTCAAAGCAAGGAACACAAGCTAACCAGGAGAAGACCTGACCATCCTCAAGAGCTCCCTTCAATCCAAGTTCCTCATCTGCTCCATCTTTTGTTTCCCGATCAAAAGGGAATGATCATATGGTAAGAAATCTCTAGGGATATCCCATCCCCCAAATTTGTAGTCCCACCACCCCAAGTCCCAAATCCAATTTTTGAAGGTCCAAAGGCCCCCGAAGAAGGTGAGATTTTTAAAATCTATGAAGGAGATACATACAAAGAATCGGCTCGAAGCGCACCAGTTAAGAAAGTAGGGCACAAGACCAAGAGACACATAAGAGAAGCTATGAACAACATAGAAAGAGAATTGGGCAAGTAGGTTACTTTAGATGGTGTCTTCCGGAAAGAACCAAGAGAAACTAAAAATCCTCTTGTAAATGATTAAGATAACATCCTAGAACTGTAGGGGTCTAGGGAGTAGTAGCTAACTATCTCTGATAAGAGATCTAGTAATAAA
This sequence comes from Picea engelmannii, assembly GCA_009831015.1. Classification (NCBI taxonomy): domain Eukaryota; kingdom Viridiplantae; phylum Streptophyta; class Pinopsida; order Pinales; family Pinaceae; genus Picea; species Picea engelmannii. Next base: position 756,056 of record ML790665.1, on the reverse strand, counting down.
TAAATAAAAAATCCTTCTCCTCAAGGAGATGAAATTGAAGGATTTTGATATCCTTCGTGAAAGTGAATACATTCGACATTCTTGCAGGGGTCTAGTAGTCAATTCGAGAGGTGCCTCAGGTGGCCTTTGCACTCTCTTGAATCTTGTTATCTTTCGGATGGAATCTAGTTAGGATACTCAACATTGGTTAATGCCACACTTCACCCACCTACCTACTAGTATGTATTTGTATTTGATTACTATTTATATGCCTTCCCTTCCTTAGGAAAAAATGATTTTTTATAACTCTTTATTGAGTATACAAGAATGGGATAGAATCCCTAATTATATCATAGCAGGGGACTTCAACTCGACCTTGAATTTAAATGAAAATAAAGGGGGTAGTATTGTTCGGGACCCCTTCCATGAAAGTACAGAAGATCTCTTGGCCTCCCTAGATCTGGTAGACATCAAACTAGTCAAATGGAGATTCACCTAATCAAACAAAAAGATGGGCCCGAGCCATATTGTTGCTAGGTTGGATAGGTTCTTAGTCAGTGGCTCTCTCTTGGAATATTCCCTTTCTTCCTTCATTCTTTAGTGGGATAGCTCTAATCATCATCCCATTTTCCTTATCCTTCCTTACCTTGAGAACCTTAGCCCTATCCCCTTCCACTTTAATCTCCTTTGGCTTCATGATCTCTCTTTTTTCGACCTTGTCTCTAGATCCTAGTGTCAATGGATCACAAGCACTCCATTGTTCTTTTGGGAACAAAAGATGAAATTAATTAAGTAAGCACTTAAAGATTGGGCCAAATCCAAATTCAAGCACTCTAATAAAGAACTCAGGGATTTATCTAGGAAAATGATTGAGTTGTAGGGGAAATTAGAAAGTGAGTGGGCCACTCAAGAACTTCTAGCAGAGGGGTAGAAAATCTTTCAAAACTTCCAAACAACTCTGAGATCTGAAGAAGAGAAATGGTGTCTTAAGTCTCGCAAGCTTTGGCTCTAAACTGGTGATAGGAATACAAAATTTTTCCATCGACAAGCGAAAGATATGCTTTGGAAAAATAAAGTAAAGGAGATAAAGAATGCGGAAGGGGAAATTGTATCAACATTTGATCAGATAAAAATTGCATCCTATCAACATTTTGGAAAGATCTACATGGAGGAAGGAAGACTAAATCTATATTCAGTAGAAAAGATGTTGGAAAATATCCCCTCCTTGATCAGACCTGAGGAAAATGAGGCATTGAAAAGACCTGTTACCAAGGAAGAGATATTGTGGGTCATCCAACAAATGAACCCATATAAGGCATCGAGTCTAGATGGTTTCTCAACCCATTTCTATAAAATTTGTTGGCATATCATTAAATTTGACCTTGTTAGAATGGTTCAATATGTCCATCGATCAACAAGGATACATGGCAATACCAACTCGTCCTTCTTGGCCCTGATCCCTAAGGAGGTTAATCCCTCCTCCTTTGCCAAATTCAAACTGATTTCACTATGCAATGTTTCCTATAAAATAATAGCCAATCGCCTCAAGTTTCTTCTCCCTAAGCTTATCTCCCTGAATCAAGGAGGATTTGTGGAAAAAAGACAAATGGTGGACAACATTATACTAGTACATGGGACTAAGAGGATCAATCACAACCAATTCATTGACGATGCCTTCTTTTGGGAGGAGCCTCCAGAATCATTGCCTCCAAATTCAAAGAAGCACTAGATGAATTTACAGAGGCATCTGGAGGACTAGTCAATGGATCTAAGAGTCAATTGTATGCATGGAATATAAATGTCATGAAATCGACAACTATAGCTATAATTCCTCAATTCCCTTATGTTGACAAGTCACAATCATTTTGATATTTGGGAATACTTATATGCCTCCATTCCCTTTCATCAGCAGCATGGAAACACATTTTGGAAAAGATAAAGGATAAATTCCTCCAATGGAGCTCTCAATTTCCTAACCTAGAAGGTAGAGTTGGCCTAATCAAATATATCTAATCATCTTTACCCATTTTTCAGTTCTCAACTTTGCTAGTGCCAACTAACATCAAGCTATCCATTACCCAAGATCTTCGGCGATTTTTATGGTGAAGAAAGGAAAATTCCAAAATATTTCACCTGGTTAATTGGGACAAAGTTAGAGCCCCAAAATCTAATGAAGTCCTTGGAATAAAAAGAACCGACTCTCTCCAACCTTGCCTTAGGATCCAAGCTATTATGGAAACTAGTCATAAGGAGGAGTGAATGGTGGAAAACGTTAATTCATCACAAATATTTATCAGGAGATACACTTCAATGTTTAGATAATACACCCCCATATTAGAATGGCTCCCAACTTTGGAACTCGCTCAAATCCTCTCTCTCTCTCTTCTCCAAAGCGATCTAACGTGGATCCCAAGGAATGGAAAAAGTGTTTCCATTTGGGCTGACAACATCATGGGCAATTCCCCCTTTCAACGAGATCCTCTCCTAATTCCTTTGTTCTCTTGGTTGGGGGATCATGGAAAATTCACTCTCTTTGACATTTCTATTTGAGACAGGCCTTCAAATTGTTTGTCTCGTTGGTCATTCGAAGCCCCCCCCCCCCCCCCCCCC
>ML790665.1:737720-753440 GCA_009831015.1 Picea engelmannii | reverse complement strand
TTGTCCATGCTAACCCCCCACCTTCACAGTTGTGCCCCCAACTAGTTGTCTCTCAAGGATTCCCAGAGATGGGGCACTTAGGATTATACAGTCAAGAAAGGTTATGAATTCTTATTTGATCAATCCACGCTCCCCCCTTAATCAAACTTGTGGAAATTTATATGGAACTTGGATGGTATTTTGAAAGTTAACATATTGTTTTGGACCCTGGCACATGGAAAGCTCCTCATGGGGGAAAACTTGATCAAAAGAGGCATTCATGTCCCTTTCAAGTGTGTGTTTTGTTGTGCTTCTCAAGAGTCTTATTTTCGCTTGTTTTTGGAATGTCCCTTTTCTACGGTTGTCTAGTAGGTTTCTCTTCAGGGTTGTATCAAAGAGTTATATGGTTGTCCTCTTTGTGTCATTTGTTCAACCAACGAAAATATTCATATAGGGGTTCCTTTCTCAATAAGCCCATGTTCAAAAGGGTTCGGGCAACACTTATGAAATTCGTTTGTTGGAAGATTTTCCTTGTGCATAACATGATCTTATTTCTATATGTTAAATCCCTCCCTAGCACTGTGGAAGGAAAGGAAATTGGGCTCTTATATGAACATTTCAATTCAAGAACATTAAAGTCCTCCTCTTCCCAAAACCTAGATAATTGTTAATCTTCTTGGTTCCAACAATTATCCCTTTAGATAGACTCAACAATCCAGTCTCACCCCATAACACCCTGGAAGCTTCAATTGACACCATCGAAATTCAATCAGTGACAGATTACCAACCCATTTCACGTACTCTTGTTTTATGGAGCCTCGAAAGGCAACCCCAGGGTGGTAGGAGTGGGTAGGGTACTTTATGGCCCTGGAGGAAACATTGAGCTCTTTTATTCTTGGAGTTTAGGACATGCCACCAACAACCAAGAAGAGGCTTACGCACTTTTCCAGGGGCTAATACTATTGAGATCCCATGGAATATGTAGCCTCACAATCCTTGGTGATTCCAAAAACACTATTAATCACTTGTGTCTGAGGACTTTCCCCAAAGATGTCCACCTCAAGTCCATATTTTTTACAGAATTCAAAAATAATTCCATGCCTTCCAACAAGTTGAATCCCTTCACATATTCAAAATCAATAACTCAATGGTGGATAGACAAGCTAACCTTTCCACTAAGGGAAAAATGGGGGTTGTTAGTATCAACGAAGGTTCCACCTTCTACCCAATTTTGTGATGTCTCTTCACCATCGCCCTCGTAAACTCATCCCTCCTACTTATCATTTTGAGTTGCCTCTCTGCTCACTCCTGGGTATGTGTGGGAAGATCTCATCTGCCCTGACTCAATCCTTTTTCTCCCGCAATAATGAATCTTGTTAATGAGCATCATGATCCATTCATCTATGACATCATTCATATGCTTTTTGTTTCCACTTTATGGCTCTACGACTCTTCAAGGTGGAATCTATTTCTCAGGTTCCCTGGTATGTGTCTTAGTCATTGACCATCTTGGCATTTTCACTTAGTACTTCAAGGTTTACTCTATAAATCCTAGTCCAATGGCACAAGGGGGACCGAGGAATTGGAAGGTGATCAATGCTCAATTGGAAAATGAATTGGGGGATTTGCAAACATTGTTTCATACGTCATATATTCAATTGAGAGGTCTCTCAGCCCAGGTACTCACCATATTGTATATCACCATACAACAATGATAGGATTTGCAACAACTACAGGATGAAAGTGCGACACTTCAATCCCAACATGAAGAGGTTTTGTTGTGCCCAGGTTCTAGTTTGTTTCCTAGGCCATTCTCCAAAATTTTAGTTGCGGCCTCTTCACTAGACATGTTTCCTCCTCTCCCAGACCTTAATTCTCTTATCTCCAGGTTTAATCACAACGCCTCTGGTACGACGATATATGTCGTGTCTTCTTAATTGAATGTAATGCTACTATATACGCATCATAGGAGTCTATGTTATAGTTTATGTTGCCATTCTTTTTGGTAAAAGGTTTCTCCTAGAATCTCCTTAATATTTGACTATGAGCAATTGTAGTAACTAACCAAAGCCCCCCTATGGGCCTGCTCTCATAAATTTTGAGGTTATTGTACTTTTGCTACATAAATTTTGAGGTTACTGTACTTTTTCTACATGCTCCCATGCAATTTTACTTAATGAAAATATCTCCCATTTTTTGTTTTAAAAAAATGTATATTCAACATGTCATTCTTTTTTTATTTAATATCAAGGTATCTTTTTTTTTATTTCATATCAAAGTATCGAGTCCATTTCGAGGTAAAGACAAATATACTTGGTAGTGTTTGCAATAACTAAATTTGACACCAATTACAAATGAGCTTATTTGAATGAAATAGGTGGGAAAGATTTGGCCTCACTTATAGTTTGTTTTCGGTAATGAACAATAAGATTGATACCTCATAGTTTAAGCTATTGAACCAAAACAAGAGGAGTCGTGGAAGAGGATGCTTTCACTATATTGGGCATGAATTCTCTAGCAACAATATAGAGGTAAGCAACATGTATTGATCCCCTTCTGTTTTCAGTAATAAAATGGATAGATTTACATATTGGGGCTTAATGTTTATCTTGCTTTGTGTGTAGTCTTGCTACAATGTCGAATTTCATGGAATTTCTCCCTATACCTATAAAACTACCTATCTCTCTCCAACTCAGCAATGGAAACTTCCCTACAATATTATGATTTTGGGTAGGAATAGTAAATCATTTCAGTGGAAGGGATTAAAACATAACAAACAACTAACCAATCAACTCACATATGCATTTTCATATGTAAGTGCACAAGCCCTTTGTTTGTGTGCTATCTGGGGGTAGAGAAATGCCACTGCACAAAACAAAATCCCTGTGAGGTGGAGCATGCATAGATATAGACTATAGTGTTCTATGTAAGAGAAAATTAGTCCCTTGGCAACAACTAGGATGTTGGCATGTGAATGTCTTCTCAAAGTTAGTTCACAAGCTAAGGGTTAGATATAAACCAGGTAGTGCAATCACTGAACAAGATATGCATGCCGGTAGAAGAGAACCTAACCCACTTTATTTATAGAGACTTAAAAAGTGAAAAAAAATGAAAAAATGAAAAACAATAACAAAATTGAGAAACTCAATCTAAGAGTAAAATCAATCTCAAAGTAGAGAATATTATAATACCTAATACATCCACAATACATCTTACTAATCCTTGATTCCTTCAATCAAGTCCTAAAAGTCACCATTATCAACACCCAGTCCATATGACATAGCAACATGACACTTGACACTAGAACTCTAAATGCTTTCCCTTTATCTTAGCAAAGATGACACTTGTATGTTCGATGATGGACTCTTTCTTTTTCCTCCCTTAGAAATGCAAAAATTCAGATCAACAAGGTAAACTTGGTCAAGTCCAATGGGTTTTCATGCTTCAAGGTATTAATCTTTATCTATGCAAGGATTAATATATGTGTGTGTGTGTGTGTGTGTGTGTGTGTGTGTGTGTGTGTGTGTGTGTGTGTGTGTGTGTGTGTGTTACAATGAATTTATATTGTAATGTGCCTATGACTATCTACACTTCTTGTTGTACACTTGCAATGGACCTTTCTCATACACTCACTATGGCCTTATCTTGTGCACCTGCAACAATGACTGCTTTTGACTAGAGGGAGGTTGAACCACCTAGATGAGAGATAGGGTTTAGACTCAAGCCAAGTGAAATCAGACTATGAGTAGGCTAGGGCTATGAATTATGAGAATTTCTTACTTCCTTGAGAAGGGGCTATGGACCATTAGGGTTTGTAATAAACTAAATTTGAATTGAGCTAAAACAAAGTATTATGAACTCCATAAAAATTGCATCATGTTGAAAATAATGAGAAAAAGCAAATACAAGCACACATATCTAGTTGCTCGAGAAAAAAGTGTCAAATATCGATAAATACATATAAAACAATACCTCTCAAATTATGGATTATGTTTCAAAGAAGTATGACATCATATATCAAGCCATCTTAAATGATTTATTAATTTTTTCATAAAAAAAATCAAATATGTTGAACTCAACTCAAATAATAAATCAACTCACTCAATACCACTACCTACTTGTGAATGTGAAGTCTCAATACAATGCAAAATTCACAACCCAAAATATTTAGGTCAACTCACTCAATACCACTACCTGCGTGTGGATGTGAAGTCTCAATATAAAGCAAAATTCACAACCCAAAATATTTTATTTTCGGTTGCAACAATGTATGATTTTATGCCTCTCTCTAGGGAGTTACACTTGTAAAAAAGTTTTGTCTTTAATTCATTATGTATACATGGCATATACTTATATCGTTATAACATTGTCACCTAAAAATATTTTTTAATGCATGTAGTGGACTTCAAGGTTATTTTTGTTTTATATTGCATCGACCATTTTATGATTTTTTATTTTACGATTATCCTTAACCATTTAATTAGAGTGACCATGAAGAGAGATGTAAAATCATGATATCTCAACACATGCCACAAATCATGATTGAGACAAGCCATGAGCTTGCATAGTATATTGATTGAATCCCGCCTATATTTCAAATTGCCTCAATCAACGTCTCACTACAAATCTTGGTAATTTTGAAATTATTTGTTTTGAACTATGGCGAAAACCCTTCGAGCCTCATGAAGCACTCGATTAAGTCATAAATGTAGCATTTGAGGTCGTCGACATGGGTGATAGGAGGTTATATCTTGTTCCAACAAAGTGAGCGCAAGGGTGGGGATGAAAAGTAAAGTCGGAGAAATGATCGTGGGCATCAACTCGAATCTCTCCATTTGAGTTGATTTAGTGTATATATCAAGTTTCAATGACACCCAATGACAGTATTCATGTGTTGCTAAAACTTTATTTGAATCCTAATTATGTCTCAACAACATCAATCAATTACAGGAAAGTATCTATGATTGGAGGAATGGATCCCATGAGATTGTCATCGACATTGCAGAGAGAGAAATGTTTAGATTGTCGTATATCATTTCCTAAAAGAGATAGTAGCCATGAAGGAAGTCGTTGAAGGTAATTCAATCATTTTTTAAAGAGAATTGTTGGGTGATTGGTCTTGAAGATTGTTAGTATTAATATTGTGCTTCCCAAAGATGTCAAATTCTTTGATGGATTCCTCTTTAAATGAATCAAATAAATTAGATGAGGAAAATTATGTAAATTGGAGATTTAAGTTGTAGACCTTAATGGAAGGGTTCATTGTTTGGTCAATTATGTGTAGAGATGACGCTAATCCAACAACCTTGATAGCCTATGTTTAAGATTGGGAGAGAAGAGAAAACAAGGCAAAGGCTCTATTAAGAATGTCTGTAAAAGATAACAATATTCCCCATATAAGGGAGTAAAAAACATTCCCACGGGGTCTCCACTCAATGAACCTGCGACATAGCGTGTTTGTTCATGAGATATTAAAGAATACCCCTAATTTCACTAGATATTGATAAATACCTCCCCAAATCCTTTTGTTTAACCCCCCTCCCAATACATTTTTGCAATAAAAAAACCCCATTTTTATGATATATCTCTTATTTTTACCAAGTACCCCTTTTTATACCCCCCAATACCTATAAACCCCCTTGTACCCTACATCCTTCCCCGATACCTACAATATATTGACTCTATTTTTCATAATTAAAAAAAAAAGAACTTTATGAATGAACGTGATAAGATATTGGTCAATAAGGTGAAGCCCCCATGAACATTCCAAGAAACATGGGAGGTACTTAAAATTTTATATGGGATGGCCAATACAAATCAGGAATTTAAAAAAAAATAAAAGTTATCTCAATAAAAATGGAAGAAAATGAAAACATAAGTAATTTTCTATCTAAAATTAAAGAACTGAAGGATAAACTGGGTGATATTGGTGAGAAGATATCAAGCATTGATTTGGTTATTGTTACATTGAATGGTATGTTAGATGAATATCAGATATTTATCACCGGTCTTGCAACAAGAGATAAATATCCTTTGTTTGATGATTTGACAGGTATCCTATTGCAAGAAGAGGAACAAAGGAAGAATCTTAACAACGGATTTCAGAGTTCAAATTTGGCTTTGATGTCCAAATCCAAAAATTCATACAAAGGAAATCCATGGGAAAGTATTTTTGGAGGCAAGTCTAACGTAAAAATGCATCAAGGCAGGGCATCACCAAGCACAGATACAAGTGTGAAGAAGAATAACTCATGTTATTATTGTGGTAATTTAGGAAACTATGCAAAGGATTGTAGGAAAAAGAAGTTTCACGAGTTCAAGTATAGAAGACATGCAAGCATTTTTGTTGATAGAGAAGCAACGGTAGTGATAATCTCAAAAATCTCAAGTTATTTTTTTCAATTTCAGATTTATCAATAGAAACAGATGATTGTAATGCATGGTTCATATATTCAAGTGCTTCTATACATATGACATGTCATAGAAATTGGTTTGAAACTTATCACGAGAAAACTAATGGTGCTAAAATCTATCTAGGTGATGATAGATGTCATGAAATAAAAGGTTATGGTGATGTAAGTGTGACTTTGCCAAGTGGTCATGTGAAACAAATCAAGAATGTAATTATGTATTGGGGATTAAGAAAAAATTAATCTCAGTTTCAACAATTACATATCAAGCCTTAAAAAGTTGAATTTGTGAAGTCAAGTTGTCTTGTGAAGGACATATAGGATCACTACAGAGTTATAGCAGAAGGAGTGAGAGTGGAATGCATCTACAAGCTTGATGTTACTATTAAGGATCATCAAGCATTGTCATCAACAACTATGTCTACAAAATAACTATGGCACTTAAGGTATCATCATATAAATTTTAAAGATCTAGTTTTACTTCAAAAGAAAGAGATGGTGGAGGGTCTTCCAGTTTTTAAGAATGAAATATTGAATGTGATGGTTGTGCAATGGAAAAACAACATAAGAATGAGTTTCTTATAAGTACAAATAAAAGGAAAAGGGAGATTCTTGAATTAGTTCATACTGATGTGTGTGGGCCAATGCAAACTAGATCACTTGGGGGAGTTTCTTGTTTTCTTATCTTCATTGATGATAGAACAAGATTTACATGGGTTTATTTCATAAGAAAGAAAAGTGATTTGTTTGAATATTTCTAAAAGTTAAAAAAAACGGTTGAAAAGCAGACAAGAAAACACATCAATATCCTTAGATTAGATCAAGGAGGAGAATACACATCAAGAGATTTCATCAAACACTACAGGGACAATGTGATTTAGAAACAATGCATATTTTCACATACTCCTTTGTAGAATGGTGTGGCTAAGAGGAAAATATAAACTTTTTTTAATGTGCTCGAAGCATGATTAAAGGTAAGAATCCTCCTAATGTTTTTTGGGCTAAAGAAATAAGTATTGTTGTGTATCTAAAAAATAGAATTCCAACCAAACTTTTAGAGCATAAAACTCCTTATGAAGCATTCTATGGTTATAAACCAATTGTTAATTATTCAAGAATTTTTGGGAGTAAGGAATTTTCTCACATTCCAAAGGAAGATTGAAGGAAACTTGATGCAAAGTTGATTAAATGTATCTTCATTGGTACTTATTGTGTTGACCATAAATCTTACAAGATGTATGATCCCACTACTCATAAAGTTTTTGCAAGTAGAGATGTTATATTTCATGAGTATGGAGATGAGGTTCAAAAAGAAGTGATCAAGATGTATGGAAACTTCCTAAAGAAGGCATTGAAAGTGAAAAAGTAGAATAAATTTAAGATCAACTAGATGATGTTGAAGATTAAAATAGAATTGAAGCTACAAGCAACCAAAGTACAACAAGAAAGAGTGGAGAAACTCCATGGAGAAATGAGGCACTACAAAGATCAACAAGGTAAATTCAGACGCCTATTAGGTATAAAGATTATTCTATAATGACTCAAGTTATGAATGTAGAAGAACCTTTGAATTGTGATCAAGAAAAATATCATAAGGAATGGATGGATGTTATGAAAGAGGAATATGATTCTATAATGAAAAATGAAACTTGGAAACTTATGAAATTGCTTAAAAATGAGATTCGTATGGGTTCAAAATAGTTGTTCAAATCTAAGTTCAATGTTGATGGTAGTATAAAAGTTTAAAGCTAGATTGGTTGTAAAAGGATATTCACAAAAAGAAGGAATAGATTATGGGGACACATTTGCACCTATAGCTAAAATGAATACTTTTATATTAATGAATGCATTAACTACTAAGTACAATTGGAAATTACATCAATTGTAGGTTAAGTCAACATTTTTGAATGGTGAATTAAAAGAAGAAGTGTATCTTGTTCAACCAGAATGTTTTGTAAAGTAGGGACAAGAACATCTTGTATCCAGGTTAAAGAAAACACTATATGGTCTCAATCATGCTCCAAGGTCATGATATGTGAAAATTGGTGCTTTCTTCTTCTAGCAAGGTTTCATCAAAAGTAAGATTGATCCAAATCTTTACATAAAGAAAGATGGAAATGATAATGTTGTTTTGATTTCATTGTATGTTGATGATTTAATCATAACATGAAGTGCTACAAAATTGATTGATGAGATCAAAAGGAAGTTATCACAAGAAATTGAAATGAAGGATCTTGGTTAGATGCATTATTGTTTAGGCATTGAAGTTTTGAGGCAAAATGGTAAGACTTTGATCACTCAAAGTAAGTATACAAAGGAACTAATAAGAAGGTTCAATATGAATTAATGTTATCCAGTGTCTACTCCATTAGAATAGAATGTTAATATTTGCAATGATGATGATACAAAAGAAGTAAATGGTACTTTGTATAGACAATCGATGGGAATTCTAAACTATTTAACCACAACAAGACCTAATATTGCATATTTAGTTAAAATACTTAGTAAATTCGTGGATAAACCACATGGCAGTCACTGGAAAGCAACTAAGAGAGTCATTTGATACTTAAAAGGGATTGTGGATTTTGGTATTGAATATGTTGATCATTTGAATGTTGAGTTGACAGGCTATTCAGAGTCTAATCAAGCAGGAGATCTAGATGATAGAAAAACGACCAATGGATATGCATTCAGTATAGGATTTGAAATTTTTTCTTGGAGCATCAAGAAGCAGCCAATTGTTTCCTTGTCCTCAACTGAAGTCGAGTATAAAGCATTGTGCAATTCTACATCCGAAGCAATTTGGCTAAGGCATATCCTTGAAGACAAGGGAGAAAGGAAAGGATTACCTACATCTAACAAATGTGATAATCAAAGATCAATAAAACTGGAAAACAATCCATTTTATCATGCAAGATCAAAGCACATTGAAACTCGGCATCACTTTGTGAGATAAAATATTCAATCAAGAGAAATTGATTTGATGTATTGTAATACAAATGATAATGTGGTGAATATATTCACTAAGGATTTGGGAAAGGCTAAATGTGTAATATGTAGAGACAAGCTAAGAAATGTAGAAAATCCATTTCTCCATTAAAGGGGAGTAATAGAAATAATTGTAAAATGAATTATTAGCAAATTGTTATTCTGGTAGTTACACAATCAAGATTGTTATTTATGTCTATTATATGAGTGGGATGTACCTATTTTTCATCCTACGTCATATATGTATGCATTTTCATGATTAATTCAACATGGTGGTGAGACAGAGCATTGTGCATGAGACAGTTGTGCGTTGTTTCTCTCTTTTTTGTTTATGTTACATAAGTAGTCCAAGGAGAAGATGTTCTTCTTATTTGCATCTTCATGAGTAGTGGGGAGAATGAAGAATCTGAGATTTAAACTTTCAAAAAATCAGTTCTCTAGTTGGATACATGTGATTTTTGATACTATGCTTATTTGTTTACACCTCTTAGACAATCTTCTCACCGAGCCAATTATTTAGAGCAAGGGAGGTTTGTGACTTGTTCAATGCAGTTTCTTTGCCATTTGAGTCCAATGTATGAAAAAGAGATAGTTGGGAAATCCTAATAACAACAAGACCTTCAATGACATTTTTTTATCTATGTACATACTCATTGCTTTCTTAACTCTATCATTTTACATAATTATGTTAGAACCGACCATTGTCTCTATGCATACTCTTTTAATTTAATTTATTTTTTTTCTCTTGCAATTATTTTTTCTCTTACAATTATTTTTGCTCTTACAATTAATTATCACTCTATTTATGTTAACCTAACATATTTGGACACATTTTTCCATTCTTTTAAATTTATTCCCTCGTCTTACCTTAAAAAAAATTCCTATTGATATAGCCTTAACTCGTCATTTCAATTATAGATCCTTTTAGAATGCCCAACTTTTAAAACATTTTCCAATTTTCAAATTTTCCACTTAGCTTTGAGCATAACCTTCTCCATTACTCATATTCTGACATGAAGCTGGTGAGATAAAAAATGGAGGGGATAAACGCTAATGATCACTAATAGTAGTTTAACTATGATACTTGATGAGTAATTGAACACATATACCTCGTAATTCAGATTGAATCCATATTTAGACGTTTATTAGTAGATTTCAGAGAGTGCAAAACATAATACAAGTAGAATTCCTCATCATTTGTTGGGATTGTTTTTCATAGAACAAAGTTTAAAATTTATTTCCTATAAATATACATCCTACCTTCAAATATGGAAAATGAACTGCAAGTTGATCATGGTCCTCGGATGTTCCTTATTTCATCGTTTGTTAAACACATTTCCCTGTATCCATTTTCTTATTTCTTTCATTATTTTCTTAACACATTCATTGTTCGAGGACAGACGAGAGTTTTTACTAAGTTTGTTATCTGTGCAAATGCTAATGAGATTGGATATAGAAGACAATAATGCAATATTCACTATGAAGAACATAAAAATTGAGAAAAGGGTGCCTACCAAGCAATAGAAAAATACTTCTTATTGATAACAATAGGAAATAGTGATTACATGGAACTATCAAAATACCTTAATAAAACGAATGAATAATGTTGAAACAATTTGAACACCTACTAAATATTTTCATATAGCATAAATGGTTGAATTGGGTATTTCTCAAACTCAAAGGAAATGAATGACAGTAACACAGCCTATTTTCCCTGATAAAGCCAAACCTGTTGGAATCAATCTGCAAACCAAATATTAATGAATAGAGAAAATAAGAAAAGACAAACACATCATACAATAGATATTAACATAAGTGGGGAATGATATCCTTTATTGCTCAGTCAATGGATAAATGAATTAAAAATCTCAATGAAGCACTCACAGGATTCTACATTTAAACATGAAAGATCTCAAGTGTTTCCAGGCATCCGAAAATCCAAACGCTTGAGAAACCTCCATCCAAATAAATGTAACTGCAAGGTGTGTGTTTTCACCACCCAACAATATCCACCTTGACAACAATTTTCCTGCTACCTTTCCCAATGAATCAATCAACACCTTTCCTACAATCCAAGAGAAGCCAAACACCACCGCAACTTCTCTAACAATATTGGTTGCGTGAACATGTCTACACAATTTTCTTCAGTATGGACCACTCCGCCTCCTTTGAATCATCATAACCATGGGATAAATCACTTCAACCATTGTAGGTCCTACTCGTGCTTCTAAGATATCGAAGCACCCATTTCCATGCTATTTACCTGGTTTTTCCATGTGTCCACTGACAACGCCAACTGCATGTTAAATATTTGAACATTTCATCGCAAATATCATCCTTCATAATGTACTTACATAAGGTACACGATACATATAATCATTTTCTTCTTTACTACTAGGACATAAACTTGAAGAAATCTTACAATGGAAAACTAAAAGGGATATTTACTAGTTTCACAATGTTCATACTGAACTTCATCAGTATCTTCACCAAACTTCTATTGTGATAACCACAACTTACCATTTTCCCTGTCTCTATGTACTTCTATGCCCAATATTTTATTTTGTTTCTCCTAGATCCTTCATCAAAAGTCCTAGCCAATTGAGCCTTTAAGCTATTGATGTCAACCATGCTTTGCTTGCAACAAGCATATCATCAACATAACACCAAGATAATAAACATGCCATTGAAAATTTTGAAGTAAACACAATGATCATACTTACTTCTTAAGAAACTTTGTCTCACCATGAAGGAAACAAACTTCTTGTACCACTGCCTGGTTACCTTAGACCATACAATGATTCAATGAGTTTGCAAATAGATCTCTATTTGCAATCCTGAACAACTTCTAATTGTTCCATGTACATATCTCCACTAATGATGATTTTTTGGATAGTAGGATCCCACAATATACATCCCTTATCTCCATCACTGTAACCAATAGAGATATACTTCCTTGATCGAATTTGGCCAAGCTAACCAAGTGAGCCTTCACCTCTCACCTCCGAGATAATTTCATTGGAGTATCCTAAGCCCTTTTAAAATATTCATTACATGCAATCCATGGGATCTAAAATCACGGGCTACCATAAAACATGTGCTTGAAACCACGACTCTTGACCTGATTTCCCCCCCTTTTGAACTTGACTTTGGGTTTCCCATGACCAAATCTAGCCAAACCTCCCTCAAAGTATGATTATCCTCAAAATATCGCATGCTCACCCCTTATCACCTAGGTCTACGTCTAGATTTTACCAGTGAAATTTCAAACCTAGGGTATGCATTCCTAATCAAGTATTATAGACATATCCCCATTTACATATAATTAAAAAAATTGTTAACTCCACCTTGAACTTTGCATTCAAAACCTTCGCTTTGCAATCTCAATGGGAAACCAATTCCTCTCCCTCACACTAGAGCTACCAACTATGAAAAAATTCCTCCTCCCACTCTGTGAGCTTGACCTTGAGATCATCACCATCTCCATTGCTACCACTGCCACCATCATCATCGCCTCCACGGTAACCATGCGAACCACCACTACTGCAATCACTGTCGACTCCAAGTCTTCCTTCTCTGACAACTCCATCCCCGATTCAATCTGTGTGTCTTGTTTCTTCTTTGCAATACATTGGGACAAAACAAGGGTATTGTACATTTGATACCGTAGCAGTCCGACCTCATTCCCATCTGCTAGCTCACATACATCTTGACACCAACTGTTGTAGGCCAACCACAACCACCCGATATGCATCTAGTTTCCTCACCTCTTGTGTGTCCCAAGGGGTTTGAACGGTCTCTCGACCATCTATTGCCATGGTCCTAGCTCCAACTTGACCATGCCCAGTTGTTGGTATTCCATTGTTGCATGCCACTTGGCCACATTGTATTGGTTGGTTACTCGGGCTTGACACGACTCCAAAATGGCCCTGAGAATCCCCTCTTCCACCATGACCTCCACAACCCATCTCTTCCTTTTCCTCTATCCTCCCTCACGACCTCAATGGGATGAAGGGGTTTGGAGGGGATTTTACCATGCTGAGACTGAGACGGAAGCGGTGCTTGGGCCTATTGACCTTCTCATCCCTGGGCTCTCATACCAGTGGTAAAACCCGCTTAAGTCGGCCAACTACACAACCTAACAAAGAAGCATTCTCGATTGGTTTGAGTGATTTATGCTTCGAATCTTTTCATGGTAGTGGATGAAAAGCCAAAGAAAACCAATATTCCTTCCATGTCAATTATATTTTGATGGGGTATAAAGAAGCTACAAACACGAAAAAATCTACTTCTTCTCACTGCAACTCTGAGCTTTCTCTTCACGCCAATGACCCTCTGCATCCGCCCACTCATCCTTTCTCCTCTATGCATGACCAGTAAATATCCACCCTCAGCTCATAACCTTCACTCGACCTCATCTCTAATACCACTTGTTTGGATTGGCCTGTAAACCATATATTAATGAACAAATAAAATAAGACAAGACAAACACATCATACAACATAGACGAACAAAACGGGGGCAATGATATCCTTTATTTCTCAGTCAATGGGAAAATGAATTACAAATCTCAATGAAACACCTCACAAGATTCTACAAATGGGAAAGATCTCAAGCATTTATAGGCAT
This sequence comes from Picea engelmannii, assembly GCA_009831015.1. NCBI lineage: Eukaryota > Viridiplantae > Streptophyta > Pinopsida > Pinales > Pinaceae > Picea > Picea engelmannii. The sequence goes on along the minus strand of ML790665.1, from coordinate 739,434 downwards.
CTAGAAAGCCAAACGCTTGAGAAACCTCCATCCAAACAAATCTAACCACATGGTGTGTGTTGTCATCACCCAACAAAACCCACTCTAACTACTTTGGAATATGAAATGATTGTTGTTGAGAGAGTCTCAACAACACTTCGTACTTGCACCACCTTAACTACAATGACAAAAAAATATTATTAAAAATTAGTTATTAAATTTCAGAAAGTAAAGATAATGGGTTTCACTATTTGGCTATTTGAGCTTTAATTAGAAACTTAGAAGAAAATGACACAATTAGATCCAACAAGTCTTCAAAAACAAGTCCATATTCTATAATTACAACATACAGGGTACTAGTTATACAAAATCTATCGTGTGCATGCTTTACATTTGTGTTTTACAAGTTGTACATTTTATTTTTTTTTCTCAAATCGTGACTTTTGTGAAAGAGAAGTTTAAATCCGAAACTAATGCATGGACTAGTTGCTACACAATGTACCCTCAATTTATTTTTCATTCGATTACGTTCACGTGTTCGAGGTTAACTATCAACACTGAAAAGTTGTGGCTCTCAAGATGATTAAAGACAACTCAAAATTTTTAGATTTTTTAATCTTATATGGGAGAGGAGGATGAATATTTTCAATGGCAGAGGACGTCTTGGATTTGCTTCTTTCCAACCCATTATTTTTTCTTATGGATCTTAAGTGGGAAATTGCAAGGATTTCTATAGTAGAAAATGGATTCTAACAATTTAGGAATTGAGAAATTTATCATCCACCACTTTAATATTTGGAAATTGAAAATAGAATATTTTTTTATTGAGAGAGATGAAGGATGTTGTCATGATGTACACGAAGCCTAATACACACATGAAGTAGGAAGATTGGGACAAGATGAATGAGAAGGCCATTTTCTTGATTTGACTTAGTTTTTCTGATCAACAAAGGGACTTCAAGACGACATGGGAAGATATATGAATGCAAATCTTGTTGGAAAATGTTTAACAAGTAGCATATGCTTGTCATTGATGGCAAGTACAGCAATGAAGATGGCATGGGTGCAGGAAGAATGTACAAAGGATTGTTGGCATGTTTTACAGGCAGCATAGACTTGTCATTGATGGCAAGTACAGTAGTGGAGATGGTAGGATAAGAAGGATAAAAATCCCTTGGGGATTCAGACGTGAAAGCTCAGGAGGAACAACGTTGAAGAAAACGCGCGCAGCAAAGGCAAAGCTCAAAGTACAGGAATTTGCAGAAGAGAAGGGCCGTCAAATTTCCCGAAAGAACGAGGGCCGTCAGATCAGACAGAAGTTGTACGAGGTTTACCATCGGGAAAATCCAAGGTGAAATCCCGACATAATCAAGACCGTCTATTTGTATGGACACGTGGCAGCCAGGAGTCTTCATCGGAGATTCGGCGATTGGGACCTTGAAATGTCCAGTTCACTCGACAACGAAAACCTCGAAATCGCGATATGTGATTTCGCGATTTAATCGCAGCCATTAAAGAAAGCTTGAGATATGGACCGTTGATTTTGCTCATCGGAGAATCGGGAATCAGAGTTTCACGAGTCTCGTGAACAATGACAACGAAAACCCCGAAATCGCGATATGCGATTTCGCGATGTAATCACAGCCGTTGGATAAGAAGTGCATCTAGACCGTTGATCCAACTCATGTCGGTAGACCACGTCACCCAGGGACACGTGGCACAACCAGAGGATGAC
>ML790665.1:689210-710871 GCA_009831015.1 Picea engelmannii | reverse complement strand
CTCCATGGGTTGTACATTGTCCCATCCATCAGTAATAGGCTGGGGTCTAGACCCCTCTGAGATTGCAAGAGTCAGGGTCAGGAATGCTTTGTCTGTACATCGGGGCATGCCAACTAAGAGGTTGCGTGTAGACTCAGGGCATTCTTGAACTAGTCTATGGGATCAATGCCGAGGTCTGCCCGCTGAAGAGCCTGCAGAGGCAGGTCGAGGAACACATGTAGGAGCAAACTCTGGGCTAGGAGGCACACGGCTCATAGTGCAAGGAGCCCCATGCCAGTAGTGCAAGAGTTGTTGTAGGTGCTCCATCTCCAAACACACCTTGTGGAATTGCACCTCAATCTGCAAGGACAGGTTGGCACAGCTTAGACTGTCATCATACCTAGAGAAGCCTAATGTGATAGCAGAATTAAACAGAGCATCATTTTTCTTTTTCCAAAGCCAAAATAAAACTTTAACCCTAACAAGCAACCAAACAAAATGGAAATCGAGAGCCTAGCACAATTGGTCAGTGAGCAAGGCAACTCGCTAAGATAGGGAGCTTGGACAACATTGTTGGCAAAGAGACTCCGCCCATGCCCAAGCAAATCTGACTAGCGGGCAGAACCAAAACAAATGATTTAGGATTTCAAGCCATTTGCAATGAGGACATTGTGAGCTATGAATTCCCGGTAAGTCAATATTTTATCTAAAGGGAACCCCACGAAAAGCAAGGCACCAGGGAAAGAAGTCTTTTAAGGTTCTAGAATAGGCTTCCAAATACTGTGAAGTCTGAATAGCCAATTTCTTTGTTTTTCAATTGCCAATGCTTATACAATGGACCCTCTAAAGATGGCTTTGAACATAACCACTTATAGCCCATGGTTGGCTTGTATTTTAGGATCATCGTGGCCTTGACCCACTTCCAATCTCTCCACCAAGCTCTTGGCGTAGGAAGGCTAAGCTTCAAAACATAGTGGTTGGGAATCAAGCTCTGCACATGCTCTACAACAACCCCATCCAAGGTGGCCAAGTGGAATTTGAGTTTCAAGTCAAACCAGGGAAACCAGGTTCGAGTTTAAGCATTCACCAAATCAGTAATCACACAAATACCTTTCCATTATAGCCTATGGGCCGAGAACCAAGGAGATCCGACTAGGGGCTTTCCATCCACACAAATAAGCGGAGACCACCAAAGATAGTGAAAGTTGAATAAAATACATGTTCTTCAAAGAGTGGGCTCCTTCCAAGCCAAAAAGAGCTTAATGGCCCCCTAAGCCTTCAAGATGCTCTAAACAAAAAAAGCATCTAGAATCTTGATTAAAGTAGTAGTGACAAGTATATTAGAGATATAAGACTTACTATGTAATAAAGTCACTTTATGACTTTAGAATATGTTAATGTTTACTTTTTGTGTAAAGCAATCTATCCCACATTCATAAGTGGAAATGATTTGTTTAATGAACAATGATTGTACCGAGAGTAGCGAGGTGCTTTACAGCCCAGTATGGGGGAGATGTTGTCAGATCTTGTCACGTGATGTTAGATTAATTAATGTTACATTAAAATAGTAACAATAATAATGATAATGATAATAATAATAAAGTCGGCTCGATTAAAAAAAAATTATGTACCTACATATTTAGATAACAACATATAAATTAAAATTTACACATTAAGAAATTTGATTTCTTGGTGCTTGATAGATCCGAATTTAAGATGGATCTAAGCTGGTATATAAGGAGATAAACTCTTTTGTAATAGATGCACCCGTTATTTATTGATAATATCATATGGTGTTATTCTGAGTATCTTTCTTTGAGCTTAGTTATGTGACTCAACCTTATTTAGGGTTTTCTCATTTAGTGATCTAGCTCATTTTGTAATATGGTATTAGAGCAAGAAGTCATATCAAGAGTCTCGGGCCTTTGAAAGACAAGGTTCCCACTCTTGCAATTTCAATAGTTTGAGAGCCACGAAGTGCCACAATTCGAGGGTGTTTAGCAACGAGTCCATTTAGATCCAAGTTTTGATTTTTTTAGCCGCGATTTAATGCAGGATCCTTCTTAATTTACTCAATAGAGGTGGAAAGGGTTTTATTGCAGTTATATGGCCAATCTCTCTCATATTTGCAATATCTGTAGCTCTGATTTGTGTAACCTTTCTTTGCACTCATTGGTAATTATTTTTTAGCGGTGAAAAATATCATATCTGATCAATCATGGAGATGTCGTTAGAGAAGTAATCGGGTTTCAACTTCCATACTTGGAAAGTGAAGATCTAGATGCAATTAATGAATAAAAAGCTTTGGGGAATTGTCAAAGGAACCGAGACAACACCTCCAGATCCGAACAAGATAGAATGGGAGAGCAGAGATGAGAAGGAAAAATCCATTATTGGCCTTACCCTCTCATATTCAGAGCTACATCATGTAGATCTGGACAAATCATCTAAGAAGATCTGGGAGAATCTCAACAAGTTATTTGGGGCACAAGTAGTGAATGCGAAATTTTCCCTAAAATTACAGTTATTTATCTTTAAGATGTCAGCTAAAGCCACCACGTCAAGTCACATCAACAATCTAAGATCTATTATCAGACAACTTGCAGAAGTCAAGGCAATAGTTGATGAGGAGGATGCCAAGGCTATTCTCCTAAACAATTTGTCGCCTAAATACAATAGTATATTTACCTTGAGTCAACTACCTTCACAAACTCTGGACAAAATGATTGCAACATTGCTAGCAGAAGAAAAGAGAACCTCTTAAGGTGATAGCCAATCGGAACATGCATTCTATGCAAGAAACAACCACAATAGATCAGTGAAAGCCAAAGAGGAAATAGAATGCCACTATTGCAAGAAGTTGGTTCATGCAACTTGGAATTGTAGACAACGAGCCAATAACGTTCTTAAGGGAAAGGTCAAACATAGACAACATATAGCGAGTGTAGCTATGATTGAAAATCCACCGAATACTGACAGTGGTGAATAATCTATTGAAGAAAAGGGATTTTATGCATTTTAGGAAGCCCGGGCTTTGAAGACAGGAAGGGATCAGTTAACAACTCAAAATGGATTGTTTCTCAGTTAGTTCAGAAGTTGTGGATCTAGGGAAATATCCCAAATTAGTTGGAGAGACATGCATGTGGATTGCAATCTACTAGTGAGGTTACATAACATGCATGTGGATTGTTGTCCAGTGATTGACTTCGAGAGATTCATGATTCAATATATGTATTTTATTTCAGTTTGTTTTAACATCGTACGCCTTATGCAGGGGTATTAGAGATATAAGACTTACTATGTAATAAAGTCACTTTATGACTTTAGAATATGTTAATGTTGACTTTTTGTGTAAAGCAATCTATCCCACATTCATAAATGGAAATGATTTGCTTAATGAACAATGATATATAAGGAGGGAAACTCCTTTGTAATAGATGCACCAATTATTCATTGATAATATCATATAGTATTATTGTGAGTATCCTTCTTTGAGCCTAGTTATGTGACTCAACCCTATTTAGGGTTTCCTCATTTAGTGATCTAGCTCATTTTGTAATAAAGTATCATTTCGAAGGGAAGCCCTTTCCAAGAAGTTTTCCCATAGGGGTCCCTTTAGCCAACCCAAAACCTAAGAAGGACCTTCTAAACCTTTTTTACATCAACAACTTGAATGATCCATTTGGCACACAAGGCCTAGGCTTGGAGCCAAGTTTTAAGAATTCTTAGGCCCCCATATTCCCTTAGAGTACACCACAACTCCTAGTTAACTCGATGAAAACCCTTGCTTTGATATGAATTGGCCTAGAGCAAGGAGCAAAGGGCTCTTTCTAGATGAGAATATGTTGCAAGCAAAAATCACCCAACAAGAGTAGTACACATGGGTGGTAGCCAAGATTTTGGTGCAGATCTGGGATTTGACAGCTAGTACCAACAACATGGTAATCCATTTCTTGATTTTCTTTTCCATCTGTTGGACTACAACCTCCAATAGGTCCCCGAGGGAAGCTCCAAAGGCAAATGGGATGCCTAAAAAATTTATAATTTGTCCTAAGTTGTTGAATCCAGGTTCAATTTTGTTCAAAAAACTAGACAAGCATAGGCATCTGGCTTCATTAATAGCATTGCATTTTTTCCCATTGAATACTTGATCCCGAAGCCAAGCAAAAGATATTTAGATAGACCGTAGTATTTGCCTAGGATATCTAATCTTCAAGAATGAAAAAAAACAAATCATTAATGAAATACTCATCAACCAACTAGCCAACGTTCAATTTCGATAAAGGAATTCCCTACACCAACCTCATACTAGCCTTGTGGCTAAAAAGATAGCCTAGAGCTTCTATGGCCAACAAAAAGAAGGTTAGGTGTTGGTTTATAGTTCTTTATAGTTCACTCATGCTACCCTTCTTGGGTTGACCCAGGTTTAGGTTCACTTAGTTTCCAACAAAACCCCTTTAAAACTATCGCCCCCTCTGGTAAACCAGAAGGCAACATAGTACACAGGGTGCACTGCGAAGTCTTGCCCGAGATAGCTCTATTGGTGGTTGCAACACTCAGGTGCTTCTAGCCTAGGAAATGAGTGGGGATCTGCGGTTAACCTCCATAGTCTTCATTTATTTAATCTAACCCTCATCTTAGTTGGATTAATATGTCATTCTTATTCATGCATGCAAATTATCATATCTAATTAAGTCATTCATCCGTAGTCTAACATCTAATCATTAACAACAAAGGAGATACACAACATTCAATCACATAACACATGATCTACCGTGGTTCACCCCTCCTGGGCTACGTCCACAAAGATTTGACTGTTCTGCTCTTTTATTATTATGGTTCCAATCTATAGCGCCTCGCGCATTACAACTCTCCATCAAGACAGTTCGAGATCTACCATGAGGCAGACTAGATCACACTAGGCTCCTCAGCCTGTGATCTAACCCTCAAGATCTACCTTATTTCCTCTCCTCAGCTCAACAACTTACAAAAATAGATCGGACTTACAGTCGCATTAAGCAACAACAACGATTAAACAATGTTACAACCTCCAAAAACCCACTCGAACAAAAACACCCTCAACCTAGACCTCCTAGGTACCTACTTATACATATTTTCGGCTTACTAACTATTACATTCTCTTACCAAAATGCTAACCCTATCATGGCTAGGTCTTCTTGCATGTGTGTCTCGCATGCCTTCCTCTTTTGCGTGTGCATATGTTTTGCACATGTTTCTTTTCTTGCAATGCCTTACACGTGATGCTTCTCCTACATGCACCTCCCACATCGTGATTCTCCCTCAAAACTGGCATGTTCCCAACAGGCCCCCAACATTGACATCGTGACTCGTCTCGAGTCACTGCCTAACTCCAGTGCTTGCCACTGCTTGTGCCAGCGCTTCGTACATACCTACTACCCTTTGGCACTGCTCTTGAGCCTGGCTTCTCCTTGCTATCATTGCTTCGACCACCTACGCAGTGACTGGTGGTCTTAAGATCTCGCCTCCCTCCAAGCCTATCTGTTCGAGGCATGCTTTTGTTGCATCAATTTCCATGACCAATTGTTCTGCCTTTTCCTGTAGGGGATCCAACTGAGCCTACCGTGTAATCTTCTGTGCCTGCACCTCTTTTTCTTATGTCTGAAGGTTCTTCATTTCCGCGGTCGTTTTGATCTTCTTTGGTAGTGACATTGTCCTCTGTCGTTGCTTGAAATCTTTCATTGCTGCGTGCAATTTATCTTCCTTTCCTTGCATCTCTTGTAGGCTCGCATCCTCTAGTAGATGGCCGCTCTTTTCCAACAATTTTTCCACCCTATGTATGTTCTATGCAATGTTTTCCGCAGTTGTTGTCACGTCTTTCTCTCTTTGCGCTCAGACTGTTGGGGGAGTCGTAGGTACTGTGCGGTCCTCCAGTTCCTTGATCTACTCTTTATATTGTTGCAGAGTCTGCGCTATCTTTGTTATCTTCTCCTCCGAAGATGCTTCCTCTAATACTGTGTCATTTGAGATGGCTTGAAAGACTGCGTTTATTTGGGTCTCCATCTGGTCCACTTTTTGCTGCACTATCTCTCTCTTCCGCTCTTCCTGGTTGATGGCTTCCTTCAGTACCATATTTTCTTCCTGCGCTAATTGTAGATTTGTCGCATCAGACCTAGATCTGGACTGAATCTCCTACGCGATGCTAACCTGTAACTTATACAACACCTTTGTTGGTATCTTGGGAAACGCCAAGTCCAACATTTCGACATCCTTCATGGGATTCTGCGTTGTTTTCTCATTGATGAACAACATATCTGGTGTTATGATAAAGTTAGCACTTCCCTACACTGCAATTTTTACTGTCTCTCCGACAGGTGCTCCTTATTTTACTGTTGTTGGTTTCTCCTTTTGTTGTTGTTTCGCCTTGATCCTCAAGTGTTCTAGCGTAGTTTTTACCTCCTGTACCTGTGCCAAAATTGAAGCTCGATGGTTTTCCGCATTTTCCCATACTTCTGACAGTCGATCTTCTATTGTTGTGGCTATCAGCTCTATGTCATTGACTATCAGTGACATTTCCATTTGTTTCCTGTGGGACTTTGTCTTTTTCCTGGCACCACTTGCTTGCTCCCCTGCTCTCTTCTTCTAGGCGTCTGATGGATCAGATGTCTCTGGCATCTGTGTATCTGTGGCTATATCCTGACCTACTTTTGTTTCCATATCTATTTCCTGTGCCTTTGTTTGCACTTCTTCTGCGCGCACCTGTTCTGTCGCTCCTCCTGGTGCCTGCGCTGTCTGCGACGGTCCTTGTGTATCACCACGCTGTGATTTCTTCTTCATCCTACTTTTCTTTTGTGTGGGAGAACTTCCCCCTTCTTGGCCCTGTGCATCATTCATTTTCTTTCTTGTGCCATTTGTTCATGTCTATTGCACAGTGACTGTTTTGTCCCGCGTCTTTGTTTGTGCCCCTGGCACCGTCTTTGGGATTGTTGGCACTCTCTACTCCTCAAGCCATTCTTGGACCTCCATCTGGATGTCCTGCATCATCACGCAGTATATCAACTACAACCACTCCTTAGTTGGATCCTTCTTTGCTTGCACCCACATGCTGTGGCGTGATGCCTGGAAGTTCGCTATCTGTCCAAACTCCTGGACATTTTTTGGGGAGATCCTCCATGTATCCATCAAGCTGTTTTGGATCTTTGTTAAGTACTGAGCGAACATATCGCTATTGACCTTCTTTTCCCTGGGATCTGGTGTGATTCGCAGTGACGTGTAGCGTGCTGCGCCACATTTTCTTGTCCTTGGAAGGAACATCGTGTATGTAGGTTCCTTCCACCCCACCAGTGCAATGAGGATGAGTAACCACGTTTAGTGGAACTCCGAGCCCCAGTCTTGTGCGTCCTTGCAATATTCAAGGAACGAGTTCAGTAGGTAAGGGGCCCAGCTCATCGAGCTCCCCTTTGCGCACTGCGCCGCAACTGCTACTACTCCTGTGGGCACTTCTTCTTTTTGACACTTGCGCATTAGTTTGCAACCCAACAGTCTTGTTGCAAATCGCGTCGCATGATCATTGATGTCGTTGATCCTGATACCTTTGTTACCCCTTTTTGTGCCATACTTCACTTTGATCTCATATGAAATGGCTTTTGCCTTAGTCTTTTCTTCTAGGTATTGCTTCGTCTTCTCCCCATTTGTGGGTAGCCCTATAATCTCTATGATGAGGTCAACATTGATCGGTACTGGCATGTCCATCCATAAGATGCCTCCATGCACCCTCGCTAACAATTGTTTAACACATCCGTTTATGTGTTTCTCGTGCCCGAAGTGCGGTATGTCTAATAGGTTCATGATGTTAGTGTTGTACAGTCTTAAGATCCACTGTGCAGGCTCCAACAATGGTGCGCTTGATGGGTCATCTCCCCTGCTCTCTAGGTAGCTCCGTGCTGCCAAATCTGGGAACTTTATGGCGTCAGAGACGGTAAGAATATTTGAGGCCCTCGACTCCTCCTACCATGTTATCTTCGGTCTTCACTTCCTTGGGGATTTTTGGCATCACTATAGCCAATTCCGCCTGGACGCGTTTTACGCCCTGTGCAATACTCTCTTCTTGCACCTTATTCTTCACTTGTGGGGACGATACCCCACCCTTTGGTACAACCTCTTGCTTTGTTCCCTGCTCTGGTTCCGGGTCTAGGCCCCGCTTCGTGGAATCCATGGCAGGTTCTACTTCCTGCGGCCCTTTTCCCCTGGACGCGTCGGATTCCATCCGTTCGACGTCCCCTACCAGATGCTCGGGATCCTATGCGGGTATTGCTCCTCCTCCACATGCAATGTAGTCTGATCGTACTCCGGTGTGTGTATTTCGTCCACATCCACCACTATGGGCGTCTTGCTAGTTCCAGTTTGTAGTACCTGTGTGCTACTCCATGTGTTTAGTTTGGTTATGTTTGGTGCTTCAACCCTCGGTGGTGACATGGTGGTTAAATCCGAACTACAAGCTTTCAACTCGACAGATGGTAACACAATTTCACACTCTATCGCTCTTTCACTCGGCTCAACATTTTTCTCCTTAGAAAACAACACAATGGGTCATTTTCCCCCATTTTTTCGACTTTATAGTGGGACAACAAAATGACAATTGTTTCACACTAACAATTGTCACTTTTCACTTTTCGTTGTGTTTCTTGTGCACTGTACCTTTTTACCCGTTGACTTCTCTTTTGTGCCCAGTGTTTGTTTTCAATCGCTGGCTTTTCTGCAGTGCACTGTTAATTCAAACCGGTCTATTCTATCAAAACTCTCCATGTGCACCGATCTGTTTCTATTTTTATCCTCTTTTTACTTTTTGTGGATTTTTTTTTCACTATATACATATCTCTTTACTGCGGGGTACTTTCTAAGTACCATGAGGTCGATTTCCCCTATACAGCTTCAGTCGAATTCCATTGATCATTCCTCTGAGTTCTGTACCTCCTAAATCTTTCAACTGTACACCTCTCCCACAGGGATGATTTTAAGGATGGAAATTTATTTTAAAATGTAGAAACCTTGGCGAATCTTACTAATCCTTCATATGTCAACTATAAATGTTTGGCGATATTTTTGTAAAAATATTCAAATTTCCAAGTATTTTATATAGTTTTTATAAAATTTTGGCGATTTTTAAGGTAAAATCATTTTATCGTATAGAATTTGGGCGAATCATTTTTAAAATAGCGAATCTCGTTTTTGGAAAACCCATGGAAAATTAGCCCATGAGCGAAATTTAGCCCCTAAGTCCCCCATCTGTGACAATCTTCACTTCATATGGTCCCAACCAATGTATTCTGAATTTCCTTGGGTGCTGAAGAAATTTACTGTCATACACCAAGACTAGGTCTCCTTCCTTAAAATTATTCTTTTTAATATGTCTGTCATGCCAAGCTTTGTCCCTTGCTTTCTGTACTTCTTGGTGAAATCCTGCTAGAATCCTATCTTCTTCCATCAACATCAGTTGACTTAGCCTTTCTTGTACTGCGCCTCGTTCCGTCATGTTAGTGATTGTTGCTATGCACATACTAGGTACCAAAAATTCTAATGGCACCACTACTTATTTTCCATACACCAACCTGAATGGTGTGTGCCCTATCAAATTTTTGCATGTAGTCATGTATGCCCATAATATCGCTGGTATCTTCAAGCCCCAATCATCTCTATTGACATTGCAGATCTTTGTCAGTGCATTCTCTAGGATCTTATTAAAGGCTTCCACTGTTCCATTTGCTTGAGGGTGATATGGTGTACTCTTTTAATGATAGACTTCAAACTCCTCAGTCACAACCTTGATAGTACTGTTGATGAAGTGAGTGCCTTGGTCACTCATCAAAATCCTTGGGCATCCAAATCTAGTGATCGCTTTCTCAAACAAGAAGTGTGTTGTTGTCTCTATGTTGCAATATTTTACTGGTGCTGCTTCTTCCCATCTTATTAAGTACTTTGTCACAGTAATGATATACCTTGCTCCTGACCTCTTTGCTGGTGGACTAATTGGTCCCACAAAATCTATTGTCCATTTGTCGAATACTTGCAAGGTTACTTGTGGTCTTAGGGGCATCTCATCCCATCTATTAGGTTTTCCAACCCTCTGACATACATCATATCTTTGGTAGTAGTCCTTTGCATCTCTGTGACTGGTCAACCACCATAGTCATGTGCGCAATACCTTTTGCGCGATAGCTTTTCCTGCATAATTTCCTCCAGCTATTCTCTCGTGGGCCTTTGCTAAAATCCTAGGCCTTTCATGTTCTAGTACACATATTCTCAAGATGTTGTCTGGACCCATCTTGTATAAGTGTCCTGCAATCAATTGATAGTCTATAACTCAGACTACCATATTTTTCTTTTGCATAGTGTTGAATTCTTGTGGCGCGGTCCTTGTACTCAAGTATTGAATGATGTCAACAAAATATCCATCAACTACTTGGACTGAAAATCACTGTGCATCAGGGAAGTTGTCCTCTAAATTCGTAGGTTCCTCTCCATTGGTGATCCTTGACAGGTGATCAGGTCTTGCATTCAACTTCATTGGTTTGACTATCACTTCAAAGTCAAATTCCTAAAATAGCAGTAACCATGTACAAATTCTCCCCCCCAACACTGGCTTGTTTACTAGGTATTTGAGGGGAGAATGAGCTGTGAACATTTGAAAGTGTTTCCCAAGTAGATAGTGTCTAAACTTCTGCAGTGCATATACCATTGCTAAGCATTCTCTTTCTATAGTATTGTAGTTATGGTCTAACTCTGAACATTTTGTTCTTGCAAATGCTATAGGATGGTCTAACTCTCCTGCTCTTGGCCATGCCAGAATAGCTCCAAGTGCTATCTCTAATGCATCTACATGCACATGAAATGTCTTTTCCCAATCTGGAAATACTAGTATTGACGTTGTTACCATTTTCTCTTTTAAAGTGTCCAATCCTCGCTGACAATCCTCATTCCACTGAAATTTACTATCTTTTTTTAACAGTTTCTCCATCGGTGCAGTGATCTATGCATATCCTTTTATGAATTTCCTGTAGTATCATGTCTGTCCCAATGTTTCTCTCAACTAACGTATTGATTTTGGTGGCGGTGAATTGACAATCACTGCAATCTTGGCAGCATCTACTAGCAAGCCTTGTTTGCACACTATATGGCCCAATAGTATCCCAAAAGGTGTCCCAAAGATGCACTTCTTGATATTTAATGATATATGACACTTACTACATCTTTCCAACATCAACCTTAATGCCTCTACATGATCTTTCAATAGATTGTAGACTGTCCAATCATCCAGATATACTTCTAAAAACTAATGGATGAATTCTTTGAATGCATCTATGACTACTCTTGAGAATATTTTTAGTGCATTCTTCAGTCCAAAAGGCATGATTGTGTACTGGTAGGATCCCCATTCTGTGGCAAAAGTGGTCTTGTACCTGTCTTATAAAGCTATCTTGATTTGATGGTAGCCTGAGAATCCATATGTGAATGAGTATGCTTCATGGCCTACTACATTCTCTAATACCTCATCTGTGAAAGGGGTAGGAAAATGGTCATGTAGGAAAGCATTATTAAATTTCATGAGATCTACACAGATCATTTTCCCTCCCTGCTTTTTCTCTTGAACTACCATAGGGCTTACCCATTCAGATTCCTCCACTAGTTCTATGATTCCAACCTCCAACATTCTGTCAATTTCTACTTTTACTTTTTGCATGTATATTAGGTTCAATCTATATGGTCATTGTCTGACAGATCTAGCCTCCAGTTTGAGAGGTATCTTCATCTCTCCTAGCTCTCCTGCTATGCCTTTCATCTCTGTAAAGGTTGTTGGGAACATGTCACTGTACTCGTGCAACAACTCTGTTATTCTTTCTACTGTTTGTTCGTCCCAGTAATCCCCAATACTGGCCATATTGGGATTTTCATTTGTCCCAATATTTACTTTCTTCACCTTGATTGGAACAAAAAATAATTTTGATTCAATAGATGGAATTTCCACCTCCCTTTCTCATTCAATTTATGTAATTTGAATGTTGCGTGGGTCATCTTCATTTGGTGCTTCTTCCTGCACATGGTAGCATGACAATAGTTCTTTCAATGTCTGTCTATTCTGTTGTTGATACCCTGTTATAAGTTCAACCCTGATTCTTGAATGACTATTTCCCCTCTGATCTGTTTGAGTGTCGAATCCATGTTGGGGTTCTCATGTTCAAATGAGAAAGTGACTATAAAAATTTTCTGTAATACTATCCATTCTGTAGTGCCTCTGCGCAATTCCTGGTCTACATACCAATTTGCTAGAATTCCTTCCAATGTGTGAATAAAGTGATGAGACCATTCTTCTGGTGGGGTCATTCTCCATAGTGTTATGCACTTCTCCAAGTGTTCGACTCGTGTGCCTTGTCCATCATATCTCTGCAATTGATTTCTTTCTTGTTCTGCACCAAATCTAATGTGCAGTGATCGCTTACATTGGTACCAGTCCTTGAATGTCTCTTTGTGCGCACCCCACCATCTTTCAGCTGTTGCCTTGAGTGCTATATACAAATCTAAGAGCCTTTGATTTTCTAACACTTCATCTTCGTATCTTTTTAGGAATTCTTCTAAGTCATTAACCCCATGAAAGCTGGGAGGTTCTCTTATCTCTGTACCTACCCATATTACTGCACAATCTATTCTTGTGCACCTTCTTGTGGAGACTTCATGTAATATTTGCTGCCAATTCTCCAACCTTGTATATGAGTCTGACGTGCATGACGTGATACTTCTCCAAATGAGTACCCCATCTGTAGTTGGATTCACATAATCTTCTTCTCACGCGATGGTTATTTATAACTAGTTAATTTCCTCCAGGTCTAAACAAGTGGGTTCTACACATATTTCTCCTTCTGATGGATCTAATGGCACAATGACTCTATACTTTCCTGACTCGAATGTCATATTCCTCGTCTTCATAATGATTATGGCCTGATTATCAAATGCCCAATCCAAGCCAAGCAATGTTGGGTAAGATGTTGTACCATCCACTATTTCTATCACTTCGAAATTGGCTTTAGTGTACACTCCATCCAGATCTACTGTCACACCCTTTAGCCTTCCAATTGGCAGAACCCTATGTTGATTTTCTAGTTTCATCTAAACAGGTGAATATCCTAATATTGGCTCTCCCATACATTGTCATGTCTTATTAGGTAGTACATTCACTTCGGAGCCTAAATCCAGTATGGTATCCCCCATGTTGAAAACTCCAATTTTGGCGTTCAGTCTGAATTCTCTGTTTGTCCTACTCCTCGTATGCATATGATTAATTGTTTTATATTCTAGCTTTCCCTCTACATTTGTGCTACATATTTCTAACATATTTTGTAACACTTTAACAGATGATGGATCATTTAATAGTTTAACGCAGGATTGCAGAAAAACATTTAAGGTACTTACTTGTCTTATGGGTTGTGCTTCATTAGTGTGATCTAGTGATGGAGGCATATCGTACGTTGGTATGCCCTGAGTATGCTACACAATTGATGTATATGCAATGTATGGCTTCAATAATTCTTGTCTGGCTTACTTGAATATCTCATTTTTGTTCTGCGCATCAAACTGCTTCTGTGGTTCAACATTCTTCTTCACTGATTGGTGTTGTGTTGGATCTTGTCTTATTGCATCATCCCTTGTCTTAGCTCCTCTGTATGTAACTATGTTGATATTTCTTCCATCATCCATCACTTCTGCAAAAATCCATTGAACATTCTGATTGTTCTGATTTCTCTTTTCCTGGATCTTCCCTAATAGTGTCGGGTAGTCTTATGTGTCATGGTCGGGTGCGTGACAATACATAATGTCACAGGTGGAAGTGGACATTCTCTTGCATAATGTCCTGGTTGTTGAAATTTATGGCATACCATCGGTCCTCTACCTCTTCCAAAGCCTACTCTACCTCATCCTCCACCTTTGTAGCCAGCTCGATCTCCTCGCGGTGCGTTGTACTGTGGCACTTGGTTATATTGCGCGAGATTATATTGTGGCTGCGCGGTATTTTACTGTGGCTGTGCAGTGTTATATTGATGTTGCACAATGTTATATGGGGTTGGTACTTGGTTAAATTGTGGTGCAACTTTCCCTGCATCATCTCTACCTACACCCTATAGGTGTCTGATGTTCTTTCCCTCATCAGCGCCACTATCCTACAATCTTTGTCATCATGGCCTACTGACTTGCAAAAGTTGCAATATGGACTCTTAGGCACTGTCTAGTATTTCTGCATCATTGCACAATGATATGGATCATGCCCCCGTGTCTTACAAATCTCACACCATATTCCTCATGCCGACAAAGGGTTTGGAAGTCATGTTGCCATGTACCGCATGAATGTTGGGCATTCATTATTGTGGTGTCCTTCTGTCCTACATGTGGTACACCAAACAACTCTTTTTTCCTTACTCATGTTCTGGTTTAATTGAAATGTTATATTCTTCAGGTCTACCTTGAGCTCCTCTATTGTTGGATCTGTCTTCTGATATTGGTTCTCTTATAGTTGTAAGGCTTCCTACAGAGCCTCTGCCTATGTCTGAAACTTTTGCTGTCTCAAAGGGTATTTCAAGTGTGGTAGTAGTGAATTCACAAATAGATGCCTCTGCTGCATATATGTCATGACATACTTCAGCTTTCCCTTCAATCGTTTGAATCTCTGGTCTATCTCCCAGACAGATTCTCCTAGTTTCTGTCTGATCTCTATCATCTCATTCATGTATTCATCCTCTGAGCTAGGCTTCTGTAATTCATTTATCATCATCTTATTAATATCCACAATCATTCTGGTTGTCCTTGGTGGATTGTTTGCAGCTAAGATCATGTACGAATCCAACACGCGGTCTCTTAGCGTGATGGATAAATATGCAAGTTTGGTATCCTCATATGTGATCTGCTTTGCTTCCCAGATATTTTCACAGATGAACAAGTGTTTCTCAGGGTCCTCCGACGCCTTTCCCTTGAATTATGGTAACCTGATGGTGGGATCATGTCCTACCATCCTGAATGTTGAACTATTACCTCTGCGTAGTGTAGATCCTTGAATAATGCTTCCTGAATTGGCTCCCCCAGTTGTTTCTCCCTATGTAGATGTACTTCCTGTTGTGTTTCTTCCACTGAAATTTGGTTGTCTAAACGATGGTGTTATTTCTGGTGTATTAGTCGCACATGGGTTTATGGGTTCGACACTGACACCGATATGGATAGTAGCCCTACCTCCGATTTCTGCTCTTTGACCTATTTTCTTCCTTTCATATGTCGTGCGTAGGATTTCCTCAATCTCCTCCACAGCCCATAGATCCTCTACCTCTTCTTCATCACTTTCCAAGCCTTCCCTCACGTCTATGGCTCTCTTCTTATTGTTCATCTTATATTGGTAGGGTACTCCACTGCACGTTCCTCCATTTTTTTCAATGATTTGTTTGATCTGGTATTCCTCCATCATGATTGGATCCAAGGCCTCTTCTTTATTTCCTTTATCCATCTCTTCCTCCATTTCTCCGTCTCTTTCTAGTGCTTCCCCCCTTCCCCCATGCACGCAGGGAAGTTTAGTTGTCTGATACCATTATCATTACCCATTTGTTATACAGTAACATCTTTATGGAATCATACAACGATCTAATATACCTACCTTGAGGTCCCTTCGGGAAATCTTTCTCTACTACCCTGTAAGACTTTGCAGTGTCTACTGAAAACTCTGTGATAAATCCTGCAACAATGTAGTCTAACCAGAAATCTATTGCATGCGTAAATTTATTATCAACTTGTTGTAATTGTGCGATCTCAACATGATTCCATTCTAGCTGTTTGATTCGATTTGTAGGGTGGTTGTCTTTCAACCTCAATATCCACTCCTGCAACACATGCGGGAAATCACAGAAAAATACTCCATGCAAGTCGATGAATACATACTTGTCCAAATATCTGCGTGGTGTTAACTTCAGATTTATGTTATCTTTCTGTGCAAATTCTAGCTCCTTTGTTTTCAACCAACTCTTGATCTCTGCCTTTGTTGGGTTCCACGGTCTTAACATCCCCTCTTATATTCTCATTCTTTTAACGTTTTGTCGCCAGATTTGACATTATTTTTGCAATTCTTCAACATATCTCTTTCACTCAATCCCTTTCTGTTTTAGCCAGCAACAAAACCATTTGTTGGTTTATAGTTCACTCATGCTACCCTTCTTGGGCTGACCCAGGTTCAGGTCCACCTAGTTTCCAACAAAACCCCTTTAAAACTATCAACCCCTCTGGTAAAGTAGAAGGAAACACAATACACAAGGTGCACTGCGCAGTATCACCTGAGATAACTCTATTGGTGGCTGCAACGCTCAGGTGTTTGCAGCCTGGAAAATGAGTGGGGATCTGCGGTTAACCTCCGTAGTCTTCATTTATTTAATCTAACCCTCAGGTTAGTTGGATTAATCTGTCATTCTTACTCATGCATGCAAATTATCAGAGCTAACTAAGTCATCCATCCATAGTCTAACATCTAATCATTAACAACAAAGCAGATACACAACATTCAATCACATAACACATGATCTACCGTGGTCCAACCCTCTTGGGTTACGTCCACAAATATTTTTCTGTTCTGCTCTTTTATTATTATGGTTCCAATCTACAACACCTCACGCATTACAACTCCCCATCAGGACAGGTCGAGATCTACCATGAGGCAGACTAGATCACACTAGGCTCCTCAACCTATGAGCTAACCCTCAAGATCTACCATATTTCCTCTCCTCATCTCAACAAATTACAGAAATAGATCAGACTTACAGTCGCATTGAGCAAAAACAACGACTAAACATTGTTCCAACCTCCAAAAACCCACTCGAACACAACCACCCTCAACCTAGACCTCCTAGGTACCTACTTATACATATTTCCGGCTTACTAGCCATTACATTCTCTTACCAAAACCCTAACCCTATCATGGCTAGGTCTTCTTGCATGTGTGCCTCGCATGCCTTCCTCTTCTACATGCATGTGCTTCTTTTCCTGCATGGGTATCTGCCTTACACGTGTTGCTTCTCCTGCATGTGCCTCCCACGTCGCGCTTCTCCCTCAAAACTGGTATGTGCCCAACTTCGGGGCCAAAGGAAAACCCTACTTGATAGAGCGGAAAAGGTCGATCATTTTAGATTTTTGACGGTTAATAGAGAGAGAAGCATAGGCATCAACAAAAGGGTTTCCAGATTGCTAATAAAATAAGTCCCAAAACCCAATGTTTTCGGCATGGCCAAAATGAAAGGCTATCGGACCTTATCATAGGTTTTCTCAAAGTTAATTTTAATAAACCGAGCATCAAGGCCAAAGGATCTATCCCACTGCATTCCCTCCCATACAATTATGGTTTTAATGCCCCCACTTGGATCCCCAGAATAAAAATACAAATGTATACATGATAAAAGGTTGAGAGTTGAACAATGTAATATGTGAATATATATTTAATAATAATAAAATACATTGCAGGTTGTAGATGAAGAAGGAAAAAATACATAGGGGGCTATGATTCCACAAGAGAAGGAAGAAAGGGGGCTTAGCGGGCTCAAGGTAATATAACAATATTTTATTCTTAAGCCTATGACCCTTACCTTATGTTATCCTAAGTCATATCAACCTTGGGATGAGTTGTTAAGGAAGATACATGGGCTTCTTGTAAAGACATGTGGAATCTTCCATTCATTTAAATATAATCCATGTATTTTGGTTAAACAAGGGGTATTATTGTAATTCTTCCTTGGGGGAAGTTGTCTCAGAGAACTTTACCTACAACCTTAAGGATTTAATAAATATTATGATAATTATGGTTGTAAAAAAATATGGGAACCGTTGCCATGAATCTGTGAGCAACTTGTGACTATGTGCAAGGGACATGGTGGACATTGAGTAACTTCATTACCGCTGAGAGTTCCTAGAGTCCCTAGCTGAGATATTTCTTGGTCAAACTATTCTATAACCTTGGAGGGAAGTGGAATAGCCTAAGGGACTACGTGGAAAAGAAGGGGAATCCATTCCTTGGATTGTGTAAGTTAAAGGGGAAAGAGAGCTAGTGGATTGGAATTGTTCTAGGAGTTAATAGACCGTGATAAATAGGAATTTGGGCTATGTGAGAGGATTAGAGCCAACCATATGTGTTCCATCCTTGTGGACTCATATCCTCATTTCGGGGGTGGCCATGTTGCAAAAAGATGACAGGAAACAACGAGCCTATGGTTGGGCGGAATGTACTTCATTTGTAGCCAGTTAGTGAATTATTCTCAGAAGTTAAGTGTTTATGGTTTATCTCTATTAATGTTGATTAACGCTACTTATGATATGAAATTAATGTTGTTCTATTTGTATGCATAAGTCTACATGGTTATGATTGCATGTATTAATTCATTAATAATGGGGCAATGTAAAAATATGGTATCCGAGCATTGAAAATGTGGATTTCAGCATAGCTAAAAGGCTGAGAAATTATAAAGTGGTATTAGAGAAAGAGTTGGGTGACAAATTGTATTATCGATAAGTTACATTTATCCTTGGTCATTACAAAGGGTGTTGGGTACGTTACAATATAGTATTAGAGCTATTGGTTACAACATTGAGACTGTATGGGTCAAAAACCAGAATTATCGGTTACAACACTGGAACTATATGGCCTAGAAACCAGAGCTATTGGTTACAACATTGGCGTTGTATGGGTCAGGAACCAATTTACAATATAAAAAAGTTACAGGTTGCAGACTAAATGTTTGATAAAATTCCTCAAGGTATATAATTGGAGAAAATTTATGGATCTAGTGAATTTGGGAATGGTGGTTGAATTACTTAAAATTGGATTTATGTTCAAGCATATGGAGGCACAAATTTTATAAATTCATGGTTACAAAGTTTGACCTGTGTAAATTTGGGGAAAACTTGAAATTTGGAGAAAAAACCTCAATTTTGGATGAAATCCAGAGGTTAATTGGCACAATGAAGTCAAATTGGGTTGGTGCAAAGATTGAATTCAACCAATGTAGCCAATCCTAAAAGATTCCATGGCAACCTTATGGAGAAAATTAGATGGAGAAAAATCCTCAATTCTAGATGAAATCCATAGGTTAATTGGCACAAGGACATCAAATTGGGCTGGTGTAGGGGTCAAATTCAGCGAACGAAGCCAAGCCTAAAAAAATTCATGGCAACCCTATGGAGAATATATATATATATATATATATATATATATATATATATATATATATATGATTTTTTTGAGAAAATATACCGTGGACTTGTACCAGTGACATGGAATGGTAGAATGACATGGAGGCATTAGGGTGTTTCCAGGTGGATTCAAGGTGCATGGGTGGCATCCATGATGTAGGGTTCATAGTAGTAGGGAAACTAATCAAATTTAGTGGAATTTTTTTTATAGTAGGGTAGTAATGGCCCAGGACAAATAAAGTTTATAATATAAGTGAAAAATGAAACATAAAGGAGCATGGCCATAAAGGACCTGACATGACAAGTGGAAGGCTAGAGATATGACATGGCCATGTAGGACCCCTTTTCCACCTTAGTAGTCACATGTGATGTCATGTCAACAAGGATGACACATTAGCAAAGATAAAGATATATTTAAAAAATAAAATTTATAAAATAAGTTCGGAGCCAAAATTTTGTTTTGTCCATAACAGGAGCAAGGAAACTCATAACCAAGGGAAATTTCAGGGGCAGGTACTAGTGATGAGGGCCATAAAATTTTCAGTGAAGGTCACTAGTTTATTCAACTCCATAACTCCATAAAGTGTAGATTAATGTTTTTGGAAAACAAGGTGGTACTCATTGCCATCATCCCTATTGCTAATGAAATTTGGACAATGAGTAATAGGAGTAGACATGAATAAACCTAGTGGAGCATTGTTGAAAAGTTGGTTGTCATTGATGTCAACCCTAGAGGAATCCCCAAAGCAAGTTTGGAAGCATCTATAAGTGATGGGTTCATTTGAAGAAGTATCCAAAGTGGTCCCCTTATGGCGTAGCTTTAAACATGGCCCTCACGGGAAGACACTTTGAAGAGGTCTACAAGAAGCCTTGGAAATATGGCTAACTGTTTAAGTGGTTAAGAAGCCTCAGAGGTGTGGTCATGAATCCACAATTGGATTGAGGAAAAAGAATATGAAGGACATTGCAAATGCATGCAAAAAATCCATTGATTGATAGTTCTCGTCAAGTAGTCTCCAACGGTAGATGTCACGCCACGTGGTTCCTCACAGTCGAGGAGTTATTACCTCTTAAAGATGAAGCTCCAAAGTATGGTCAAGAAGCCCCAAATATAACGTCAAGAAGTTATAATAAAACCCCATATCTAAGGTCAAGAAGTTATAGGTTGTCCCTAAATTCAATTAAAGGAGAAAAAATTGTTGCAAACAAGAAGTTACAAGTCGACTCAAGGTCAAGTAAAGAAGGTGCTTGGAAGGGTATAAATATACATTAAGAAACTCACATTTTCATCATTCAATCTTGTTATCTCTTAGTACAATCTTGGCAGAGAATTTTAGAGGGAGGATGAAGTGAAGAAGGGAGAAATTCCAAAGGAATATGAAGTCTTGTGATGATGTGTTCTAAGGTATGTTATTTAAAGGTCATATTGCCATTTTCACTATAACGTTTGTTTTAGAATGATTCAGATAGATAAACTTAGAGGTTGTTGAGAAGACATATCAAGGTACCCGTGTTGCGAATTTAAGCTTATGGGTCGTTTTACTTTTGGAGATACACTATGTGGAAGATATGGTTTTTTACTAGTCCTTTAATTAGTCTCAAACATGTATTCTGGGTAAAACAATCATAACATCTTCATAGAGGATCCAAATTATATGAGACCAATTGAATTGGAAAGAGTACAATATTCAGTATTTTTTGTGTAAGTTTCAGAATCATATATCAAATATTGAGCACGTGGCATGTTGTACAAGTGTGCTCTCCAGAATAGGCCAAAATTCAAGAAGGTCTGACATTTTTGCTATATCTCTTTTTCAGTGACATATCAAGGAACGAAACTTGGAGGAATTTCATAGAAGATATCAAAGAAGATTAGGTACAATTTTAGACTTTGATTCATTACAGGTACGAAGTTATACTTGTTGGAAGTTAGGGTTTGTGACTAATCCAAAAAGTAGTCCCAAACATGTGTTCGAGATAAATTTAAGAAGTGATGTTGGGGTTTATATATGGACCCATGTGGACCTAGGATTTTTATGTGGACCCAGTTTCTAAGTGGACACAATTTGATGATGTTGATATATCAATTATGGTATATCCAAATTTGATGATGATGATATATCAATTATGGCGGATCTAGTTTTTGATGATGATGTATTAGTTATGGTGTATCTAGTTTTGATGATGTTGATATATTAGTTGTAGTGGATTTGGTTTTGATGATGATGATGTATCAGTAACAGTGACAATAACAATGATGATGTTGGAACCTGTAAAATAGGGGCCTCCTTCCAGTTGGAGCTAGAGAATTTAGGGAGTTGTAGCTTCCTTCAGGCTAGAGCCTGTAAATATGGGGTTGGTGCCTCCTTCTAGTTGGTGATGGAAAATCTTGGAAGTTGGTGCTTCCTGTGAATGCAATATTCAAGATATATATATATATATATATATATAT
>ML790665.1:678812-689058 GCA_009831015.1 Picea engelmannii | reverse complement strand
TTTCTCCCATGGTTTTCTCCCATTTGGGTTTCCACGTAAAAATCTATTTTGTATTGTGTTTGATGTTATGCATTGTTGAATGATATTGTTGATAAATTAATGTTTACATGTTGTCATTAAAAATGGTAAAAAATGTTGAATATTGATTCACCCCCCTTCTCAGTATTGGTGAATATTCCAACATTTGGTATCAGAGCAGGTCCTTCAGAAGCAGTCTAACCACTGGAAGGTAGATCATGGAGTGCACTAAGAATGGATCACAAGTGTTTGATGGTCATAACAATGGCTTCTGGAATAGAAGGATGAAAACGTTTTTGTAGGAACGGGGATTTGATGTCTGACAAACAGTAGTAGACTAATAAAAGGAACCTGCCACTCCTCCAATAGATAAATATGGAAATAAAATTTCTGAGAGTAATTTGAAGGCTACAAATGTTATTCTTAGTGCCCTGGTTGATTCAGTATATGTCAAGGTTATGCATTATGACTCTGCAAAGGAAATGTGGGAAAAACTTCAAAATGTCTACGAAGGATATGCCAAAGTCAAGGAGGCCAAGCTTCAAACTTATATAGTTAAATTTGAACAATTGAAAATGAAGGAAGATGAAGGTATTGTAGCCTACTTTCTATGAGTTGATGAAATAGTGAATGCTATTAAAATATTAGGTGAATAAATCAAAGGTTTTGTGATTGTTCAAAAGGTACTAAGGTCTTTTCCAATGAGATTCGATCCTAAGATTTCAACTCTAGAAGAAAGAGAATATCTTGCTACGTTAATCATGGACGCGCTACATGGGATACTTACAGCTTATGAAATGAGAATAGAACATGATAATCCATTCAATAAGGAAGCAACTTTCAAAGCATCCAAGAATAAAAGAAAGTATAAGCAAAAGTCAAAGCCAACCCTCAGCTACATCGATGATTCAGATGAAGATGAAGAAATAACCAACTTCATAAGGAAGTTGAAGAAAGGAATTGACAAGTCCAAAGGTATGCTTCCCTTAAAGTGTTTTAATTGTGGTAAAATTGGTCACTTTGCTACTAAATGTCCTTATGCTAAGAATTCAGATAGCGATGAAGAAGAAGTTCCCAAGAAAGAAAATAAATATCAAAAGGGAAACAAGAAAGGAGATAAAAGAAAAGTATTTAAGAAAATCCTCTACTCAAGAGAAGACAATTCCTCATCTAATGAAGATGATGATAGTGACAGTGACTCAGAAATAATTCTCTTCATGGAAATGGAAACTCAGAAAGGAACTCCTGAAAATGGTGAAGAAAATTAAGAAGAATGTGAAGTAGATCTTGAAGAATAACTAATCAACGCCTTAAGTGAGATAAAAAGAGAAAGGAAGAAAATCAATTCATTCAAGGAATAATTGATCAAACTAAAGGAGATTTCTCAAAATTCCAAAGAAGTTTCTCATTAAAAATCAAGGTAAAAGAAGTATAAAAGATAAAAAATATTTTGACAAGTCATCTTAAGGAAATATATGAAGACTTAAACAAACTTGAAGCAAAATCCTATCAACAAGAAAGAAGACTTGAAAAAGAAATCATCTCCTTGAAAACCCAACTTGAAGAATCAAAGAGAATGGAATAAGTAATCAAGATCCAGATGATAAAGAAAGAAGAAGATTGTGAGAAACTTGAAGAAGAAGTCATTTCATTGAGGGTTGAAGTCAACAAGATCAACACGAACTTGAAAATCTCTCAAGTGATAGAATACATTCTCAACAGTCAAAGGCCATGCTATGACAAGTCTCGACTATGATACAAGAAAATTCATTTTGAGAAGGAACCAAGCTCCATGACAAAACAAGCAGAACAAAAGAGTAATGCAAAAGTATTAGAAGTCACAAGCCTTCAAAGGATAATGTTCAAGTAATGGAAGAATATCAACAAATCATAGGAACGCAAAATCAACAATCAACAATGCAAATGAATGAATGCAAAAGATATATATTTCCAAGAAGACCTTCTACCTCCAGGAATCAAAGAAATTTCAATCATTGCGAAAGAAAAAATAGAAGATAAGATCAAAATCATCTAAGGAATGAATTCAGAAGGACTGCATCACAAAGAGGATCGTTTCTCCCAGGTATCAACGTTTTTTTCCTGGTTATTGTTTTACTTGTAACAACTTTGGACATAAAGTTGTAGATTGCAGAGCGTATGGAAGAAATGTTCAAGATAGAGATGGTTATGTGTCCCCATACAATGTTGAACGTTACAATTTCCACAACTATGGACATATAGCTCGTGATTGTAGAAGCATGATGAAGTCTTCCATGAAGGAAAACACTGATATTAGGTACAAGAAGGTTTGGAGAAGAAAAAAAAACAAGAAGAACAAGTGAATGAAGAACCCCCAGAGATCATACTCACATGATTTACAGAGTTGCATGACGAATCTACAGGAAAAGAAGAAGATGTTAAGATTCATAATAATGATCCTGCTGTAGAGAAACCTTATATATTATTCTAATCCATCAGACTTGGAGATTCCGAGTAATGTAAATATTGAAGAGGGAGAGTCTAAGCAGTAGATATTATAGACTAGAGAACATCTTTCAGGAAGTTTGAAATGTTTGCAGAATTTGGGAATGCAGATTCAAAATGATTTGATGGAAGAACTGCAGAATATCTCATGATAGATTGGTTAAGGAGCATTTTCGAAACACATCCCCATGTAGACTTGTAGATTTTTGTTTGAAGATAGAGAAGACTAGTGGACATATTTGATTCATCTTGAGAAGCAGGAATATGTGGTGACCAGTTGTAGCAGATTTGGAGAATTCTTCATAATAGTAAAGTGGCAGATTAGTCAGCATTGTGTACAGTTGAGTAATAGAGTCATGGAAGGTTTTGTGACACTTGGACATAGATGAATTCATGAGATATTTGGCAGGTCTAGAAGACAATACTTGATGTGAATTAGAGAAGATACATAACAGTGGATGAAAACATGAACTCAAGAAGAATTGAGAAAGACTCGTTGTCACTGTCGTCAAGAGGAATTTTCAATAAAACATATGACTCATAAAAGAATGATATTGACAGATGGAACCAACTAGTCATAGGAAGGCAAGCCGTGAGAGGCACAACAAGACAAGGGGAGAGAATTTGTCATGAGGAGATTGTTGAATGATTATGTCATTAATGTCAATGCAGTGAAGATGACAAGCCATAAAGGAACCTTAACATGAATGATTTTAATATACATCCGTAGATTACAACAACATGAAGTACCAATGGACAAAAAACACCAAAAGAGAGGGGGGAAATCATATACAAGAAGCCCCACATTTATCTACACGACATTTTGCAAAATGAGACAAGGGGAGAGAAATCGCTAGAGGGAGTTACCCTTAATGTCAAAGGGGGAGAGAAAGAACAAAAGTGAAAGAGAAAGATAAGAAGCATGAAGACAAGGAGAGAGATTGTCAAAAGCAGGTATACTATCAGGGGGATTTACCCTTTTCCATTGATTTCAAAGGGGGAGAGAAACATCAGAAGCATGAAGACAGGGGGAGAAATGGTGACAGGGAGAGTATGAATGTTTCCATAAATGCCAAAGTGGGATCTTGTTGGAAAGTTGGTTTTCATTGATGTCAACCCTAGAAGAATCCTTGAAGAATGTTTGGAAGAATCTATAAGTGATGGGTGTATTTGAAGAAGTCTCCAAAGTGGTCCCCTTATGGCGTAGCTTTAAGCATGGCCCTCACGGGAAGAAACTTTGAAGAAGTCTACAAGAAGCCCTAGAAATATGCCTGAGTGGTTAAGAATCCCTAGAGGTGTGGTCATGAATTCTGAATTTGATTGAAGAAAATGAGTATGAAGGACATTGCAAATGCATGCAAAACATCCATTGATTGATAGTCCTCGTCAAAATGTCTCCAACGGTAGGTGGAACTCCAAGTGGTTCCTCGCGGTTGATGAATTATTCCCTCTTAAATATGAAGCCCCAAAGTATGGTAAAGAAACCCCAGATATAAGGTCAAGAAGTTATAAGTTATCCCTAAAAACGAGTAAAGGAGAAAAAGTTGTTGCAAACAAGAAGCTACAAGTCAGCTCAAGGTCAAGTAAAGAAGGTGTTTGGAAGGGTATAAATACACATTAAGAACCTCGCATTTTCATCATTCAATCTTGTGATCTCTTAGCACAATATTGGCAACAAATTTCAGAGGGAAGATGAAGTGAAGAAGGGAGAAATTCCAAGGGAAGATGAAGTCTTGTGATGACGTGTTATAAGGTATGTTATTTAAAGATCATCTTTCCATTTTCACTAGAACATTTTTTTAGAATGATTCAGATGGAGAAACGTGAAGGATGTTGCGAAGACATATCAAGGTACCTTTGATATGAAATTTCAACTTCTGGGTCATTTTACTTTTGGAGATACACTCTATGGAAGATAGAGATTTTGACTAGTCCTGTAACTAGTCTCAAACATGTGCTTCGGGTAAAACAATCATAAATTATTCAGAGAAGATCCAAATTATGTGAGACCAATTGAATTGGAAAGAGTACAATCAATAGTATTTTGTTTGTAAGTTTCAGAATTAGATATCAAATATTGAGCATGTGGCATGTTGTAAAAGTGCGCTCTCCAGAATAGGCCATAATTCAGGAAGGTATGTCATTTTCACTAATATGTTTC
Source organism: Picea engelmannii (assembly GCA_009831015.1). NCBI lineage: Eukaryota > Viridiplantae > Streptophyta > Pinopsida > Pinales > Pinaceae > Picea > Picea engelmannii. The sequence continues at coordinate 684,395 of ML790665.1, read as the reverse complement.
TTTTTCAGTGACGTATCAAGGAGAGAAACTTGGAGGAATTTTAGGGAAGATATAAAATAAGATTGGGTATAAGTTTCAAACCTTGAATCATTATAGGTACATATTTATGCTTGTTGTAATTTAGGGTTTATGACTAATCCATAAATTAGTCCCAAACAGGTGTTCGAGATAAATTTAAGAAGTGATGTTGGGGTTTATATGTGGACCCATGTGGACCTAGGATATTTATGTGGATTCAAGTTGATGATGTTGATATATCAGTAATAGTGTATCCATATTTGATGATGATGATATATCAGTTGTGGTGGATCTATTTTTTTATGATGATGATGTATCAATTATGGTGTATCTAGTTTTGATGATGTTGATATATCAGTTACGGTGGATCTGGTTTTGATGATGATGATGTATTAGTATCAAGGACAGTGACAGTGACAGGTTGAGTCTCTTATTTATATTTCTGGGAGGTTGGGTGGTGCACGGGAATATTGGTGTCTTCAGATAGCAGGTTGGTGCTTGCAGGGGAGTTGCAACTTCCTTTGAGTTGGTTCTCATAAAACTAGGAGGTTGGTGCCTCCTTCTAGTCGATGTTGGTAAATCAGGGAGTTGGAGCTTCCTTTAGCTTGGAGCCTGTAAACTAGGGGGTTGGAGCCTCCTTCCAATTGGAGTTGGAGAATTTAAGGAGTTGTAGCTTCCTTCATGTTGGAGCCTATAAACATAGGGTTGATGCCTCCTTCGAGTTGGTGTTGGAGAATCTTGGAAGTTCGTGCTTCCTGTGAATGTAATATTCAAGCTATATACATTGAAAGTGTTTTGTGGCTTTCTCCCATTTGTGTTTCCACATAAAAATCTCTTGTGTATTGTGTTTGATGTTATGCATTATTGAATGGAATTGTTGAAAAGTTAATGTTTACATGTTTTGATTAAAAATGGTAAAAAGTGCTCAATATTGACTCACCCCCTCGAGTATTGGTGAATATTCCAACAAGAATTTGTCCAAATTAAAATATAAAGATAAAGATATATTTAAAAAAACATATGGAACCAAAATCTTTAAATATATATATATATATATATATATAAAATAAAATTAAAAAACGTTTGAAGCCAAAATCTTGTTTTGGCCATAACAGGAGCAAGGAAACTGAGAACCAGGTAAAATTTCAGGGGTAGGTCTACAATGATGAGGGTCATAAAAGTGTCAGTGAGGGTGACTAACTAATTTAGCTCCAGAACTCCAAAAATTGCAGATTAATGGCTTTTGAAGAATAGGGTGGTACTCATTGCCAACAACCCTGTTGTTGATAAATTTAGACAGTTAGTGACAGGAGAAAGAATGAAGAAACTCAGTGGAGCATCTGGCCAAATTAAAATATAAAGATAAATATATGTTTAAAATATAAAATTAAAAAAATTAAGTCTGGCACCAAAATCTTGTTTTGGCCATAACATGACTAGGGAAGCTCAGAACTAGGTGAAATTTTAGGGGTAGGTCTATGGTGATGAGGACCATAAAAGTGTCAATGCGGGTCACTGGCTGACTCGATGGAGCATTTGGCCAAATTCCAAAGGGTTTGGAGTGGAGATGCAAAAATAGGCCAAATCCACTATTCCATGAGATTTTTTGGGGATTTTTGAGATCTTCACGGAAGGAAAAGGGACCCAAGGTCACCAATCTAGAAAATTTATTGTATATGACATTTGATCTCCTAGACAATCCTGCCAACATTGTCTTACTGGAGTTCTTAAATAGTTTTGTTTTATTTGGAAGATAGTTTTTTTTGCTTAAAATTCTAACTCGAGAGAAAATGCAAAAATGACAAAGCTAATAATTCCATATTAATGCATAAATTGACTAGAGAATCAGTTCACAAATATAGAAGTTGTTGTGTATTTACATTCATAAGTATTATGTGTGTTCGATACAAAATTTTAATTGGTTCTCCATAAATTTTCTTATGCATGTGGAAGAAGTTGGTCTCCGAGCTGTATTGCACCAACAAGATAAGTGCACAAATTGCGCATAAATGGAAAATTTAGAAAGCCATAAATTTCAGCTCAAAACTTAGATTGAGGAATGAGTATGGTTGTTGGAAAGTTAATTCAGGGGGGAACATGATAGAAAGTTTAAGTTCTCCAAGAAAACATCTGTTTTTTTAGAAAGTTGCAGGAACAAGACCTATGGCCTTGAATGAACAATGCAACTGTTAAATGTGGAATACTTCCAAAGTATATTTAATTTGGGAAACAAAGTTCCAGATAATAGAGGTACATGCCATATGTGAATAATGAACAAGGAAGGTTGTAGATACTTCATGGTGGTGCATGTGCACTGGTGAGGAGGCACATTTGAAGGTGCAAGATCATAGCAATGACAATGTTTGTTTAATTCCAGGTGGAAGGATTGAACCAAGGATTAAGGATGAGTAGGGACACTCAAGGAGAGAGTTTTATGTTAAGGTTTATTAACAAGATAGTTGAATTACATGAATGAATATTGTTTTTTTTTTACAGAAACTAATTTTTTTTATATAAATAAAAAGGCACGACCAAGGTCGCATAATACAGAGGATGGGGCTGGTAAGAGAGATACTAGCAGTAGGATTTCCCACAAAACTTAAAAAACTCAGTCTAGTTTTAGTTCAAACATTATTGTAGACAGAAGTTGCATCTATGTCCTTAAACTGTCTAAGAGAGATATAATTAAGCCATTTTACAAAACAAAGGGCTTTCTCACTGGTCTTCTTTAAACTTGATCTTCGTTTGGAGGCGGTTCTAGCGCCACATTCAGATATGGAAGCGTGGGTTTTGGTCTACTGTTGGTTTCCTCATTCTGACTTTGAGCTGGAGAATTTGGTGGTCTAGGGTCCATCTTTGTTTCTATGTTCTCCCCTTGTCGGCGAAGGAATTTGAATTCATCCTGCAATTGACTTATTAACATGCGATGTTGGGATAAAGTGTCCAGTGTGAAAGAGACAATGGAGCTGTGGGAGTTGAGATAGATAAATAATTGTTGGGTGTTGGTGAAATTATTGTCCACCAGCTCTTCCTCTAGATTCTCTCAAGCTTGATGTTGAGCCTTGCCTTCTAACAAACTGATAATCGAAATTTCCATAAGATTACCTCCAAACCAATCGCACTTGATGCTTCCTCTGTTGCTGATGTTTTCAACGTGGCCTAGAGAAGTCCCTCCTGTGCTGGTCCGATTGCTAGAGCATGAGGGGCTTGGTATTTCAAGATTCTTCTTGGCCAACAGGCCTTGTTGTGCTTCCTCTTTCTTAGTTGTATTCAATTCTGTGAAATTCCGGTGGGACTAGTTGAGTTGGTGGATCAAAGGCTTACCTTCAAATTTATCACCGCGAGGAGAAACCTTGATGCATGAATGACACCAGCTTCGAGCGATCTCACGTATTAAGTTTCTTTCATGCTTTGAGGTGGCTTGTACTGCTTGCTTTCCCTTATTGTAGGTCATGATGGAATTCCTTTCACTTGTCTTCACCTCAAGCAGAGTAATGGTGGATTTGATGTTGCAGGATGCTTTGCGAACATGGAAGGCCTAATACGACGAAGTCCCACTAATCTAAAATTGAAGAAGACTTGAAAATCTTGAAATTATTGCAAGTAAATGTTATGTGTTAAAAGAAAATGGATCAATTTTGCAACACATAAATTAAAGGATTACTCATGCAAAATACACATAGACAACAGCATAATCAATGAACATAAGCACATAAACACAACAATTGATAAAGGAGTTCAACCCTCTCTTGGGCTACATCTCCTGGTCCAGCTTCCAATGGATCATTATTATTAATTTCTCAAAATTTCTCAAAAACATGTCTTACAATGCTCAAATTGACAAACCGACTACTCCAATGGCTTCAGAGCGTCCAAAAACCCCTGTCTGGGCTCTTTCGACACCTCAATCGATCGAAAAACGAAGAAGTTAGGCCTCCTGGAAGTCCCCCTCTTCAAGCTTGTTGTCTTTGCATCTACAAATCGCACCCTTTCTGAATGAACCTGGCACACACACAATATATAGCGTAAAAACCCAGCACCGGGTGCAACCGCGCCAACGGTGCAAACTATAGGATGGTTATGGGCACGCCAGCCCCTAACCGCCTAGCACCTGGGCACATGGGTCATAGGACTGCGCGTATTGGCAAAAAGGACTTAGAACCGTTACAATTGTTTAACTCCCCCCGCGCTCTGGTTATGGTCACATGGCATAAAGGCATACGACCGGGGGTTCCAAACTGTTGTACCAACGCCCGCGCATATATGTTATAATATGGTCATATGCATTGAAATAAAACCACGGGCCATGTATTGAAACCCCGCGCCAACCGTTATGTGCATAGTATATATGGTATGGGCATATACAAAAGAACAAATGACCGCGGGCCGGGGCTAAGCCCCGGCCCGACCCCCCGCCAACGGTCTCATACATTGAATTCAAATAAATATAAACGCGTATACATTACAAGGCACATCCAGTGGTCCGTTGGTCAGACGGTCGTTCCAAAGGCGCTATGTGGTGTGGGAGGTCCGGGGGTCGAACCCCATGGACTCCAATAATTTTACATAACAACCCATAAACCAATAAAGGGGTGCCACGTGGCACCTTACCATTGACCAACAAAACGCCACATGTCGCTTCCTGGTTTGACCACGTCTGCCAATCAAAATCTTCCATATCATCACCTGCCACATCATCGTATGATCGTACGACCCTGCCACATCAGACTGTACGGACTGTACAGTCAACATCCTTTTTTTTGCCTGTTTGACTTTATGAACAGATCCAATATCTCTCGCTCCTGATGTCCGTTTGAGACGAAACAAGTTGTGTTGGGTTCGCAACGACGAGGACTACGCTCTCGTCCATTTTGAAGCAATTCCGAGCACTTTGAATTTTTGAGCAAAATTTGATCCCCTGATCACACCTCCCCATTGGGAAGCTTTTGGACCTCCAAAAGACTATTTTCAGTCTATGTGAAGATGAGGGTAAAGTTCCCTCACCCTTCCAACCTCAATACACTTGGCCTTGCTTGGATTCGTCCCTTTAAGACCAACTCGAAGATACTCCACGTTTCCTCGTTTTGAAGTTCGCATTCTCCTATCAAGGATGGTGTCTTCATGCAGTTCTGTAAGATACTCTGGAGAAAAATCGTCTATGGAAGGAATCTGAACATGCTCTCCTTGATCATCAATCAATGGAGGCTCACACAACTTCAAATTCTCAACATTAACAACTGCATACATCTGCATATAAGGAGGCAAATCTAAACGAAAAGCATTATTACCAATCTTGTTGATAATCTTGAAAGGACCATATCGAATCGGTTTCAACTTTTTACCTTCTCCTTTAAGCCTCTCCTTGCTGATGTAAAGCCAAAATTCATCTCCAACTTGGAAACTGTGATCAATACGATGCTTTTCATGTCTCGTCTTGTACTTGGCCTGACTCTTTTCCAACTGCTCTTGCACCACTTGATGTATCGACTGAATTTGTTCAATGAACTTCTTTGCCCTATCAATGTCATATTGACCATCGACAACAATATCTTTCCCAAAGATAAA
>ML790665.1:633868-674001 GCA_009831015.1 Picea engelmannii | reverse complement strand
AGCCAGATTTTCCAACAAATATATTTTATTGAGGCCTTCCAAGTGCGATGAAAGATCAGTTTTTTTTTTAGGGAGCCTTTGTAGGCTTTTCTCCATTTTCCAATCAGGCTTCGACAACTTGCTAACTAGGAGATTTGGTTTGTTAGTTCTGAATATACAATGTGCGTAACTTGCTTGGTGAAGTTTCATTTGAGGAAAATATGTTTAGTGCTTTCTAAGTCTTGATTGCAAAGGGCACGTCTGAAGGGTCCCACAAAACCTCTTTTGAGTAGGTTCTCACCTGTTAAGAGTTTGTTGTGGGATAATTGCCACCTGAAAATATTGATCTTAGGGAGGCCATCTGCATTCCATATTTCTTTTCAGATTGATGATTTTTATGGGAGAGCGTTATTGGAGAGGAGAGTTTTATATCCAATCCTCACAGGGTATCTTGTTTCTCCCTAACCCCTTCTATTGCTTTGGTTGAGGTGTACTGGGGAAAAATCCATTTACAATCATAAGGAAGTGATGAGAAGCATTGAGTATATTTGAAGGAACCTCTCACATGTTCCACTCTTTCCAAGTGTCGTTGCTATTCCACTCTGAGATGTCATAGAGTGTGTTTTTTTCCTTTGGAGTTTAGCCAGATTCTGAGGAGTACTAAAGAGGGAATACAATACAATTTTCCCATATCTAAATAATGGTCACTCTAGATTCTGATTTCTTTCCCATTCCCTAGACACCAGGGAGATAATTCTATATGAGCGACATAGAGGCTTGTAGGAGTTTCCAGATGGGGATCCTGTATGTTTGGTTGTGGCTATTTCTAGGTATCTTTTTTTATTTTTTGAGAGGTATTTGTAGAAAATTTCATTTTTCCACCATTCATTACCCCCAGTGATTAAGCACCATAATAGTTTTTCCCCCGGAGCTATGTTGACCTTTTCCGGATCACGAATCCCTAACCCTTTGTTTTCTTTTGGGGCACAAACTGTGGATCAGTTGACCATATGGATTTTTTTCTCGTTGTATTTTCCCCCTTGCCAAAGGAATTTTCTGATTAATCTGGCCATTTCCTTTTTTATTCCCACTGGAGCATGGAGGGATGAGAATTGGAAAATTGGATACAAAGAAAGGACTGATTTTATCAGGACCACCCTTCCAGCTGGGTTCAATCAAGTTTCTCCCTGTATTTCGAATTTCTCTTTGAGTTTTTGAAGGATCACTTGCCAAGCCTCCCCTGGCAAGGATTTTAGGCTGATAGGAGTACCAAGGTACTTGAAGTATTTCCAATCTACAGAAAAGGAGAACTGTAGAATTTTTGCAATTCTTACCATTATACTTGCTTTTGTGTGCCAAGCGTATATTTGACTTTTGTGCTTGTTTATAACTCCTCCCAAAGATTCTCCATATTGATCTAGAACTAGTTTGAAGCGGCTGGCCATAATTTGAGAGGCTCCTCCTAACAATAGGGTGTCATCGACAAACTAGGAGTTGTTTATTCTTCTTACTCCCCTTGTTATTTTCAATCTAGGGATATTCCCAGTAGCTCTTTCATGATCAAGTCTTATGTTTATAGTTTCTTCCATGATGACATACAACATTGGGGAGAGAGGACATCCCTGTCTTATCCCTCTTGTGGCTTGGAAGAAAGGAGTTGGTCGCCCATTTATCATAGGGGCTATCCAGGGTGTTGAAATACATGCTCCAATCCAAGAAATAAAGGAGTGATTGAAACCAAATTTCTTTAAAACTTCATAAAGAAATTCGTGCTTTACACAATCAAAGGAATATGTCATATCAATTTTGATAACCATCCCTTTTTCTTTGTTATTAAAACTGGAGTGGATCGCTTCCTGGACCAAGGTTATATTATCCCAAAATTGTCTTTTTGCCACAAAGCCCCCCTGATTGGGAAGGATGAGTTGAGGAAGCAGTTGCTTTAGTCTATTTGCTATGATTTTTGCTAGAATTTTGTAGGAAACGTTACATAGGGATATTGGACGAAAACGATCAAAGGAGCTAGAATTTTTGTCCTTAGGAATCAAGGATAAAAAGGAGGTCTTGGTTGCGCCTCCCATCTTGCATGTTTTTTTAACAAATATTATCATACGGATTAGGTCTTTTTTAATTATTTCCCAACACTTCCTGTAGAAGTGGAGAGTAAAACCATCAGGTCTAGGGGCTTTGTCTGGATCAAACTGATTTAGAATTGCTTTAACTTCCTCCCCCTGTAACCACCTTATTTAACTCTTTTTTGTCTTCTTCCTTTATCATTTGCGAGATGTTTTCTATGAATTGTTGGATCTGCTCTTTATTATATTCACCTTCCTTGGTATAAAGTTCTCTGAAGTGAGAAGAATTTGCTTTTTTTTATTTCCTTAAAGGAGTTAATTCCAGTTCCCGAGGTTGTTTTATTTCCTCCAAAGTATTTCTATGTTGTCGAGCTTTGGCTTTCTTACGAAAGAAAGAGGTGTTTTTATCCCTTGCTTGAAGCCACAGGGATCGAGATTTAAGTCTCCATTCCTTTTCTTCTTTGTGAAGCGCTCTCATATAATTATGAAAATGTTCTTTCTCCTGTATTAAGTGTCTGTTATTGATGGTGTTTGATTCCACTTCTTATTGTATATATTCTAGCTGTTGTTTGCACATTTCTGCTTCTTCTCTTGGTTTGTGGGGGAAGGATTTTATCCACTCCTTGATTGCTTGCTTATTCCTTTTGATATTTTGTTCCCAGATGAAGACCGAGGTCTCGTCCACCCAGTTTGACCAAACAATGGAAATTAGGGGGAGGAAGTCTGGTGAATCCATCCAAAGGGGGTTGAATTTGAATGGAATGGGGCCTAGGTTTTCTGCTTTGTCAAAGGAGAGAGCTATTGAACGATGGTCTAAAATTCCCAATGGAATAATTTGGGAAGATATTTGAAAGGAAGTAGGAGGATAGATCTTTGTATGAGGTAACGGTCTATTCTGGTTGCTATGTGTCCCACCCGTGATCGTTTATTGCTCCAAGTGTATTTCCCTTTATTTGGCTGGACATCAAACAGGTCCAACTCCGAAATCAGATCCTCCATGAGTTCCCTGAACGAGTCCCTTACTATAGAGCCTCCTCCCCCCCCCATTGGTGTAGATTTGTGTTGAAGTCTCCAGCTATGATGCAATTATTGTGTAATCCAACTTCTTTGATTTTCATCAAGGACTCCCAACATTCTATTTTTTCCAGTAGTTATTTGGCATATAAACATTACAAGTAGGATAGATGTTACCTGATTGTAGGTGCTTTAGATGGACCAAAATCCAATGATCTGATTCTAGCTTTTGTTCTTCTCTAAATATTTTGTTGTTCCAGACTGTGCAGAACCCTCCTGACGCTCCTCTAGAATTTAGGGTTGTTCCATCGCTTTCTTTCCAGATTTGCTTCATTTCTCACAGGGCCTCTATACCCTGCATTTTGGTCTCCTGGATTAGGAGGACATGGGGCCTTTATGTTTTGATTAGATTTCCCATTGCTTTTTTTTTTTCACTTTGTCCCAATCCTCTACAATTCCAGGAGACTACCTTCATTATTTACTCGTATGTTTGGTCCCCCCCCCCTTTCGTGGGTTGAGACTGTTCTTTTGTTGCGGAAGCTTTCCCACTTTTCCCTTATTTTTTGAGGGCTTCTTCTAGTGTTGGTTGGTTTCCCATCTCTTTGTCTTGGTTTGCTACTTTTTCACTTTTGTTTTTGTTTGTTTTCCTTCCTTCTTTCGAAGATTTGGAGATTTTTGGGATTTCCAGGTCCAGTTCCTCCCCCGAGTCCTCCTGGATTTCATCCTCCAACCCTTGGGGGGGGGTCCATGAGAAGAGGGGAAACTGGCTCGATTTGGAGCGATGGGGGATCTGGATTTGGATCTTGTTGACTCTATATCTCTTCTATGTCTTCTTTCAATTTTTTTGTTTCTGCTTCCAGATTCTCAAGTGGATCATACTTATTTTTGTTGTTTTATGCATCATTATTAATCAGTATCGGTGATTTCCACTTGATCACTAAGGTTGGCCTGATGTTGTCCCTTCTTTCCTGCGGATGGGATCCTGATTTATTTGTCGCTTTATTTCTTTTGGCCGGCTGCTATTACTCTTGCGTGTTGTCCTCAGGATTCTCTGATGACATCTTGGGGCATTTTTTGGTGAAATGTCCATACTCATGGAAGGATTTGCATTTAAATGGAAATTGTTCGTAGTCAACTGTTTGAATATATGACTGCCCATTTAGGGTAAGTTGGATGGCCTATGGTAGTCCTTTTACAGATCTACTTCTACATAGAGACAAGCACAAGATTGTAATCTGTCACGTGGTTCGGCTCGATCAATGAACCTTCTCAGTGCATTTCCAATGTTTTTTATGGTTTCGTCATTCCAACAGTGGAGAGGCAGGAAGGGTAAACAGACCCAGACTGGGACCGCATAAGGGATGTCATTTTCTGGGCTAAAATTTGGGGTCCATTTATTTATATACATTCCTATGGTGCCCATGAAGTATGGGCCATTTCTAAATATCATATCTCTAACTGCTTTATTTTCAAAGAGGAAGACATAGAATCCTTTACCACAAAAAGTTGTTGATAACTGCCCCTTTATCATTTTTTTCCAGTTTTGATCCATCCATTGCGCCATTGCTCTCGGGGAGGGCCAGAGTCCCATAAAATGTCTGATCAAACCATTTTTTAGCCAGTCTTAGAGCGAACGCCCTAGAGGAGGGGGAATGGACAGAGACCTTCGGGATCTCATATAACTTCTTAACAAAGTGTGAATGGGGATGCCCTTTTGTTGATTTCGAGTAGGAGGATAGGAGGGTCTGGAATGTGATGAGGTCCGGAGGTGGAGGTGGTTATGGGGGAGCTCCTCCCCTTGAACCATAGGTCATGTCAATCATGACTGGCTGTAGAAAACCCTAGTGGTTCCAGACGTCGATTCAGATTGTCTTTATCAAAGTTTTTGGAAGTGCCATTCTAGAGTAATGAATATTGTTAAGGTTTGTTACATATTTGATTCTAAGTTCAATCATGAAGAATAAAGGAACAAAGAAGTTGTTGTCCTGGAAAAGAAAATAATGCATATAGAATATTTATTGGGAATAACAAGTGCAAATCAAATTATAGAGGAAGAGTTAGGGAAGGACCTAATCATTATAGCTAGATACTATATGAACCAAGAAATGGTAATAGGTATAAGGAACCATATGAGCTCTTGGTTATTGGATCTGAATATTCTATGCCACAAGAGAAATTGTATTTGGCCAAGGTATGGAAGATACCTACATGGAGATAGAGATGTGAGAATCATGATCATTGCAATTGGTTATTGTGTACAACCAAGAAACAATGATGAGAATAAGAGGCATGGAGAAAACCAAAAAGTGAAGAATCACATTAATATGCTTAAATTGGGTAGGGTATATTTCTTAACCCCTGAATATAAAGAAAGGAAATTAACTAATAGTGGCCACAAGGCATGTTGCAAAAACAAAAGTGATGGAGGTTGGTATAATAAAGAAAAATATATCAAGGAAAAAGAAAACAAGGATCTCATGAGGTGATGTGTGGCTCAAGGGATGGGTGAATCATCTCCATGGGAAAGTGTATAAATTCTTGTAAGAGTTGCAAGTTATGAACCAATAACTTATGACTAAAGAATTTAGAGCAAGAAATCTACATGTAATATCAAAGTGTGCAGTGGAAGCAAGGTGCAAAGTGTAAAGAAGCTATTGGGAGAAATAATGGACTCTCATTTTGCTTTAAAAAGTGCCAATTGAGGATTAAGCATTCCATTATGTGCAGATGGGTCTTGAAGAAAAAATCAGACTTCAAAAAGAGTTATCTAATGAAGTGAAGAGAATTATAGAATTTAACCAAGTCGATGGGAAACTAGAGATAATGACAAAAGATGTCATAATATGGATGCTTAAGTTGGTTGGAAGATATCACATCACTAAGAAAAAAATTACAACAATAAATAAACATGATTGATGAGGAATGAAGGTAGGGAATGTTGAGTGTATTCCAAGTGTCATGAGTGCATTCCAAATGTGTGAATGGATGACAAATCATAAAAGAACATAAGAAGTGTAGTGATTTATATAATAGAAACATTAAGAAAGCACATGAGAATTAAAGAATATATATGCTTGGCATTGTTGCAAAATAAAATGGAATTTGAAAGGAGACCATATGAATATGGAAGGGAAGTAATTATAATGCTATGAAATGTTAGAAGGACTAGTTGAAGTTACAGTTGGGTGAAAAATAGAGTAAACTCTAGAGGAGTCTATATGAAGTTGAAAAATGATATAATTGCAACATTACCATGTCCTAATGTTGTTTGAGGAATTCAAGGATGAGACCAAATTGGAAAAAAAGAAGAAGAGAGCAGTTAATAAAACTACAATGTCAATATTAAGCTATAGTAAATACAAGTTACAACACCATAAGTGCTGGAAATTTTAGGACCTAGAAAATGAAGCAGTTGTTGAAGAAGGAATACCAATATGAAATTTGGGTTGGACATGTAGAGTGGCCAAGTTGGATTGGCTGGAAGGTGTTCATAAAAGGGAGCAACAATGCACATATGGTGCAAGAATCCAGTGGTATTTGAGGATAGATAACAAATGAAGCTAGAAAATTCTACAAGAAGTTGCAGGCTGATGAGGAGTTGGTTGGAGTAGAGAATGGTGAGCATGGCCAACAAGGAAACCATGATAATGAGGGGGGATTTCCTAACTCTTCTCTTGTTTCACATTGTATTCCTTAATATTTGAAATATTGAGATTTATAGTTTTAAAACATAGGAATATTAGAAATGCTAAGATGCATATGCACTGGTAGGCATTCTGAGAAGTAATGTAGAGTTCATATAGGAAAATCTTAAGCACATATAATATGTGTTAGCCTCTTACTCATATACAATCATGAAGTCCCAGTATACCACCTTTGTATTTCACACTTTAGGATATAATTTTTATCCTAAGTGTGTTTCTAGATTCCTATATTGCCTCCTCCTACCTTATCTCCCACTGAGGCGTTGATGTGAGAGAAATTGAGGTGGTTTCATTAGTGTATTATATATTTGTATCATTAAAATAAATACATGAGTCGAGAATATGGATTGAGCCAGAATGCCTATATTTTTTTCACTGTTGTGAACTCCAATATGATAAGAGCGAACCAAGAGAAGTGAATCAACTACAAGTCTGACACATCCCTGAAAATGCCTGACAACTTAATAAAATGCTAAGATGCAATGTAGAATAATCTAGCTGTCCTCTGCTAGGTCGAATGACCATCTAGGTGAACAAAAAATGTCCACAATATTTCTCTCAAAATCAACATCCCAATCATGTATGATTCAATTGAAAGTCAATGAACCATAATTTTTCCAAAGTTTGACATCTACAAACTATAGTTGCCCATCTGGAAAATTTGATTTTTTTGTTGTCAAAACTTTCAGTCTGACAACCATCTTCGATTCCGTCATCAATTCCTCCCTTTGTCAGTTGAAAGGAGAGACCACAAGTGGTTTCACAAACCATCTTCACTTGATTTTTGAACTCCCCTCCTCTAAGGTGCAAGAGAGTTTAATCACCATTTGTTGCAAAATGCATATTTACTCGAGATTTAATTCTTCGGTAAGACTGAAATAATCGATTGGATATTGATGACCACTGCCAAGGATCGATCCACTCATAGTGAATCTTTAATCTTGCAATTTCATTTCTCTTGGAACATTTGTCTAATGGATGATTCTTCTTGCCACAATGTTGACAAAGATGGAGATCATAACATTGATCCTCCATGTGACCAAATCGATTGTAATGTTGGAACTTAGCATTTTGATGTTGAATTGGAACAAGGGAATCTTCTTAAAGGAATCCAACACTTTGGAAATGGATAGGTCGAGAATAATCCAGAATATGAAAGGTAACTTCCTTATCATATCCAAGTCTTGTTATGTGCTTGTTGTTGTTGATTTCTTCCCAAGTTCTGATGATGGGCTTGGAAAGAGTATGTTGAACCTTTTGATTTGAAATATATGACATTTAATTTAATGCATGATGTTGCATCATTGAAAGATTTTCTTCACTGAACTCAAAAGAAAACTCTTGAAATGTAGGTTCATGAACAACTTCATCTTCATTTGAAACTGTTTTTGGAGTTATCTTGTTGAGTTGCTTTTGAGTGCATTGTTGATTTGATTGGGCATCATCATTATCATAGAGAGGATTGTTCTAAACAAGGACTAGTTCAAAACATTGAAGATTATTTCGTTGAAGTTCATCTTGAAGAAGTTGAGTCTGAGTTTGAAATAGTTTTATTTTGGCTTGCATCACTTGCAAACAAGTTAGAACATATTGAAGTTTTTTTTTTTTAATATCATTGTGTTTCTTTAGCAATGATTATTAGAGTGTTTAGTAACTCTTATAATTTTAGATTTTTCTCCATATGAATGATGTCTTCTTGCACTCGCTCGCTTGAACTTGCTCGCTTGAATTTGTTCACTTGAAATCACTCTCTTGAATTCGCTTGCTTGCTTGAATTTGCTTACTTGAACTCACTTGCTTGTACTTCACGCTCTCTTGAACTCTTGAAATCTCTTGCTTGAAATCCACACTCCCTTGAACTTGCTCACAGGAAGTTGAGAATGTTGGTTACTACAAAAAAATGCATCCCAAAGCATTACGATGGTTTGAGTTTGATTCCAACAATTTTTAACTCATCCTTATCAATTTTGACTCAAAATTACAATGACTCTTGGGTGTTGGGCTCAACTGAGAATGCACTTGAAAATTACAATTCAACTCAAGTTTAATTTCACACTTACAAATGAATTATTGCAAGTATATTGTTCAAAATTGATGTTGAATATGAAGTTGAATTGATGTTGATGTCGTTGAATGCTTATGTAACTAACAACTTGAATTATTGAATGTTCTGCATAAATATTTGATTCTAGGTGATTTGATTGCATGTGCTTGATTGTATGTGCATAAATGGCATTAATTTTCTTAAATTGCCTTGTATTTCTTGTGTGTTGCTTTTAAATGATAAAATTCAACTGATTATGTCAAAACTAAACACAAAATATCACAAAGCAACCATACAAAATCACCATCACAAACAACTCAAGGTGTACCTAAAATCCCCTTATTCAATTTCGAGTAGATCTAGGACACTTCAACACCGCAAAATAAATATTTTTTTATTTAAAATAAGATATAATGAACTCAAGAAATACAATCAACTTCATACCATGTTGAATACACTCTAAATACTTTGACAAGTCTTCAATTGTCTTCATGTCCCAACATGTTACAAGCTTTGTTGCCACCTATGCTCTCACTTCTCTTGGAAAATCAATCTAACTAGACATATGAATGTTGGACCAATTGCATAAACCATGCTTTAGCTTTATACTTTATGAATTTTTTATTGTTTTTGGCAAATGACTCNATGTTACAAGCTTTGTTGCCACCTATGCTCTCACTTCTCTTGGAAAATCAATCTAACTAGACATATGAATGTTGGACCAATTGCATAAACCATGCTTTAGCTTTATACTTTATGAATTTTTTATTGTTTTTGGCAAATGACTCATTTGTTAAGCCACAAATTATAGTGATATAAAAAAGTGATCATTGTAGTGCCCTTCTAAAGCAACCTCCACAGGAGCTTTAAGAAATCCATTCAGTATTATAACTGAAAATTTAATAATGTAAAATAGTCTTTGCATAGGTAAAATATGTATGGTTTTTGTTGGCATTTGGAATTCATAAAATAGATTGCAAACTCATTGTCAGAATTATGCAGACAAAAATACCTTTGAAGAATCGATGGCAGGGTACCTCGTTTTTCTGTTTCCAGCTAGCAATTGTTTTTGTTTCATAAGGGTTGCATACTTATCCTACCTACATGTGGATTGTTGGACTCCAAGCTGAAACAATTGGGTGCCTCAAGGCAGGGAGCTCCTTTATCTAACGTTGAAGGAAAAGCATAATCGTTTATCATAACAAATTTGGACTTGGATGAGAGGAATCTGGGCGGTGTCGACCAGTTCACATTTCTCAATCGAACAACAACCCTGAAAGGAACTAAAACCATCCAGCAGGCTTTAATAGTTGTTGGCCCAAGCTAGACCACTAACTCAATACATTGAATCACTACCCCCAGAATCCAGAACAAATGAAATTGACCCAGCTAACTGCAGAACCAAAGAGAAGGAACAAGTTGTGAACAATTTCCAGGAAACTGCCACTTGAATTCAATTCACTCAGGTTCCTATCTCAGATTGACCAAATCTCAGCTCTGTGACAAGATTTAACCAGATCTCGATAGATTGGTGATCAAGGCTCGTATTATCACCAGAAATTGAATGAAGATCACTAAATTTCGTTGTGCTAAATCACAATCCCACGAGGTAAATGGAAATAGAGGCATATCGATGTGGAAGGTTTCTGTGAGAAATCGTTGTACCAGATCCGATAGCTGTAGAATATTGAATCAACCACAGAGCTCCTTCAATTGTGTCGAACCACCAAAAACCACCATACCAAGTGTTGTAGAAGGGTCGTCACATAATCCATGGATATCAGACATGAATATTGCAGTTTGATACATTTGTTCAATGAACAAGATCTCAAACGTTGATGGAATGCAAACTAGCTTTACACAATGCTCTTTAGAAAATCAAAGAATTTTCTTATCATCCGATTTCCTATGGGATCGGCCAGAGAATACGACTCTAAGATTACTTTAGAGCTTTAAATTACTCATGGACACTTGTTGGGAAAATTTTGGTAAAACTGCCTTGTAAAATATTGTAATTTCATAGTCAATGTAGAGAGTTCATTATAAGGTCATAGATCCGACTTTGGAAGTTATGTTAGGGTTTTCACCCAATAAGGAAATTCTCTTTTTTGTATGAGGGAATTGTATTGTGGTTGTGTATGATGAATAGAAGAGATGCAACTCTAAATAATTTTCTGGTTTTCTCGATTTGGGTTTCCAGGGTAAAATATTTGTGTAATGTGTGTGTGTGTCATTGAATATTTTCTGTTTTTATTAAAAATCTGTTTGCAGTAATTAATTGTACGATGTAAAAATCTACATCACTACCATGAGATCTATCATGCCCTAAGAACCATAGTATCTCTAATACCAATCAAAGAAATATAACATACAAGAGACAAGAGTTCATAATATGGCTTGAGGCATTTTCCGCCAAAGTTCTTCTCCCTTGTGTGTTATATTTCTTCAATATGTTATACATTGAGAGTAGTATGTTGTTGTATATGTAATAAATGTGTTATGATGGTTAAATGAGGCAAATGATGGCTATGTAACCGGGAAAAGGTTAATAACATGGTTGAAGATGTTGATGATATTGTTGCATATGGCAATCAGTCTTACAAAGACAAGATGGGGATGATAAAATGTTGATCAAGAGGTGGTGAAAGGAGTATATGAACCTCCATAAGATGTCAATTGATCATGTAGCATCCAATAAAATTGATGGTAACCATGCATGTATGAATTTGATGTGCTTGTGTTGCATAAATGTTGAAGGGAATTTAGGTAAGAGTTTTCTCATTCAAGATTGATATCTGAATTTATATTTATTTGGTTTCGACACATTTATGACAATGATATCCACTTGGTGCGGTAAAGACAGAAAGCATTGGACATATATAAGTTTTTTAATCTTTGGAATGCATTCATATGGTATGAAATGGTATGCCATGTTGTGTTGGTTATGAGTTAATAACCAAAGCAAGTCACAAGATATAATCATGTTATAGAAGTGAATGCTAGCAAAGCTAGTCATGTGTGAAGCCATAATGTTGTTGGATATGGAAAGGCTATAGCACTACACAATTGTCCAATGGTCTCCCTACTTGTATTGGTTCTTCGACTGTAACCTTCTTGTTAACACTAAAAAGAAAGAAGCCAATGAAATTGGAGGATATTCCTGGATCAAATATCCAACTGATCTCCACAGTCAATATTAAATCAATTTAAACTTTATTTTTTATATTTTTTAAATATCTCTTTTAGTTTTGATATTAACTTTAAAAAATATTTAATAATAATAATTTTAATCAACATTTTTTTATCACTAAAAGTAAAGTTATATTCATTAACTAATTGTTATTATATTTTCGGCTATTTATTTTTTTTTCTTTATATTTGAAGGTCACAAGCTTGAATATGAAGGGATAGAATATGTATACCTCCATAAACTAAAGTATTATATCATTGTGCAAAGGGAGTCCTTTCTCCCAAAAACAAGGAAGTCTCATACCTCAATTTGGTATCTAGTTAGGATGTGATCTTAAATCAAATTATTATTTTTATCATTTATAATGTGATTATCCGAGAGATTGGAAATCCCAAAATTTGACTTCGTATTACTTCAATATTTATAGATAACTAATGAATAAATAGACGTGTCAACACCTGGTAAACTTTTGCTCAAAAAAGTAAAATTTATTGCTATGTATTACTCATTTTTTCTAGATCTCAAATGTTAAGAGAGACCACACTTTTGTTCTATTTTTATCTCTTTTTTCAATTTTCTACTTCTGTATTACTTTTCTTTTCATTTTCACCTTAAGAGAAACCATGTCATTACATTGAAGATTCATGTTTAATGACGAGCAAATTTTGACAAATTTTGCATTTGAAAAGGATTGCTAGTTAAGGTGACAACATAGGACCGACTAGATATGGCCCCTCTATGTTGAATAAAATCAATTGCATAGATGGAGAATGTGTTTAAAAACAATATTAATGCATTTCAATGGCACTTTGAAACTCCTGTTGGACCAACTCATTGAAAAGCTACTTGGATCTTTGCTTGTTTAAGAAATCAGAGCTCTCACATCCAAACCCTTTGATGAAGAGTCACAGGTTATCGCTACTCAATGAGCCACAACTTTCACCATAAAGTTTTAAAGTTGTCAAATCCTAGGATGCCACATATGTAATGACCCCGTCCGTTACGACACAAAATGACATACAACAAGTAAAAAAAAAAAATTAAGCATTAGGAAAATAATGTCAACAATAAAATCATAGGAACACAATTCGACGACATCATAATGAATGAATTACACACGACACATCGTCGTAATCAATCACGTCGCAACCGACACATCCACAATTTAGTAATGACTATAATCAACCATCATCATAAATTAACGATGACACAAAGTAACAACATCACCCGCCACTCATCATTGATATAAATAACAACGCAATCAATGCGTCAACGAAGGATAGCAACGCATAAACATAAAAGGCATAGAAAATTAGCACATCAAGCTTGAATCAAATTAAGACAACACTCATCAGATAAAGAATATAAAATGACTATCTGTCTATCCTACCCTGCAAGGTTAGGACCTCCAGGACACATAAGCAACACTCAAGCCCAGGTTCCCATCGATTTTGACCATTTAAGGTCTCAAGGTTGGCGATTGTTCTGAGGAACAAGGAGGTGTCTACATCCCACTCGACACAATTAATCCAAGTCGAATAAGCTGAATAACATCATCAACGATCATCCAGGCGCAAAAGCAATCTAATAAACCAACACATGTAACATAAAATTCCATGGTGCAAGATAACTTAAATACTAAATCCATCTAGCAACGACATAAGTTGGGTCACAATAATCTACTTATTTAAATTTTTAGGCACAACAAACATCTACTTAACTTCCAGGAGCGTTATTAAATCATTAATCAAATTACAATAATCAACATCAATATCAAGGTAAGCACATGATATAATTTCTAGATTTACATAATTCACAAGTCTAATCAATGCGCACAATTAATCATTCACCAAGAATCATACAATAACATTGTTACAAGCGTGCTAGATAACTAAGGCGTAAACAATTTATGCCTCAAATTAGTTCATGGTTCAAGCAATCCTAACACTTATTCATTAGCATTATTCAAAGCGCAAGATGATCAATTCTACACCATCATACATGACATAAAACCCATGGCGCAAGAAGTCCAAAAATCCTTAACTATCATACAATATATGAAATAAAAAATGAAACATTCTAATATCAGTGAAGCTATTCATAGATGCACAGTAATTACATTCGTTAATTTTAATTGCACAAAATTCTAAGATCTAACCATCATAAATATCCATAAGCGCAAGAAACTGACTCCAAAATCGTCATGTAATACATATAAATTTGTGCGTGCAAAAGCCTAAACTCAACATGTCCTATTTTTCATAATGGAATTGAGCACGAGAATTCAATCAACGATCGTATAATACATAATCTTAATCAAATCGACAAGTGTCCTTTTTAATTTACTTTGAGAACACTAGGTTGTTTTTCCAAACCCCGTCACTACTAGGTTGTCATTGTGTTTCTCCACTATTGCAAGCTTTATTTGGCAATAATATTATTGTTCATTTTGTGCACCAAGATATTATATCCATCTAGCAATTGAAGGTGAAAGAAAGGTCAAGAGAATAAGTTGATCATCGTAGAAGAAGGATTTAATTCTAAATAAGCATACTATAACTTTAATCTGAATTAGTTGTAACTGAATTATAATTGTAAACAACTTATATTTCTAAATATCATTGTAACCTGAATTAGAATTTAACTGGAATATAATTTTAAAAATGATTTTAAAATGAATTATAATCTAAACTGTAATATAATTTCAACTGAATTATATTCTCAATTATAATTGCAACTGAATTTATAATTCTAAATTTAAAATTGCAAACATAATTAAATTTAAACTAGAATAAAATTTCACTGATTTATAAATTGAAATATAATTCTCGCGATTCACTCGGCCACATAGAAGGGACCTGCGGGTTATCCAAAAGAGGAAGATCAGAGTTATTATTGGGGATTCAACAGTAAAAGCATGTCGAGGGGAGGGTGAGGGTGCAAAAAGGAAAGGGAGAACACATCCCAACGCTGCCAGAAGAGAAAAACAGAACGTTGGGAGGAATTAATAATTGACAGAGGTAAAGTAATTTATTTTAACCGGGCAGACATACGGACCTCCACCATGAAGTTTGTTGCAGGGAGAAATGAACAACAATGGTTAAACACTAAGACAAAAGCAGGGTAAGAGAAAATCTCGTTGGGCAATCTCAAAACTCTGGTTGAATCCTGAACAAATAAAATAAAAGAATGCACATCCTTTATCAATATCCCACTCTTCTTTCAATAAATTACATGTGGAAGTATAAAAAATTTAGGTGGCGATAGGCAGATAAGTGGGCAGGCCACGACCGAGAATTCCTTGTTGTCGCATCGCCTAAGATCACGACCACACTACGTTTTCCTGGATTAAAAGTTTTTATAAATCAAAGGAAGGCGTGTGAACTCGCTACAGTCTACACATCGGGCGAATTGTGTCAAGAAGCAATTCGCAGAGTGGAAGGGTTGGGCGATTTTAAGAGCCCAAGATGCAAAAAAAATGGCGTTTGAACTCAGAGCTGGGGAACACAATGCGGTGCGAGGCGAGGGGGAACCCTACTGCTTTGAGTGGAATTTTAAAAACTAAAGCAGCGAAGGTCACAAATATTCCTGGAAGAGAATCCTCTATGAAGGTAATGCACCCATCAAACCCAATTGGTTGAGAGTGAAAGTGCAAGCCATAAACAAAATCCCAAAACAAGGTGGTATCTTCTCAGTGAGGCTGGTTCCAAACATTCTGAACAAGAAATTATAAGTGACCCTGGATGGTCTATCTCAAGCAGGCCTAAAGTTGAAGTAAGGTACCCTCGATGGGGAAGGGCGCAATGGGGGCAGTTGTAAGGGAGAAGGACGTGGAGAGAGTCCCTTCTTCTTAAACACCGATCTTCACATAAATTCGACACATTTAAACACATAAGTTTAGACAAATTTAAACGCCGAAGTTAAGAAGAAATTAAACACCGAATTTCCACAAATTTCGACGAATTGAAACGCAGAAGTAAAACAGATTTTAAACACTGAATTTTCACAAATTTCGACGAAATTAAACGCAGAAGTAAAACAGATTTTAAACACCGAATTTCCACAAATTTCGATGAAATTAAACACAAAAGTAAAACAGATTTTAAACACCGAATTTCACACATTTTTCAACGAATTTATACAGGCAAAGAATCTAGAGTGGTTGTCCCACGCTTGCGCTCCGTCCAACTCCTTCTTGTTAATCACTGAGACCTCACCGGTACCTCCCAGCCAACATTAGGGGTACTCTTCTTCCCCTTGAGTCCCTCGAGCCGCAAAGGGGCCACACACACAAACGAAAGAAATCTAGCTCCCAGCTCGCCTCGCAAGGTCGAGCTACCACTCTCTATTCGAGTTGGGTATCCCAACTCCCACAAGAAAAATTAGTCAAGAGAAAAATCCGGCAACATAACCTTACGCATACCAATCGTGATCCATACCCTTTCTCTGCCATTTCTTTTATAGAGTTCTTCTTAGTGACACTTCCATTTGCACATTAAATTCGTTTTATTAAAAATTAATTAGGAAAAATTCTCCCCCGTACACTTGTCACCTTATCCCTTAGTTGCACCAGAATTTCATTTAATTAATTAAATTAAATTGCAATTTCCCTCACCCACCTAAAAACGTTCCTAAAAATGCTCATCGATGTCCCTTTATTCCCTCACATTCCCTTAACGATTGATGCCTTTCTTAAAGATTAGTTGAGTTCTGATTTGGAAAGTTCTCTAGACTAGATTCCCTTATATGTTTCACATTCCTTTTGCATTTAATTTTCCCCTTTTTGTCTAAGTTCTAAATTAGCAAGTTTTGCACATAACCAACAATCAAATTTTTGCTAAATTCTTTCTCATTTAAATTTTAAATTGATTTTTCTTCATCCCCCCCTTTATCAATTGATTAATTAGTTTTAGTCCTTATACTCCAATTAGACCTATGCTCTAATTTCAACTAGGCTTAACAATTTTTTTTTAAGGGAAATTTTATAATTATAAAACTTTACTCATACAACATTTATTTTAAGGTTGACCAAGTCAAAATAAGATATTGTTTTCTAGGTATCTAGGTTCATTGACTAACTAGTGTTAAAAAACATGATGTGCCCTTCAAGACGCACTACATGCTCCAAGGATGCCACTCTCCTTCATTCATGTTTCATTTATGTGGCGTGCCCTTCAAGATGCACTACGTGGTCCAAGGGTGCCACTCGCCTTTTGACTAATTTTGGTAGACGTCCAACCCTTAGATTCAATACTTTGTCAAGCGAACTTGTGGGAGACTAAGGGTCTCTAAGGAATAAGGACCCTGCCTTATTGTGCACCCCTTAGAATCTTCGTGAGAGACTATCTCAGTCTGCCCTCACGGCATCGTGGATCTCTTGAATTAGGTAACCGTTAACCTACAGTTCGAGCCACGAAGGGAGTGCTAGTAGGTTGTCGCAGGGCTTCTGCCACACCTCTCCCTCAATATCTATGGTTGTCGTGTGTGACCCATTTACTACAAATGTGAGTCTGATTAACAAGCAATCATCATCTTGCATCCATCAATGAAACATGTCAGCAATTCATAAACAACATCATAAAATACCAGTCATATGTCAAATATGCAATAACATAAATAATCAAACCATATACAGTCCACTGCCTGACTCGATCCAAAGTCCAAGGAGGTCCATCGATGCCATTAGCATCCTCAATCTGTCAAGAGTCCTGCACACTCAGGAGAAACTAGTCAATAGCACATGTCGATACATATATAATCAAATAACATATCATCATATCCACAACATCATCATAATCAAAGTCTTTGAGGTGTAGGAAAGTCAGTGATGGAGTATGTTGTTAAGCCACTCTGTGATGTTAAAGTCACCGGTTTGAAACCTACAGGGACAAAAAATATAGCCATGTTAAGGGTTGGTGTGGCTCAGGTCGGGTGCGATCCCCGGGTGATTTTGACAACTTAGATGCCCCTGAGTCACGGTTTCTTAGCCACGGGTTAGTCCCACAGGTCAAAGACAAACTAACAAACAAAGAAAAAAACATCATCATAATCCATAAGCGAAACAAACTATCATATAATGAACCGGATCACTTGCATGCAAGTGTCCTCAAAGAATAAGTCAATCATGTGTGCTCAAGAGAGGGATGTTACATACACCCCCTCTTGTTTTAAACTTTGTCCCAAATTTTCACGGTATATAAGTGCAGAAAAATAAAGGATCTGACAATATCTAATGTCTAGCTATCAAACAAAAATGGAAACTGTTGACGCATATCATATGTGTCCTCCCAGGTAGTCAAGTGAGGAATATAGTTTTCCCATTGGACCTTGACCTGATTGACTGTTCGAAACCATAGTTTCCTATATGCGATGGTCCAGAATGTGGATTGGCTCCGCCGTGAGCACACCTTCGTCCGATACCTGCAAAGAACTCATGTCAATCACATGTGTATGATCACTAACATAATGTCTCAAGATAGATACATGAAAAACATTGTGCATATGTCTCAAAGAATCAGGCAAGGCTAGTCGATAGGCCACGGGCCCCTTCCTTTCCACAACCTCGAAAGTTCCCACGAACCTAGGAGAGTGTTTAGAACCCTTTCCAAACTTGACCGAACTCTTACATGGTTTCATCTGCAAGAAGACTCGATATCCAACTTCATAACTACGCTCATTGTGATGTGCATTGGCATAACTCTTCTGTCGATGTTGTGCTTCCTTGATCCTTTGTGTTATCGTTTGAATTTTCTCTTCCATTTATTGGATCGCTTCTGGTCCTACTAGGACCCTATCCTCAAGCCAATCCCAACTCAAAGGCGTCCAACATTGCCACCCGTAAAGAAACTCAAAAGGCACCATCTTAATGGTGCTTTGATAGTTGTTGTTGTATGCAAATTCTACTAGTGGAAATAACTCTTCCCAATGCTTATGTTGGTCCATCATGTACATACACAACATGTCCTCCAAGATTTGTTTAATTCGTTCGTGATCTAAAAATGAAGAAGACTTGAAAAACTTGAATAATTATTGCAAGTGAAATTTTATGTGTTTAAAGCAACAGGATCAATTTGCAACACATAAATTAAGGATTACTTATGCGAAATACACATAGACAGTAGCATAAAACATTGAACATCAGCACATAAACACAACAACTTGATAAAGGAGTTCACCCCTCTCCGGGCTACATCTCCTGGTCCAGCTTCCAATGGATCATTATTATTAAATTGCTCAAAGTGCTCAAAAACATGCCTTACAATGCTCAAAATGACAAACTGACTGCTCCAATGGCTTCCCAGCGTCCCAAAACCCCTGTCTGGGCTCTTTCGGCAGCTGAAACGGTCGAGAAATGAAGAAGATAGCCTCCTTGAAGTCTCCCTCTTCAACTTTGTTGTCTCTGGTTCTACAAATCGCACCCTTGTCCAACAAACCTAGCTCACACGCTCATTTAAGCGTAAAAAATTGGCACCGGGCGCAACCGCGCCAACGGTGCAAACCGTAGGACGGTTAAGGCGCCTCCAGCCCCTAACCGCCTCGGCACTTGGGCGCATGGCCATAGGACCAAAAGCTGGGTGGAAAAGTGGTTAATCCGTTTTAAAAACCATATAACTCCCACGCGGTTAATACACTGGTCAAACCACGGGTTATATACACGCATTAACCAAAGGTTAAAGTTCCAAACCCCGCATGCATTTTTAATATGCAAACTATGGAATATATATATATGCAATGTAATATTGCAATACATTGCAATCCAAAGTAATAAAACGCGCGTGCACCAACAATCCAGGACACAATATATACGGTCATGTGTATTAAAATGTGTCCACAGGCTGGGGCTATGCCCCGACCCGCCCCCCTTTCCACTTACACATATATGTAAATTCAAATAAATTAACCCCCACATACATTTCAAGAAACATACGGTGGTGTAATGGTAGGCGGATGTTTGTTAAGGCTTATATAGAGGGGGAGGTCCGGGGGTCGAACCCCACAGACTCCCACATACAATTTTACATAGAAAATATAGACCAACCGACGAGGGACACATGACGCCCATGCATTGGGCCACGTGCCCTCATACCATTTGCTGCCAATGCGACACGTGTCATCACTGTATTCGCCAACGAACAAAAAACCAGCAGCTGCCACATCACCTCCGTACGGTCTGTACGGTCCTGCCACATCACCGTACGGACTGTACAGACTGTACGGACTGGTACAGTCAGCATCCCAAAATTTTGCCTGTTTGGCTTGGTGGACAGATCGCGATATCTCCTCCATACGGACTCCATTTGCGAAAGTAAATATACTGCCGGAATCAGGAAGACGAGACGGACGCAATGGCACTGTTTTCGTCGCATTCCGAGAACTTTGAAAATTGAGCAAAATTTGATCCCTGATCAGTTCGGTCTACCCATCTGTCTCCGGGTGATATGTGGTACTAAAGTTAAGTTGAGTTCCCAAGGCCTCTTGGAAACTAGTCCAAAATCGTCCTGTAAACACCGATCCTTTATCGGATATGATCCTCTTAGGCACGCCATGCAACCTCACAATATCGTTGATGAAAAATCTATCTATGCTAGGTTCCTGATACGGCATATGCACAGGGATAAAATTTCACTCTTTTTCAGAGTGTAAACTACCATGAAAATCAAGTCATGCCTCATTGCCATCAACGGAAATCCAACGATGAATTCCATCGAAATGACCTCCCATTTTGATTCTGGAATACCGTTTCGCTGAAGTAACCCTGCCAGATGTCTATGTTCAACCTTCACTTGCTGACATTCTAGACATCTTGCCACGTAGTTGACTATGTCCACCTTCATTCCTTTCCAGAAGAATAAGGGTTTAAGGTTCGCCCTCATCTTTCTGACTCCTAGATGAACCATGTACACTACTCTATGAGATTTTCTTAAGATCAAACTTCTCAATTCGTCATTGGGAGATACATAAATCCAGTTATTATATCTCATTAATCTGTTGTTTTCCACATTAAATCCCTCAAATTTTGGTACCAACATGGTGTTTTTTCCGATAAATTATTTAACCTCTTGATACCAGTCATCGTCGCACTGTAAAGTTAGAATATTTTCACATAGATTCGTTGAAGAGGTATCACCGAAAATATGTGTGGTCTTCGACTCAATGCATCAGCCACTCTGTTCACGGTTTCTTTTATGTAGGTAATCTAAAAATCATACTCATTAAGTAGTTCCGACCAACGCCTTTGTCACGTGTTCAAGTCGCTTTGCGTAAAAATGTGTTGTAACCCATAATGGTCCATTTTTAGTTCAAAATTTTGTCCAATAAGGTAATGTCTCAACACTATCAGGGCATACACAATATCTAATAACTCCAAGTCGTGCGTCGCGTAGTTCTCCTCATACTTTCTTAACTTTCTCGATATGTAAGCGATCACTCGACCGTCTTGCATCAAGACTCTACCTAAGCCTTCCTTGGATGCGTCTGTGCATACCGAGAAGTCCTCGTCCATGTCAGGGAATTTTATTATTGGTGTTGTCGTCAACATCTCCTTGAGTCGTAGAAAAACTTCCGCGCATTTCTCGGTCCATACAAACTTCTTGTTCTTCTTCTGTAATTCTGTAATCAGATTTTCTATATTCGAAAAACCCTCGATGAACCGTCGATAATATCCCGCTAACCCCATGAAGCTACGCACTTTTGGGACATTCGTCGGTGCAGGACATTCCATAATAGAATCTACCTTCATTGGATCCACAGCGATACCTTCACTGGAGATGACATGCCCTAAGTAATGAATCTTCGATTGATAAAAGGAGCATTTCAAAAATTTCTCAAACAATTTTTTCTCTCATAGACACTGTATTACCAAGCGAAAATGTTCGTCATGTTCTTCCATCATCTGAGAATATATCAAAATATTGTCAATGAATACCTGAAAAAACTTGTCCAAGTATTCGTGGAACACCCCAATCATCAAGCTCATGAATACCCCTGGGGCGTTTTTCAGTCCAAACGGTAAAACAATAAACTCATAATGTCCAAACCTCATCTTAAACACGGTCTTAAGAATGTCTTCCTCCTTGATCCGTAACGGGTGATACCCTGATCTCAAGTTGATATTCAAAAACATCATCGTTCCCTTCATCTGATCAAACATATCGTCTATCCTTGGCAACGGATATTGGTTCTTGATTGTTGCCTTGTTCAATTGATGGTAGTCAATGCAAATTCTCCATGACCCATCCTTATTCCGTATGAAAATAATAGGTGCACCCCACGGTGACACACTTGGACGTATAAGTCTTAGATCCAACAACTCCTTCAGTTTCATTTTCAACTCCTGTAACTCTGGGGTTGACATTCGATAAGGAGTTCTTGCTATCGGTTCAGCTCCCAGTTTTAGGTTGATGGTAAATTCCAATTCCCTCTTAGGCGGAAACCCTAGTAACTCCTCTGGGAAGACGTCCGTAAATTATTGTAATACCTGAAGGTTTTCTAGTCCTTCCGCCACGCCCTTTTCGTTCAACGCAAGGATCGCATATAGCTTGCATCCCTTGCACACTCCATGGTTCCTTCCCACAATCACACATCTTTGTCCCTTAGGGAAACTCCATGGTTCATTTCCACAATAAGACATCTTTGTCCCTAATCATTGACTAAACTCAACCATTTCGTCTTACAGTTGAGTATCGCCTCATGCGATTACAACCAGTCCATACCGATCACAACGTCATAAGAACCTAAGATTGTGACATACAGGTTGGCCTTCATGACAAAATCTCCCAGGGTAAGGATAAAACCCATAACCTTTCCTCCAACCTTTTGTTTGGCTCCCGAAGCCATTTCTACATAGCTAAATGCGTCTTGTTTGACTTCCTTTACCTTAATTATTTTTAGCGTTGCACCAGAAATAAAGCTCGATGTAGCACCGATATCTATCAAAATACTAAGGGTCTAGTCAGCGATGGTACCTGACATCTCGAGCATAGTAGACTGGTGCTCGACCTGGCGGTTATTCACCGCTGCATGAATCTGATGGGCCTTGCCCAAATATCCTATGGTAGTGTGTCCAACTGATTTGGCTTCTCTGGCCCTCTCAACTGGGCAGTCATATTGGTAATGCAACTCTCCACATGTCCAACACCCGGTCTTCGGTCCATTATTCCTGGTCCCCGAAGTAGAAGTTGATGGCCCACCAGCCTGAAACCCTACTCTGTTCTATTGAACAGGCTTGAACTGTTGTTGTTGCGGTCAACGTTGTTGTTGGTGGTGTGTTCCTTTGTAGGTAGTCTATTTTTTAGGCATTGGTCATTGTGGTGTAGTGAATGTGGATCCCCTCGGAGTTCCTCAATACCTTGGTGGATGTCTAGCTGGTGTCTGATGTTGTTGCGCACCAGATGTGTCCTGCCCTGTCGGTCTCGCCAGAGTCCTACTCTAACCCCCGTTGATGAGATCCTCCTCATCTATGAGGGCCTTATGGACAACATCGTGCAACATATCAGGCATTAAAATCCTCACTTTCACACAAATGTTGACATTAAGGCTGAACACAAACTTGTTGACCTTAAGCTTCTCAATATTAAGGTGTTGAGCATACTGAAGAAGCTCCATGAAATAGGCCTCGTACTCGGGCACCGTACGACCACCTTGTCGCAGGGCGTTGAATTCATTGAGCTCACGCTCAATGAATTCCTCCGACAGATACCTCTCCCGGAACCACTCCTCAAACAGTTGCCATGACACGTCTTTGACGACCATGTTTAGTTGTGGCAGGAGCGTCTTCCACAATAGCAGAGGGCTCCCCTTCAACTGAAATACCGTCATGCAGACCTTCATGTTGTAGGTATAGTCATGAAGTGCAAAGCACATCGCCTTATTCTCCAACCATGCGTTGGTGGCTGTGTCGTCCATGGCACCAAAGAACTCAAGAAACTTGACCTTCTCGGGTTCTCGGTGAATGCTACCAGTACCGGCTGGGACGCGCGGTGGACCCTCAAGGGGTGTCATCGCCCTAGCCTCATCTCTATCCAAATGGATAATCAGGGCTTTGACATCCTCTGAAAGGACCTCATCAACCCAACCACATCTCCCACAACTATATGTTCATGTCCGACGACTTGTTCTTCTCCTTGGGGGTTAGACCCCTCATGCGTGGAAGCTACTGGAGGCGTCACGCCTCCTCCCATAGCACCCCGTCATCTGCCTCTGCGACGTCCCCTAACCATTATTACCTACACGAATACAAATCAATTTAATTAGTGATAAATTAAAATCAAGTGTTTTCACGGCGGAAGGCGTAATGATCCCAAGTCGAGGTTCGAACCTGCTCTAATACCATATGTAACGGCCTCGTCCGTTACGACACAAAATGACGTACAATAGGTAAAACAAAAATTTAAGCATTAGGAAAATAATGTCAACAATAAAATCATAGCAACACAACTCGACGACATCATAATGAATTAATTGCACATGACAGATTGTCATAATCAATCACATTGCAACTGACACATCCACAATTTAGTAACGACATATAATCAACCATCATCATAAATGAACAATGACACAAAGTAACAACATCACACGCCACTCATCACTGATATAAATAACAATGCAGTAAATGTGTCAATGAAGGATAGTGACGCATAAACATAAAAGGCATAGCAAATTAGCACATCAAGCTTGGAGAAAATTATTTGTAACTGAATTATAATTGTAAACAACTTATATTTCTAAATATCATTGTAACCTGAATTAGAATTTAGCTGAAATATAATTTTAAAAATGATTTTAAAATGAATTATAATCTAAACTGTAATATAATTTCAACTGAATCATATTCTCAATTATAATTGCAACTGAATTTATAATTCTAAATTTAAAATTGCAAACATAATTAAATTTAAACTAGAATTAAATTTCACTGATTTATAAATTGAAATATAATTCTCGCGATTCACTCGGCCACATAGAAGGGACCTGCGGGTTATCCAAAAGAGGAAGATCAAAGTTATTATTTGAGGATTCAACAGTAAAAGCATGTCGAGGGGAGGGTGAGGGTGCAAAAAGGAAAGGAAGAACACATCCCAACGCTGCCAGAAGAGAAAAGCAAAACGTAGCAAAATCGTTGAGATGTTCCACGATTTTGTTGGGAGGAATTAATAAATGACAGAGGTAAAGTAATTTATTTTAACCGGGCAGACATACGGACCTCCACCATGAAGTTTGTTGCAGGGAGAAATGAACAACAATGGTTAAACACTAAGACAAAAGCAGGGTAAGAGAAAATCTCGTTGGGCAATCTCGAAACTCTGGTTGAATCCTGAACAAATAAAATAAAAGAATGCACATCCTTTATCAATATCCCAGTCTTCTTTCATTAAATTACATGTGGAAGTATAAAAAATTTAGGTGGAGAGAGGCAGATAAGCGGGCAGGCCACGACCGAGAATTCCTTCTTGTCGCATCGCCTAAGATCACGACCACACTACGTTTTCCTGGATTAAAAGAGGTTAAAAGTTTTTATAAATCAAAGGAAGGTGTGTGAACTCACTACAGTCTACACGTCGGGCGAATTATGTCAAGAAGCAATTCACAGAGTGGAAGGGTTGGGCGATTTTAAGAGCCCAAGATGCAAAAAAAATGGCCTTTGAACTCAGAGCTGGGCTCAGAGCTGGGGAACACAATGCGGTGTGAGGAGATGGGGTTGTGGGGCGAAGCTTCAAGCACAAGGACCAGTGAAGAACAACAAATTCTCCAATCACCGTGCATTAAGGGAACTGCAATTACAATTCAAGGGACGGTGGGCATCACAATTTGGTAAAACTTTTCCCTCTCTGAACCCTATTGCTTTGAGTGGAATTTTAAAAACTAAAGCAGTGAAGGTCACAAATATTCCTGGAAGAGAAGCCTCTATGAAGGTAATGCGCTCATCAAACCCAATCGGTTGAGAGTGAAAGTGCAAGCCATAAACAAAATCCCAAAACAAGGTGGTATCTTCTCAGTGAGGCTGGTTCCAAACATTCTGAACAAGAAATTATAAGTGACCCTGGATGGTCTATCTCAAGCAGGCCTAAAGTTGAAGTAAGGTACCCTCGACGGGGAAGGGCGCAATGGGGGCTGTTGTAAGGGAAAAGGACGTGGAGAGAGTCCCTTCTTCTTAAACACCGAGCTTCACATAAATTCGACACATTTAAACACATAAGTTTAGACAAATTTAAACGCCGAAGTTAAGAAGAAATTAAACACCGAATTTCCACAAATTTCGACGAATTGAAAGTAGAAGTAAAACAGATTTTAAACACCAAATTTTTACAAATTTCGACAAAATTAAACGCAGAAGTAAAAAAATTTAAACACCGAATTTCCACAAATTTCGATGAAATTAAACACAGAAGTAAAATAGATTTTAAACACCGAATTTCACACATTTTCGACGAATTTATACGCAAATGAAAGTACTGTAACCGAAGGTGAAGAATCTAGAGTGGTTGTCCCGTGCTTGCGCTCCGTCCAACTCCTGCTTGTTAACCACTGAGACCTCACCGGTACCTCCCACCCAACATTAGGGGTACTCTTCTTTCCCTTGAGCTCCCTGAGCCGCAAAGGGGCCACACACACAAACGAAAGAAATCTAGCTTCCATCTCACCTCGCAAGGTCGAGCTACCACTCTCTATTCGAGTTGGGTATCCCAACTCCCACAAGAAAAATCAGTCAAGAGAAAAATCTGGCAGCATAACTTTACACATATCAGTCGTGATCCATACCCTTTCTCTGCCATTTCTTTTATAGAGTTCTTCTTAGTAACACTTCCATTTGCACATTAAATTCTTTTTATTAAAAATTAATTAGGAAAAATTATCCCCCGTACACTTGTCACCTGATCCCTTAGTTGCACCATAATTTCATTTAATTAATTAAACTAATTTGCAATTTCCCTCACCCACCTAAAAGCGTTCCTAAAAATGCTCATCGATGTCCCTTTATTCCCTCAAATTCCCTTAACGATTGATGTCTTTCTTAAAGATTAGTTGAGTTCTAATTTGAAAAGTTCTCTAGACTAGATTCCCTTATATTTTTCACATTCCTTTTGCATTTAATTTTCCCCTTTTTGTCTAAGTTCTAAATTAGCAAGTTTTGCACATAACTAATAATTAATTTTTTGCTAAATTCTTTCTCATTTAAATTTTAAATTGATTTTTCTTCATCCCCCCTTTATTAATTGATTAATTAGTTTTAGTCCTTATACCACAATTAAAACTTTACTCATACAACATTTATTTTAAGGTTGACCAAGTCAAAATGAGATATTGTTTTCTAGGTATCTAGGTTCATTGACTCATTAGTGTTAAAAAACGTGATGTGCCCTTCAAGACGCACTACATGCTCCAAGGGTGCCACTCTCCTTCATTCATGTTTCATTTATGCAACGTACCCTTCAAGACACACTACGTGGTCCAAGGGTGCCACTCGCCTTTTGACTAATTTTGGTAGACGTCCAGTCCTTTGATTCAATACTTTGTCAAGCGAACTTGTGGGAGACTAAGGGCCTCTAAGGAATAAAGACCATGCCTTATTGCGCACCCCTTAGAATCTTCGTGAGCGACTATCTCAGTCTACCCTCATGTCATCGTGGATCTCTCAAACTAGGTAATCGTTAACCTACAGTTCGAGCCACGACGGGAGTGCAAGTAGGTTGTCGCAGTGCTTCTGCCACACCTCTCCCTCAATATCTATGGTGTTCGTGCATGACCCCTTTACTACAAATGTGAGTCTGATTAGCAAGCAATCGTCATCCTGCATCCATCAATGAAACATGTCAACGATCCATAAACAACATCATAAACTATGAGTCATGTGTCAAATATGCAATAACATAAATACTCAAACCATATACATTCCACTCCCTGACTCGATCCAAAGTCCAAGGAGGTCCATCGATGCCATCGACATCCTCAATCTGTCAAGAGTCCTGCACATTCAGAAGAAACTAGTCAATAGTACATGTCGATACATATATAATCAAATAACATATCATCATATCCACAACATCATCATAATCCAAGTCCCTGAGGTGTAGGACAGTCGGTGACGGAGTGTGTTGTTAAGCCACTCTGTGATGTTAAAGTTACCGGTTCAAAACCTACAGGGACAAAAAATCTAGCCATGTTAAGGGTTGGTGTGGCTTAGGCTGGGTGCGATCCCCGGGTGATTTTGATGGCTTAGATGCCCCTGAGTCACAGTTTCTTAGCCACAGGTTAGTCCCACAGGTCACAGACAAACTAACAAACAAAGAAAAAAGCATCATCATAATCCATAAACGAAACAAACTATCATATAATGAACCGGATCACTTGCACGCAAGTGTCCTCAAAGAATAAATCAATCATGTCTGCTCAAGAGAGGGATGTTACATACACCCCCTCTTGTTTTAAACTTTGTCCCGAATTTTCACAGTATATAAGTGCAGAAAAATAAAGGATCTGACAATATCTATTGTCTAGCTATCAAACAAAAATGGAAATTGTCGACGCATATCATATGTGTCCTCCCAGGTAGTCAAGTGAGAAATATAGTTTTCTCATTGGACCTTGACCTGATTGACTGTTTGAAACCATAGTTTCCTGAATGCGATGGTCCAGAATGCGGATTGGCTCCGCCGTGAGCACACCTTCGTCTGATACCTGCAAAGAACTCATGTCAATCACATGTGTATGATCACTAACATAATGTCTTAACACAGATACATGAAAAACATTGTGCATATGCCTCAAAGAATCAGGCAAGGCTAGTCGATAGGCCATGGGCCCCTTCCTTTCCACAACCTCGAAAGTTCCCATGAACCTAGGAGAGTGCTTAGAACCCTTTCCAAACTTGACCGAACTCTTGCATGGTTTCATTTGCAAGAAGACTCGATATCCAACTTCATAACTACAGTCATTGTGATGCGCATTGGCATAACTCTTCTGTCGATGTTGCGCTTCCTTGATCCTTTGTCTTATCGTTTGAATTTTCTCTTCCATTTCTTGGATCACTTATGGTCCTACCAGGACCCTATCCTCAAGCCGATCCCAACTCAAAGGCGTCCAACACGGCCGCCCGTAAAGAAACTCAAAAGGCGTCATCTTAATGGTGCTTTGATAGTTGTTGTTGTATGCAAATTCTACCAGTGGAAATAACTCTTCCCAACGCTTATGTTGGTCCATCATGTACATATGCAACATGTCCTCCAAGATTTGGTTCATTCGTTCAGTCTGCGCGTCTGTCTCCGAGTGATATGTGGTACTAAAGTTAAGTTGAGTTCCCAAGGCCTCTTGGAAACTAGTCCAAAATCATCCTGTAAACATCGATCCTCTATCGGATATGATCCTCTTAGGCACGCCATGCAACCTCACAATATCGTTGATGAAAACTCTAGCTATGTTAGGTTCCTGATACGGCATATGCACAGGGATAAAATTGCACTCTTTGTCAGAGTGTAAACTACCATGAAAATCGAGTCATGCCTCGTTGCCATCAATGGAAATCCAACAATGAATTCCATCGAAATGACCTCCCATTTTGATTCTAGAATAATGTTTGGCTGAAGTAACCCTGCCGGATGTCTATGTTCAACCTTCACTTGTTGACATTCTAGACATTTTTCCACGTAGTTGACTATGTTTGGCTTGATTCCTTTCCAAAAG
Organism: Picea engelmannii; assembly: GCA_009831015.1. Classification (NCBI taxonomy): domain Eukaryota; kingdom Viridiplantae; phylum Streptophyta; class Pinopsida; order Pinales; family Pinaceae; genus Picea; species Picea engelmannii. The sequence goes on along the minus strand of ML790665.1, from coordinate 644,316 downwards.
AATAAGGGTTTAAGGTCCGCCCTCATCTTTGTGACTCCTAGATGAACCATGTACACTGCTCTATGAGATTTGTTTAAGATCAAACTTCTCAATTCGTCATTGGGAGGTACATAAATCCAGTTATTATATCTCATTAACCCGTTGTTTTCCACAGTAAATCCCTCGAATTTTGGTACCAACATGGTGTTTTTCCGATAAATTATTTAACCTCTTGATACCAATCATCGTCGCATTGTAAAGTTAGAATATTTTCGAATAGATTCGTCTGAAGAGGTATCACCGAAAATATGTGTGGTCTTCGACTCAATGCGTCAGCCACTCTGTTCACGGTTTCTTTTATGTAGGTAATCTCAAAATCATACTCGTTAAGCAGTTCCGACCAACGCCTTTGTCGCGTGTTCAAGTCGCTTTGCGTAAAAATGTGTTGTAACCCAAAATGGTCCGTTTTTAGTTCAAATTTTTGTCCAATAAGGTAATATATTAACACTATCAGGGCATACACAATGGCTAATAACTCCAAGTCGTGTGTCGCGTAGTTCTCTTCATACTTTCTTAACTTTCTCGATATGTAAGCGATCAATCGACTGTCTTGCATCAAGACTCTGCTTAAGCCTTCCTTGGATGCGTCTGTGCATACCAAGAAGTCCTCATCCATGTTAGGGAATTTTATTATTGGTGTTGTCGTCAACATCTCCTTGAGTCGTAGAAACACTTCTGTGCATTTCTCGGTCCATAGAAACTTCTTATTCTTCATCTGCAATTCTGTAATCAGATTTTCTATATTCGAAAAACCCTCGATGAACCCTCGATAATATCCCGCTAACCCCATGAAGCTATGCACTTTTGGGACATTCGTCGGTGCAAGACATTCCATAATAGAATCTACCTTCGTTTGATCCACAACGATACCTTCACCGGAGATGACATGCCCTAAGTAATGAATCTTCGATTGATAAAAGGAGCATTTCAAAAATTTCTCAAACAGTTTGTGCTCTCATAGACACTGTAGTACCAAGCAAAACTTTTCGTCATGTTCTTCCATCATTTGAGAATATATCAAAATATTGTCAATGAATACCTGAACAAACTTGTCCAAGTATTCATGGAACACCCCAATCATCAAGCTCATGAATACCCCTGGGGTGTTTTTCAGTCCAAACGGTAAACCAATAAACTCGTAATGTCCAAACCTCGTCTTAAACGCGGTCTTAGGAATGTCTTCCTCCTTGATCTGTAACGGGTGATACCCTGATCTCAAGTTGATATTCAAAAACATCATCATGCCCTTCATCTGATCAAACAGATCGTCTATCCTTGGCAACGGATATTGGTTCTTGATTGTTGCCTTGTTCAATTGATGGTAGTCAATGCAAAGTCTCCATGACCCATCCTTATTCTGTATGAAAATAACAAGTGCACCCCACGGTGACACACTTGAACGTATAAGTCTTAGATCCAACAACTCCTTCAGTTTCATTTTCAACTCCTGTAACTCCGAGGTCAAAATTCGATAAGGATTTCTTGCTATCAGTTCAGCTCCCAGTTTTAGGTCGATGGTAAATTCCAATTCCCTCTTAGGCGGAAACCCTGGTAACTCCTCTGGGAAGACGTCCGTAAATTATTGTAATACCGGAAGGTTTTCTAGTCCTTCCGCCATGCCCTTTGCATTCAATGCAAGGATCGCATATAGCTTGCATCCCTTACGCACTCTCTTCTGAAGTTGTAGGGAAGAGATGAACCTTAGGGAAACTCCATGGTTCCTTCCCACAATCACACATCTTTGTCCCTCATCATCGACTAAACTCAACCGTTTCGTCTTACAGTTGAGTATCACCTCATGCAATTACAACCAGTCCATACCGATCACAACGTCATAAGAACCTAAGATTGTGACATACAGGTTGGCCTTCGTGACAAAATCTCTCAGGTTAAGGATAAAACCCATAACCTTTCCTCCAACCTTTTGTTTGGCTCCCGAAGCCATTTCTACGTAGCTAAATGCGTCTTGTTTGACTTCCTTTACCTTAATTATTTTTAGCGTTGCACTAGAAATAAAGCTCTATGTAGCACCGATATCTATCAAAATACTAAGGGTCTAGTCAGCGATGGTACCTGACATCTCGAGCACAGTAGACTGGTGCTCGGCCTGGCGGTTATTCACCGTTGCATGAATCTGATGGGCCTTGCCCAAATCTCCTATGGTAGTGTGTCCGACTGATCTGGCTTCTCTGGCCCTCTCAACTGGGCAGTCATGTTGGTAATGCGGCTCTCCACATGTCCAGCACCCGGTCTTCGGTCCATTATTCCTGGTCCCCGAAGTAGAAGTTAATGGCCCACCGGCCTGAAACCCTACTTTGTTCTGTTGAACATGCTTGAATTGTTGTTGTTGCGGTCGACGTTGTTGTTGGTGTTGTGGTCCTCTGTAGAGAGTATGTTTCTGAGGTGTTGGTCATCGTGGTGTAATGAATGTGGATCCCCTCGGAGTTCCTTGATACCCTGGTGGATTTCTAGCTGGTGTCTGATGTTGTTTCTCACCAGATGTGTCTTGCCTTGTCAGTCTCACCAGAGTCCTTCTCTAACCCCCGTTGATGAGATCCTCCTCATCTATGAGGGCCTTATGGACAACATCGTGCAACATATGAGGCATTAAAATCCTCACTTTCACACAAATATTGACATTAAGGCCGAACACGAACTTGTTGACCTTAAGCTTCTCAATATTAAGGTGCAGAGCATACTGAAGAAGCTCCATGAAACGGGCCTCGTACTCGGGCACCGTACGACCACCTTGTCACAGGGCGTTGAATTCATTGAGCTGATGCTCAATGAATTACTCCGAAAGATACCTCTCTTGGAACCACTCCTCGAACAATTCCCATGACACGTCTTTGACGACCATGTTCAGTTGTGGCAGGAGCGTCTTCCACCATAGCAGAGCGCTCCCCTTCAACTGAAATACCGCCATGCAAACCTTCATGTTGTGGGTATAGTCACGAAGTGCAAAGCATATCGCCTTATTCTCCAACCATGCCTCGGTGGCTGTGTCGTCCGTGGCACCAAAGAACTTAGGAAACTTGACCTTCTCGGGTTCTCGGTGAATGCTACCAGTATCGGCTGGGACGCGCGATGGACCCTCAAGGGGTGTCAGTGCCCTGGCCTCATCTCTATCCAAATGGCTAATCAGGGCTCTGACATCCTCTGAAAGGACCTCATCAACCCAACCACATCTCTCACAACTATATGTTCATGTCCGACAACTTGTTCTTCTCCTTGGGGGTTAGACCCCTCATGCATGGAAGCTACTGGAGGCATCACGCCTCCTCCCATAACACCCCATCGTCTTCCTCCGCGACGTCCCCTAACCATTATTACCTACACAAATACAAATCAAGTTAATTAGTGATAAATTAAAATCAAGTGTTTTCACGGTGGAAGGCGTAATGATCCCAAGTCGAGGTTCGAACCTGCTCTGATACCATATTTAACGGCCCCATCCGTTATGACACAAAATGGCGTACAATAGGTAAAACAAAAATTTAAGCATTAGGAAAATAATGTCAACAATAAAATCATAGCAACACAACTCGACGACATCATAATGAATTAATTACACATGAAAGATCGTCGTAATCAATCACGTCGCAACTCACACATCCACAATTTAGTAACGACATATAATCAACCATCATCATAAATGAACAATGACACAAAGTAACAACATCACCCGCCACTCATCACTGATATAAATAACAACGCAATAAATGCATCAATGAAGGATAATAACTCATAAACATAAAAGGCATAGTAGATTAGCACATCAAGCTTGGAGAAAATTAAGATAGCACTCATCAGATAAAGAATATAAAATGACTATCCTCCCATCCTACCCTCCAAGGTTAGGACCTCCAAGACACATAAAGAATGCTCAAGCCTAGGTTCCCATTGATTTTGACCATTTAAGGTATCAGGGTTGACGACTGTTCTGAGGAACAAGGAGGTGTTTACATCCCACCCGACACAATCAATTATCCAAGCCGACTAAGATAAATAACATCATCAACGATCATCCAGGCACAAAAGTAATATAATAAACCAACACATATAACATAAAATTCCATGGCGTAAGAGAACTCAAATACTAAATCCATCTAGCAACGACATAAGCCGACGTGCAATAATCTACTTATTTAAATTTTTAGGCGCAACAAACATCTACTTAACTTCCAGGTGCGTGATTAAATCATTCATCAAATTACAATAATCAAAATCATTATTGAGGTAAGCAACTGATCTAATTTCTGGATTTACATAATTCACAAGTCAAATCAATTCGTGCAATTAATCATTCACCAGGAATCATATAGTAACATTGTTACAAGCGTGCTAGATAACTAAGGCGTAAACAATTTACACCTCAACTTAGTTCATGGTGCAAACAATCCTAACACTTATTCATCAGCATTATCCAAAGCGCAAGATGATCAATTCTACACCATCATACATGACATAAAATCCATGGTGCAAGAAGTCCAAAAATCCTTAACTATCATACAATATATGGAATAAAAAACGAAGCATTCTAATATCAATCAAGCTATTCATAGACGCAAAGTAATTACATTTGTTAGTTTTAATTGCGCAAAAGTCTAAGATCTAACCATCATAAATATCCATAAGCGCAAGAAACCAATTCCAAAATTGTCATGTAATACATATAAATTGATACATCAAAAGACTAAACTCAACATGTCCTATTTTTCATGATGGAATTGAGCACGAGCATTCAATCAACGATCCTCTAATACATAATCTTAATCAAATCAGCAAGTTCCCTTTTTAATTTACTTTGAGAGCACTAGGTTGTTTTTCCAAACCCTGTCACTACTAGGTTGTCATTGTGTTTCTCCACTATTGCAAGCTTTATTCGGCAATAATAGAATTATTCATTTTGTGCGCCAAGATATTATATCCATCTAGTAACTGAAGGTGAAAGAAAGGTCAAGAGCATAAGTTGATCATTGTAGAAGAAGGATTTAATTCTAAATAAGCATACTATAACTTTAATCTGAATTATTTGTAACTGAATTATAATTGTAAACAACTTATATTTCTAAATATCATTGTAACCTGAATTAGAATTTAGCTGGAATATAATTTTAGAAATGATTTTAAAATGAATTATAATCTAAACTGTAATATAATTTCATCTTAATTATATTCTCAATTATAATTGCAACTGAATTTATAATTCTAAATTTAAAATTGCAAACAAAAATAAATTTAAACCGGAATAAAATTTCACTGATTTATAAATTGAAATATAATTCTCGTGATTCACTCAGCCACATAGAAGGGACCTGCGGGTTATCCAAAAGAGGAAGATCAGAGTTATTATTTGGGGATTCAACAGTAAAAGCATGTCGAGGGGAGGGTGAGGGTGCAAAAAGGAAAGGGAGAACGCAACCCAACGCTGCCAGAAGAGAAAAAAAAAACGCAACAAAATTGCTAAGGTGTTCCACGATTTTGCTGGGAGGAATTGATAAATGACAGAGGTAGAGTAATTTATTTTAATCGGGCAGACGTAGGGACCTCCACCATGAATTTTGTTGCAGGGAGAAATGAACAGCAGTGGTTAAACACTAATACAAACGCAGGGTAAGAGAAAATCTCGTTGGGAAATCCCGAAACTCTAGCTGACTCCTAAACAAATAAATTAAAAGCATGCACATCCTTTATCAATATCCCAGTCTTCTTTCATTAAATTACAGGTGGAAGTAGCAAAAATTTAGCTGGCAAGAGGCAGATAAGCGAGAAGGCCACGACTGAGAATTCCTTCTTGTCACGCCGCCTAAGAGCACGACCACACTACTTTTTCCTGTATTAAAAGAGCAGCAATTCGCAGAGTGGAAGGGCTGGGCGATTTTAAGAGCCCAAGCTGCAAAAAAAATGGCGTTTGAACTCAGAGTTGGGGAACACAATGCGGTGTGAGGCGAGGGGGTTGTGGGGAGAAGCTTCAAGCACGAGGGCCAGCGGAGAAAAACAAATTCTCCAATCACCGAGCATTAAGGGAACTGAAATTGGAATTCAAGGGACGGTGGGCATCACAATTTGGTAAAACTTTTCCCTCTCTGAACACTACTGCTTCGAGTGGAATTTTAAAAACTAAAGCAGCGAAGTCATAAATATTCCTGGAAGAGAATCCTCTCTGAAGGTAAGGCTCCCATTGAACCCAATTGGTTGAGAGCGAAAGTGCAATCCATAAACAAAATCCCAAAACAAGGTTGTATCTTCTCAGCGAGGTTGGTTCTGAACATTCTGAACAAGAAATTATAAGTGACCCTGGATGGTCTATCTCAAGCAGGCCTAAAGTTGAAGTGAGGTACCCTCGATGGGGAAGGGCGCAATGGGGGAAGTTGTAAGGGAGAAGGACGTGAAGAGAGTCTGTTCTTCTTAAACACCGAGCTTCACATAAATTCGATACATTTAAACACATAAGTTTAGACAACAATTAACACAGAATTTCACAACTTTAGACAAATTTTAAGCAGAAATTAAACACCAAATTTCCACAAATTTTGATGAATTTTTATTTTTTTATTTTTTATTTTTTATTATGTATGGTAAGTCGGGGGAGTTGAACTCGAAACCTCATGGAATTTCATTTTCACGGCACTTGCCAATTGAGCTGCCCCCCGGGGGGCCAAATTTTGATGAATTTAAACTCAGAAGTAAAACAAATTTTAAACAACGAATTTTCACAAATTTAACGAAATTAAACGCAGAAGTAAAACTGAATTTAAACACCGAATTTCCACAAATTTTGACGAAATTAAACGCAGAAGTAAAATAGATTTTAAACACTGAAGTTCACACATTTTTTATGAATTTAAACACAAATAAAAGTACCGTAACCAAAGGCGAAGAATCTGAAATGGTTGTCCCGCGCTTGTGCTCTTTCCATCTCATGCTTCCTAACCGCTGAGACCTCAACGGTATCTCTCAGCCAACGCTAGGGGTACTCTTCTTCCCCCTGAGCCCCCCGAGCCACAAAGGGGCCACACACACAAACCAGGGAAATCTAGCTCCCGGCTCACCTCGCAAGGTCGAGCTACCGCTATCTATTCGAGCTGGGTATCCTAACTCCCACAAGAAAAAATAGTCAAGAGAAAAATCTAGCAGCATAACCTTACGCATACCAGTCGTGCTCCATACCCCTTCTCTGTCATTTCTTTGATAGATTTCTTCTTAGTGACACTTCCATTTGCACGTTAAATTCGTTTTATTAAAAATTAATTAGGAAAAATTATCCCCTGTACACTTGTCACCCAATCCCTTAGTTGCACCAGAATTTCATTTAATTAATTAAATTAATTTGCCAATTTCCCTCACCCACCTAAAAGTGTTCCTAAAAACGCTCATAGATGTCTCTTTATTCCCTCACATTCCCTTAATAATTGACACCTTTCTTAAATCTTAGTTGAGTTTTAATTTGAAAAGTTCTCAAGACTAGATTCTCTTCTATGTTCCACATTCCTTTTGCATTTAATTTTCCCCTTCTTGTCTAAGTTCTAAATTAGCAAGTTTTTCACATAACCAACAATTAAATTTTTGATAAATTATTTTTCCTTTAAATTTTAAATTGATTTTTCTTCATCCCCCCTTTATTAATTGATTAATTAGTTTTAGTCCTTATACCCCAATTAGACCTATGCTCTAATTTCAACTAGGCTCAGCAATTTTTTTTTAAGGGAAATTATATAATTATTAAACTTTACTCATACAACATTTATTTTAAGGCTCACCAAGTCAAAATGAAATATTGTTTTCTAGGTACCTAGGTTCATTGACTCACCAATGTTAAAAATTGCAATGTGCACTTCAATACGCACTACGTGCTCCAGGGGTGCCACTCGCCTTCATTCATGTTTCCTTTATGCGATGTGCCCTTCAAGACGCACTACGTGCTCTAAGGGTGTCGCTCGCCTTTTGACTGATTTTGGTAGACATCCAACCCTTGGAGTCAATACTCCGTCAGGCGGCCTTGTGAGAGACTAAGGGCCTCTAAGGAATAAGGACCCTGCCTTATTGTGTGCCCTTTAGAATGTTCGTGAGCGACTGTCTCAGTCTGCCCTCACGGCATCTTTGATCTCTCGAACTAGGTAATCGTTAACCTATAGTTCGAACCACGGCGGGAGTGCTAGTAGGCTGTGGCAGGGTTGCTGCCACACCTCTCCCTCAATATCTTTGGTTGTCATACGTGACCCCTTTACTCCAAATGTGAGTTTGATTAGCAAGCAATCGTCAACTTGCATCCATCAACGAAACCTGTTAGCAATCCATAAACAACATCATAAAATACCAGTCATATGTCACATATGTAATAACAAAAATACTCAAACCATATACAATCCACTCCCTGACTCGATCCGGAGTCCAAGGAGGTCCATCGATGTCATTGACATCCTAAATTTGTCAAGAGTCCTGCACACTCAAGAGAAACCAATCAATAACACTTGTTAATACATATATAATCAAATAACATATCATCATATCCACAACATCATCATAATCCATAAGTGAAATAGCCAATCATATAATGAACCGGATCACTTGCACGCAAGTGTCCTCAAAGAATAAGTCAATCATGTGTGCTCAAGAGCGGGATGTTACAACATAGCAATAACATTCCTTGCTCCATCATTGAGAATCAAGTCAAAGGCATCGACCCAAAACTTCAATTTAAAACATAGTTGTGAACTTGACAAGAACTATGACCTAAAAATGAAAACTCTAGTCCTACATATTTTTTGGTCAAAAACACCAAATTCTACCCTCAAATTGAAAAGTTGTCACCCTCTTTCTGAGATTAAAATTACAACCTTTTGCAACCATGACATTAAAACCCCATAATGTTGCGAACAAAAACCTCAAAATCAATGTTACCAATAGCACCCTTTTTGTCGTTTTTAAAATTACAACTTGTTTAAAATTATGGCTTCAACAACTGCTATTGTTGCAACAAAAACCTTAAAATCAACCTCGAAGTTGAAAAGTGTTGCTCCTAGTTGTACCATTTTTTTCGGTGTTAAAATTACAACTTGTTTAAAATTGTGGCCTTGACAACTACTACCATTGCAACCAAAACCTTAAAAATCAACCCTCGAATCAAAAGTGGTGCTATTAGTGACACATTTTTTTTAGATTAAAAGTAAAACTTGTTTGAAACCAATGGCCTTACCAATCAATGTCGTCGTAACTAAAAACATTAACTCAATCTAGAATCAAAAAGTGGTGCATTAGTAGCACATCTCTCGAAGTTAAAATTACAACTTGTTGAAAACCATAATCATAACAAAAGGTAGTGATGTAACCAAAATCATAAAATCAAATCCCAAATAAAAAGGAGAGTTACCAATAAGACCATTTTCTTAATTTAAAATTGTAACATTTTTTAAACCATTATCTAAAAAATAATATATAATATTATCGCAAATAAAGTCATAAAAGGGAAAAAAAACTTAAATTTAAATAAAAAAGGGAAAAAACTCAAAATCAAAAGAAAAAGCATACTTAAAAACCATTTTAGGAAATTTAAAAAATTGCTACACTTCTTACATTTCTTTAAAAAAAAATGGCAATTTATTTTAAAAAAAATGGCAATTTATTTAAAAAAAATTAATTTAAAAAAAAATTAAACTTTATACATAATCGAATTAATTAATAAAAAAAATTATAACATAAATAAATAACACAATTTATTTAAAATTAATTAATTTATAAAAAAACTAAACTTTATAAATAAATAAATTATAACATAAATAAATAACAATTTTGGGATGATTCCAAGAATCTCGCATTTATTTAAGTTGAATTTTTTTAAATTGTTGAGTGGGTCTAATGGTTAAGAATGTATGTTTTATGCTTGCAGGTTATAGGTTCAGTATGTATACCTCCGTAAACTTTAACAATTAAATCGTTGTGCCTAGGGGTCCCGTATCTTACAAACAAGGTGGTCTCATATACAAATTTGGTCTCTGGCTTGGTCGTAACCTTAACATCATTATTATTGTTATTATTGTTATTATTATTATTATTAAAAACATGTTTAAATTTTATTTAAAACAAATTTTATTTTGTTTTTAACCTAAAAAAGGATAAAAGAGGAGGAATGTGAGTTTTTTTCTATTTTTAAAATTTAAAATGTGTTTTTTTTTTAATTAAAAAAACATGTTTATTTATAGTTGAAGGATTGTGATGATGATGATGATGATTAACGTTCACTAAGACCTAATTGGTCTATTAGAACTTAAGAGGGTAAGTGATTACTTGTGATTCTTTAGAATTTTGTTTCTGTGCTCAAAAAGCATTAAGAGAAGCTTTCCAAGATCACCATACTTTTGTTGAGTTAAGAGGTTAGGAAGGTTGGTAGTGTGATCAATATTTTGAAA
>ML790665.1:604178-620984 GCA_009831015.1 Picea engelmannii | reverse complement strand
GGAAGGAGGATCTGCTGAGGTGCATGCAGATCTCCTGTCCTCTGCGGAGTAAGGTTTTGATGCTCTGTTCCCGTAAGAAGCTTGACAAAAGATAATAAAAGAAGAGAAGAGTTGGTGGATGTAGCCCCACACTAGGGTGAACCACGTATATCCTGTGTTATGGTTTCTTTGTGTATTTTGGTTATTGTCTTGTGTATATAATTTAAGCGTAAGTGCAATATTGAATGATTAGACGAATCTAGTATGATAGCTTAGTGCTTAAGTGATGTGAATAAATGCTAGATCTGATCCTTTTCCATGTGCTAAGTGCTTAGATGTGTTAGATCTGGTTGAATACTGCGTTGTTTTGTAATTAGGGTTTGGATCTGCGATGTAAATAAGGGTTAAATACTAAGGAATGCCCTGGTAGAGGTCCTAGTTGTATGTTTTGTAAATATATGGACCTTGAAGTTTTGAATTGCCCTAGAATGATTGCAAAAGTTGAAAATATGAATATGAGACAAGACAAGAAACTAAGGATATGATAGAACCCCGGAAAAAATTAGAGACTGTATTACTACAGATGAAATAAACCCTAAACAATCACAGAGATATCAACTTATCAGAGGTCTTAAAAGAGAAAGAGTACATAGAAACAATAATAGGAGACTTCGACATGCACTGTGTTATGGATGAGGAAACACAAGTGAATATCATGACAGGAAGAACTTGGAAAATTTTGGGAAACCCTGCTATGGTTCCTTCATTAGGAGGAATAGGATTATTTAGAGGAAAGATGATAACCCTATGTGGAAGACTTACCCATACATTTGTGACTGCTCATGGAACTTCGACAAAAGAATAATTTGAGATTGTTAAATTTGTTGAGAACAACACCCCATTTGCTATCTTGCTAGGAAAAACCTGGATTGAGAAAGATCAAATACGAAGGAAACAAGAAGAGGAGGATCTAGAACAGGAAAAGAAATAACTAAGAGTTTTCATGGCTAGGAGAATAGCGCACTTACTGGAAGAACAAGAGAATCAGTCGAAGCTACTAAAGACCAAAGATATGGACATCAAAGTTGAAAAGACACGGGAAGATTGGAGACACATGTCTGTACAAGAGAGTAGAACACCTACCCGAGAAAGAGATTAAGTAATACCCTTGAACCCTATGAAATACCCTCCACGATGTGAAGTTATCATGCCAAGATGAGATAAGAACGATAATGGAAAGAGGAAAACAATGATTCAGATCACATGAAAGAAGGCCAGAAAGCTCGGTAAGAAGAGAGAAAAATTAGAAAAATTACAAGAAGTTTTAGGGAAGACTTCGCAGAAGGAAGGTTTCCAGAACTTGAACTCCAACGAAATATCAGTACAGTGAAGATTGACACTTCGCCATGGTGAATCAATATGACCGTTGGAGGCATTATGACCATTAGAACGACGCTCCAGAACGACTAGAAACACAGTTATTGCCGAAACTTTCGCCCTTGGACCGTTGGGACCGCGGCATAACGGATGGAACTGCATTGATTGAAGCGTTCCCACCCATTGGAAGACTCTGTTACGATAATATCTATTTATCCCGTCGAGCAGTGCACCGAGAACACTTTTTTCCAATTGTGATTATCCAAGCCCACAGAGAACTAGTTGATTTTGTGCAGTGATCATTGAGACCTCGGCATCCACTCTGTTACATTGAGTATTGTTCACTGACCTGAGATATCAGATATCAAGTGTGCACGTCGGACGAAATTAGTGCAGAAGAAAAATTCATCGAAGAGATTCTAATAGACCTCATGGCCGAGAAGGTGATGTATGCAGGCATCCAAGCCTCATCGATAAGAGGAGTGCAAGTATCCCTGTCGATTGCTCGTGAATCTGGACCATCCCGAGTTGCAATTAAGAAAATAACCAAGCATCATGATGACTTGGTGAATGCGAAGCTAATCCCATCCATCCTACCCGACTACATCCCACCCTTGGCCGGTGTGGTGAGTCGTGACAGTGTCCCGAGGGACTTCGACTACACAGTCATCACTACGTACCTTCCAAAGGGAATACAAGCATTCAGACCGTAGTTGGAGAGGATTCCAACCTTAAATATCAGTGACTATAACCTAGGAGACCACAAGAGCTATGGCATTCTCACACCTCACAAATATTTGACAAGACCAAGGGGAAGAAGTCGAAGATCATCCCCCAACCGTGGACTATGGACATCGCGAGGTCCACTGTCTTGAACATGATGAAGATACCACATTTTGGAAGGCATTAGGAGGTTAACACATGCATTAATCTCCTGCTTTTGTGCTTCCATGGTGGGTATCTATGGCTAGACAGACGCATCACCGTTGATTCGATGTCGATCCATAGGATCACCAAATTAAGCATGAAAGGACCAAACCCGCAAGACTTTTATCCAGGGAAGGTTACAGATTGTTCCCTCGCATAGAAGATTAAGGACACCTACGGTGATGTAGATAAGGGAACACGAGGCTACAAGGTAGCCTCCATTCAGAATGGCGCAGTGAACCTTGCTTTGCAGTTGATTGTTGGTAAGCTATTTCGAAAGAACAGACCCACACAGGTCACAGGTTTTGTCATTGACCTCGCAGGAAAATGCGAGGAAGGACTAGAGATGAACTAGGCCAGTTACCTAGTCAATTAGTTAGAATTGGATTGTCGCGAAGCTTAGGATCGGGGCTATGAGTTCCATTTTAGCTGGTTTTTTATCCTCATCGCATTCACTACTTGGGAGATGCCGGAAGGTGCAACCTTCCTTGACATTGATCCATTCGAGCCACTAGCTGCAAAGTTCACCACACTCTGTTATTCGAGTGATATGGGGAAACAATGGCAGTCGAAAGTAGTATTCCATACCTACTACCTGCAGTTGAAGAGGGATATTGAGTCTTTCTCTCGTATGACGTCGAACACCCTGGACAGGTTCAGGCCCCTTATGAAGTTCCACATAGATAGGAATTTTATTTACATCACTACGCACGCAGATAAAAGTAAAGAAGAGCTTCAGTCCTACTACAATCTCATAGACAAAGACGTGGAAGAAATCACTAAGGAATGGCCCACAGATTTCCTTATACTCAACTAGGCAGAACTATCTGACCTCGACCTCATTGGAAATCTAGTGGTTACTCGCGAAGAGTATGATGCACCCAACAGTAGCAGGAAGAAAAAGAAGGAAGATGTACAGGAAATACGCAGCACATCAGAAGAAACTGCATCAGATTCACCTAACAGAGGAGGTGGTGATGAAGTAGACAAAGAAGAGCACAATGGGAAAGAAGATAAATAGAAGCAAGGCGAAGTAACACTATCGCAAAATCCCCATGATGACACAGAGACATCCAAGAAAATAAAGGTTTCCCCCACGAAACCTACATCATGAAATAAGTCCAAATCTAGTAAGCTGAAGCTGCAGACTGTACTCACAGTCGATGACTTCGACTTCGTCATCGCATTTGTATCAGATGCCTTGGAAGATATTTTTCAGAAAAGTAAAGAAAAACAAGAAGCCATGTATGAAAGAATTGAAGTAGAATTGAGAAGAGTACAACAACCCCTTCACTCCAGTTGTGCAGTGTCCACTGCACCCCCGCCATCAGAAGAAACAGATTTGGGAGATGAGCCTTCCCAACTTTGTAGAATAGTTGATGCGACCGAAGCTCACATTCGTCGCATGTAGGAAGAAAAAGAACAGGCCACAGTAGCCCTGAAGCAAGCACAAGAGGAAGTCATAGGACAACGTTGAGTTTCACAATAAGAGAAGGACGATCTCCAAATCAAGTTCGAAGAGGATAAAGCACAGATCCAGAAAGAGAAAGAAAAACTACTCACGGAGCAGGTTTGATTTAAAGAAGCATTCAACAGGGCACTTCACTCTGTGACAGGTTTGGAACAGATAGAAGAAGACCCAGTGGAGAGTCAAGTAACGAAGCTTGTTGCATCCATCCAACAACTTCAATAGAGAATAGTTGAATTTGAGTTACAAGCAGTACCAAGCACTCTGCAGGAAGTGTGAGACCAGCGAGAAGAAACCGCCCAAAGTGCAGTCCATAGAATCAAGGAATTAGAATTGGAATGTAAATAGCTTAGCAGTCGAAGTGCGCAGAATTATGAGCGCCTTACCGAGGACCCTGAACTAAATACACAGGAGTCGCATCTCAAGGAAGAAAAGTAGCAAGCATTAACAGTAAAAGAGTAGTTGAATCCCTTGTCAGCATTCAAGCAAATGAAAAGATCCAAAGAACAACACACGACTCAGCAAAAGGTCCATGCCATACAAAGCAAATTCATGGAAGTGACTCAGAATCTCCAGCCAGTCCAGGATGCAACTTGCCTACTTTTTGAGGAGATTGAAGGATGATGAGCAGAGCTAGAAAAAATAGTCACTTCGGTACATAAGCGCTTAGAGGGACCTGTGAACGAGGTAGTTATTCAAGAGTTCGTCGAGCAGGAGGCCTTGGCAAAGCAGCAGGTCGAAGCAGCTCAAGGCGTTTGAGGCATAGTTACCCAGAGAAGAGTGACTCGGGACGAGTCATAGGCGAGTGTTAGGGGCCTGTTGGCCCTTGACCAAGTTTTGGATATCCTTGGTCATGTTTGACCTATTATGGGACTTCGACAGGCTGGTCGAAGGTGGAGCGCAAGTCAAAGCAGAGATCACGGGATATCGACCCATTTTTAGGGCATCTTTGGGATTAGGGTTTATGTAACAGGTATGGAAATGTCGGCCCATGGGTTTACCCATGTTTATGCCCTTTTGTAATGTATAAATAAAAAGTTAGGCGATGTAAGTAGGATGTGTTAAGGGTTTTGTGATAGGTGCTAAGTATTGTGCTAAGTGCAAGTCATTGTAAGAGGCTCTGTGCTTAGTGTATGTTGAGGTTGTAAAGCTAAGTGCAGGTCATCTGTAGTGCTTTGTGCATAGACTGTGTAAGGAGGCTTTTTGTTGTGATCTAACTCGGGGAAGGAGGATTTGGCAAGGTGCGCACAGATCTCCTATCCTCTACGGAGTAAGTTTTTATACTATCTGCCCGTAAGAATCTTGATAGAAGATAATAAAAGAAGAGAAGATTTGGTGGGCATAGCCCCACACTAGAGTGAACCACATATATCCTATGTTATGGTTTCTTTGTGCATTTTGGTTATTATCTTGTGTATATATCTTAAGCTTGAGTGCAGTATTGAATGATTAGATGAATCTAGTATGATAGATTAGTGCTTAAGTGATGTGAATAAATGATGGATCTGATCCTTTTCCATGTGCTAAGTGATTATATGTGTTAGATCTGGTTGAATACTGCATTGCTCTATAATTAGGGTTCGGATCTGCGATGTAAATATATAAGGGCTAAATACTGATGAATGTTAACTGCTAAGTGCTATGTTAGAGTGGTGTAATCGCATATTTGTGTCCCAGCTAGGTTGCATACATTTGATTCCTTCAACCACCCCTGCCTCTACCTCGGTTGAGACTTCATCTGCTTCGCAGGTGTTGTCGAAAGGGCCAGTAGTTAGGGTTTTGTTGGTGCATTTTTGAAGCGTTGAACCCTGGGTTTGCCCCTGTGCCAACAATTTTCAATATATCGAAACTGAAAATGCATGGACTGAAAAGAAACTTGATATATATCCCTATTGTGTATAAAAGAGAGATAACTCAAGCAGGATATCAAGAAATGAAACACCCAGCCCAATGTACAAGGACAATAAAAATGAAAAGATGAAGAGAAAACATTCGCCCAAAAATTCAACCAAAAGAGGGTTTCCTGTCATCCCACTGGTACTCAACAGGCACTACAGAGACCTAAGAAGGTTCAAAAAGCATCAAATCCCACCCAGAAAACACCACACCAAGAAAACATGCAAGGAGAAAAGGTGTACACGACTGTTTGGGTAAACAAAGCGTACGTAGCTTACAGTGAGACAACCTGCATGTATATGCGACTGTCAAGCAAAAAGGCGTGTATATGATTTGAAACAAGGCCAAGTAAGGGAGAAAGGATGAAAACTCAGACCCAGAGTGAACAGGAGTTGTCAAGCAATGATACAACAAGAACCACAATAGAAACGAGAGCAATCTAAGGAGAAAAGTACTTCAAACCCTAAGAAAGAAGATTCGTCCCCAGTGTGGTCGCCAGTTCTGTTACAAGGGAAATCTCTCTATGGATAGGGTGAACCACAACAGACAAGTATGACTGTATAAATCAAATCAATTCCATCATATTCTATATAAACTAATGTGCCAGAGAGGTAAGAAAGAGGCCTACCTCGTCCAAGCGTTTGATGATGTGCACCGTTGAGCACTTTGACCCAAAGCTTTATACCTGCAACAATTTCTCAACAAACAAGCAGAGAAAGCATATAGTAATAATATAAAAGGTTAGCACATTAGATAGAATAATCCATTAATATACAAAACAAACATGTCCATGGATCATAATACATATTTTTTCAAGATATCAATTGGATGGGAAAGGAGTATTTCTATTAATAAATTATCAGTAGAAGTGAAAATATTACAAACTTCCGTGTCGGCATGGTTCGGAACCAAGAAACCGAGTTCCTTCCAAATGGGCCTCCACCACTTCAATCCTCCACCAAAGACAAGCTCATATAAGGCAAACAAATAGGTTCTCCATCAATAAGGGAAGATCTTGGGGGATGAATAGTGTGTTCAGAATTAAAGGACAAAGGGATGCAAACTCAATATGAAGTAAATAATTTCTCCAGAGTAACTTTGCTCTCAAAGTCGAATTCTCTCCCCTCTTTTCCATAGCTCAGAATTGACTTCTTTATAGCCTTCAAAATGAAACTAAAGGGCCAAGTTGGAACGTTTCCAGTATATGGAAGTCCAAGGATCATATATCTTTTATTGTGACATGGAAACCCGACATTTAATTTTGATTTTATGGCACAAATCTCAATGTACGTGGGTTGTAGTGAAGCAGCCAGTGTATACACTTGTTGTATAGCTTACACGGTGCGTACAAGTGGAAAAATATTAATTTTTGTCTCTGGATTCATCAATCAAGGAAAGTAAGTCTGCATAGGGGAATGGAATAAGGCCCTCTCTGCAAGATTGCATAGGGTGAGGCAAATCTTGCTCTAACAGTGCTTGATAGATTCTGGGATCAGATGGATCTAGGTTGGTTTAACGAAAATGGGTGTTGTTGATAACATGTTTTTCAATTTGGGGTTTAATTTTAATATTTTGGTTATAATGGTACTAATTGTTAAGGTGGTTTTAAACAAGTTGTAATTTTAACCCCAAAACAAAAGTGTTATTGTTGACATCACTTTTTGTTTTAGAGGTTAATTTTAATTTGTTATTTGATAATATTTATTGTTAATACCATGGTTTTGCTGACGCTTGAATCCGTTAGGATCGAAACAACAACCTCATGGGGATACAAATCCCCCTGCGTTTTTATAGAGGTAGTACTCCTCTTTGTTTCAAGATTTTCTTGGAATTCTATATTTTCGAAATAATATTGGACTTTGAGAAAGTTCGTTGTGGTGTTCAAAGAAGTATAAATATTGTAGTAAAATAAAAAGTTTTTTTTAAAAGAGAGTTCCTGAGAAATGACCAAGAACCTCACACATCATATATTTGAAAAAGATAAACAAAATCTCCTCACATCCATCATAGTTAAACTAAATATTTATGATCACATAAAATAAAAGGAGATGGTCTTCACGCATAAGAGAACTTTAACAGAGTAAACACATGTGGAGCAAAAATAAAGAAAATGATAGATCAATCTCAAATATTTTATACTCAAAACTCAGAGTTATAAAATACAATCAACATTGATCCTGAGATAGTTCTCTTGGGATTTCTGAAAAATATAGAGTTTGTTACAATGCTTTGAAATTTAAATGTGTTTGTCCTTAGGACTAGGATTTAGGATCCTGTGGACCATAAAGAAAATATAAACAAGAATTAAGTTGTGGAAAGAAGATGGTGGGTGATGACGGAGTAGCAATACCTAGAAAGAAGACATGAAGGAGTTATCATATTTTGATTAAAACTTTCTAGTTAAAGAAGTGGAGTAACTGGATGAAAAACTGATAAAGAAAGCAAGATGTGATTAGCATAAACTTACTATGATGGTCTCTCTCTCTCTCTTTCACTTGCTTTCTGTTGTCCTTTTATTGTCCTCATTGACAGTTATAGGAATCGTCTCAAGCGTTGCTTCTTGGCCTTCTTTGGTTAATTTATCAATTGCCTTTTTAAACCAATCATCAATATAGTTTTTCATTGGTGCAACATTTATTTCATGCCGGATTTTAATATTGAATAACTCGCCTTCCAAGTCTCTTAAGACATGAGAAATGCCATGTTTTTCCTCCTCAATATATTTATTTTTCACGGAATAATCAACCAGCCAATTGTCTATTTCTTCTTCATTATATTCAACTATGCCATAAAATTTCTCAGTTGATAACCCTTTTAATATCTCAACTTGTTCATCAAATTGTTACTTTGTTAGAAACATTGAATTGAGAATTAACTTAGGGTCTTATACCTCATCAATGCTCCCTACCATATCTATCTTTGTGAGTCTTTTGAACAATTCTTCTCTTTTTACTATGGCTTCGCTGCATGCTTGGACAATGTTATTCAAATTATTGATATTTTCTTTCCAACAAGCATTCAGATGTTTAATTTGACTTGGAGAAGGCATATCCTCTTCTCTTCTTTTTAATTATGTCATGTTTGAGACTTTTATTCCAAATGGTAAGACAACATCAACATAGAAACCTTCTTCATTCTTTAAATCAAATTGCAGATACTCATGAAAAGAATCTGCCCTTGAGCTGAAAGAAACAATATTTTTTGATATCTCCCATGCTTCTGTTATCAATGACATTCTCTTTTTAATGTGTTTCTCTACATAACTTCAGGATGTTGTGAGTAAAATTGAAGATCCTTTTAACTTAATGGAAGATTTGATTGGTTTAACCATGGACAAAGGACTTGCCAGGATTGGAAGAGGCATTAAGGCATTTTCCAATTCTCTGATCCTTTCTTTTAACTTAGTATTTTCAGCTTCCAAACCATCAATAGAATCATCAAGAGCATCCCCGGTTTCCCTGTGGATTTTACAAATGTGGGGTGGTTGCATGTCCTTCAGGTCAACCTCTGAGCGAGACTTTCCCTTTTTATTCTTCTGATCACTTCTTTCTACATTCAATTTTTTAGACTCCTTATCAAACAAGACACTTTGAAAAGTAAATGACTCTTCTTCACTAAAGGTTTCATTTGCAACGACTTCTAATAAAAAAAATTGTTGGGCCATACTTTCTAGCTAATCCATTGCAGAAAATATTTTCTCAATATCTACCTCTAGCTCCATGTCTTCCAGAGAAACGTTATTGATGTTGTTTTCTATAATATTTTTATCTTCCTCTTGCACTAAATTCTTCCTTTTCTTTCTTAGAGGGATCTTATGTGAACTCTCGATTTTCCCAGGGGAGGATTCTTCTCTCCCCCTCCACTTGAACTATTTTTTACAACCTTCCTAACTGGATGAGTCATTGGAGAATTGCTCTGGGATGTGGTATTCTTTGGAGTAACAACTAGAGATTGGGCACTTCTGTCACTAGGACCCTTTCCTTTTTGCTTACAACAATCATTACTACTAAGTAATGTTTCTAGGTCACCAACATCGTGTATAGGAGTACTTTGGTTGTTACCTTCTTCTTCTTCATTCAAGATAGTATGGATGAACGAGTTACCGAATCCCACCGAAAGCATATGTTCTACAAATATTTTTTTAGGATCAAACCCCTTTATCTTTTCAGCATAATTTAAATTCACATTGTTGAAATGATTTGCAAACTCATTGATTTTATTTATTTATTGGAATATGAAATCTCCAATCTTCCATGGCAAGGGAATAAATTTATTTTTCCTTTTTTCATGGAAAAAATGTAGCCAGAAATTGTATTTCCTTGCCACCTATGTAACGAATAATTTGTCAAATACATTATATGGGAGAAAAGCAGGATTTTCTTTGGAACAAAATATCCTTATGACACTGTGATTCTCCATTTTTTCTATCGTTCCTTTTTTCTCTAAGAATCTCTTAGCCTGGTTAGCTATCCTTGAAGTATTTTCGCCCAACAACAGTTTATTGAAGACTAAGACAAAATCATTATCAACTTCATAAAAATACAAAGGGGTCTTATGTCTCCATAGTGCCTGATACCAAAAGATAACTGGATCTATTTCATGATTCACCCTCTTACTTATGGTCAATTTTGGGAATTGACAACAATAGACAATATTGAATATTAAATAGGAAGCCATAAAGAATTTTTTGTCCTTTTCATAGTGCGTCAATTGGGATGATATTTCGATAGAAATCAATTTTCCTCAGTCAAAGATGGCATTTTATTTCACTATAAAATATAAAATATATAAAATCATGCAAGAGATAGTAGCAGTGCTTTCCTGACCTGTCAACCTGGTAAACAACCACACAATTTCTCGATAGGTTTTTTTAAAAGACTCAACCTGGATATCGGTTATGTCTTCTGGAATAGATGCAGGATTCTCCAAATATTCAGGCAGGAGGTCAAGCCCATTGTTATGTTTCTTCAAAAAATCTTTGCAGTCTTCTCCTTTGAAGGTAAGTGTCAACTCTAAGAGCTTCAACATCTTGCTAAAAACTTGCGGTGAAAGGGAAATCGAAGAATGATCTTGGAGTTGTATAATTCTCTGGCTTCGAACGTACTTCTCCATGCACCATGCAACAAGTTCTTTAAATTCAAAAACCTTGGGAACACACCCTGCGCGAGCGATTCTGGATTCCCAAATTATGTATTTTTGTGCATGAGGAGAGGAATAATATGAATATGCTCTTGACCACTGGAAGTTTTGGTCTTCATGACCAAATATATTTAAAGTATCACCACAAAAATGTTGTCTAGATGATGTTTCCATAGGTTGATGGGAGTATTTCTTTAGTTGGATAATAACCTTAGATAAATCTTTTTTCATAGAGATGATGCTAATTTAATCCCTTGGAAAGTGGAGATTTAATGCAATTTAATGAGTAATTCCTTGATCTTTTCGCCATTAATGACGATCTTTGCAAAGCCTATGCAACAATTTTTAGCATTAAACAACACTTAATGCATATTGGGAAAAGCAAGAGGATGGCGGGGACGGACGATATCGAGTTTGAATATGGATCTTTTCATGAACCTGCTAATCCAGGAACCTGCCAAACCATGGTTATGGATGATCAAAAATATGTTAAGTGTGGAAAGGAAATCGGTTGGACTTGCATGTAGAAGAGGTAAAATACTTAGGGGCTCGACACCCACGACAATTATGATGGTCAAAATGTAGATCATGGAACTTTGGGTGCAAAGTGAAGATCATGAAACTTGGAGGATGAAGTCTTGAACCCGCTAAGTTGGAAAAAATGGCTAAGTGTAATGTAGCAAGGTGGTCGATCGGACTTATGACATGGGAATGTGGATGGAGATGAAGTTTTGCCAACCCGTCAATTTTTGAAATACGACTAAGTATGGTAACTAGAAAGGGAGAGAAGAAAGGATATAAGAAAGAGGGAATCAATGGGAGGTGTAGAAGAGGGAAAATAAATGGAAAAAATAAGTTGGGAAGATAGAAAAGGGAAGGAAAACCCGAAAACATGAAATGATCTCAACAGGTTTCAACCAAGATGTAATTTTAACAAATAACCNAATAAACCTCCGAATCAAAAAAAAGTGTTACTAGTAGCATTACTTGTTGATTTTAAAGATTTTGTTGCAATGGTGCCAATTGTTAAAGCCGCAGTTTCAAACAAGTTGTAATTTTTACCCCAAGAAAAAAAGAGTTATACAAGTAACACCATTTTTTGATTCGGAGGTTTATTATAAAGATTTTGTAAGAAAAATTATAGGGTTTTAATACCATGGTCACAAAAGGTTATAATTTTAACCCCAAAGAAAAGGGTGATTTAGAGAGAAATTTTTTTTGAAACAAAGTAAAAATAGCCACTAAACACATCCTCTTTAAAGAGAAAACCATAAAAAAAATCTCATCAAATAGATAACTATGTTTCAATCAAACTCCACATATTTTAATGTCCATCACATCAATCTTGACAACTATTACCATCATCTATTAAAACACAATAGTTAAATATTTAACCTAAAATCATTGACATTTTCATTGTCATCACCATCAACATTATCCAACAAACAAATTTATTTAAATTATTTAAATTATTTACTAACATCTTATCCATCTTACTTTACTAACAACTTGGACAAATTTATAAGTCTTCATTTCTTTCACTACTTTAAAAAAATATGATCACTATTGAAAATATTAGTTCAATGGTTATGACAAATGTGACTTCAATACAAGCTATAACTTTGCGTTATTTTTGTGTCACAAATCAAAAGATTATTTTCACGATAAGTTCCACTGGCTAAGTGGCTAGTCAAACTTGATCACTTAAGTCTATAATGGATTTCAACTTCATACATAACATAACAAAGGTTATTTTCCAATGAAAACCCACCAACCAAAATCATAAGGATATGAATTTAATGTTAAATGTATTGTTCTGAAGCTATTAGAGATAGTGAAGGAAATGGAAAATAAACTATGAGAGATTATGCCTAATCACTTTTGGTTTGAAGTAGCATAATAAGGTGTATTTGTGAGTTATTTTGTTTTAAACAAAAACATATAAACAAATTCATTTTAAAGGTTTCATGGAAGAGAGAATATGTATTTCAAAGGAGTGGTTGTTTTAAATGTGTAATATATTGAACAATGAGTTGTTATTAGTTTGATTTCTTCTATTTTTCACATGAGATGGTAATAAAACCATTAATGAATATGAATCACATATTCTCTTTTTGAAGCTCCCTAAAGCTCCCTCATATTTCATACATGAAATAATGTTGATGATAACGTGTTAGATTTTATGTGTTACTTAGCATTAGTTCTCCTTTAGCGGTAGTGCACTCTATAGATTCGCACAACCTGGGTCCTTGTGTAGGCATGAGGGAGGCACAATTAGTGAGGGTACAACATTAGTTTAGTATAAAGTTAGTGGTTGAAGGACATGCATGAGACATTTGTAGAAGTTACCATCTTTATAAGGTGTAGATCCCAAGGGTGAGTGAGGGCACATTGCACGAGAAAGTTCCAAATTTGGTAGGGAATAGTTTCCAAGGAAGGAAGATGCATGCATGCATACATCAAGTTAATCCTACAATGGGTTCTTTATACTAGGAAACCATGTGCATGCATGAGGGGGTATTATTACCAAGGGAGGCATATGCATTAGGGTTAGGGTTTCTCTCTTTAAGGGAGGCACTCCATTGGATGTGTTTAGATACATCATATTCCCATTTTTCCTCTTATTATATAAAGGATACTTAGGGCACTTCATTGTTTCATTTTTCCAAGGAAACATTTGTGAGGAAACCCAATGGATGATTCCCCGCATTCAAGGATGGCATCCCTAGTAAACCCGTCAACATAGGCTAGTCGTGTGCCTCACCTGGGGGGATTTGAATCAAGCACCTACCAACATGGAATTAGATAAATTCCTAGCAAAATTGGTGACAATTGGTTGAGCTAACCCCTAGGCTAGGACACTTTACTGTTATGGTTACAGAGTATAAGTTTTGAGCTTATTGCATTGCAATTATTTCTTTTAGTTAATAGAGAGTGATGTGATTGAGTGTTCCAAATCAATCTTGTTGTCTTTGATGTGTTTGTAGATATAGCATTCCTTTATCTGTTGTTTTGTGGGTGATTAATAATAGTTTAACTCCTAGCTTGGGGTTTTGTTTTAGGAGAACATATTTACTTACCATGCATTGAAAACTAACATGGCATTAGATTTGTACAATTGAAATCATTTGATCTGTGTATGGAATGGGAAATTACTTGTGAGAGGGAGTTGTCGAAAAAATTTAGCCAATGCAATGCCCCAAAAATCTAAAGATTGGAGTGATTTGTGCTTGAGATAGGCACTAGGACCTACAAAGGTTTTATGTGTGAGATTCCCAAGAAACTATAGTGATTGGAGTGTTGGTGTATCCCTAAGAGAGGTGATCTTCACTTGTGATAGGTTGTTGAATTGTTTTTTTTTGTTTGTTTAATAAATTCTAGTTGATCTATTTGTTGGAGGTGTGCTTAGAAGATACAAGAATGGCCATCTTAGGTCTTAGAGACTGTGACCAGTTAGAGGGTACTTCCAATAACACCTTGGAAATGTAGGCTTCACATATTGATGGAGGAGTTTGATCTTTGGAATATTGTCAAATGGAAGGCTACATTTCCCACTAATCACTTGTAGTTCATCAAACACAATAAAAAGGTGGTCAAATTGAAGAAAATCATATTAGATTATATAAAGGACTATTTGATCTCTCACATCATGCAGAAGAAGTTAACAAAGGATGTGTATAAAGCATTAGTCACTTTGTGTCAAAGTGTTAACATTTTCTGCAAAATACTCCTAAAGAAAAATCTCATGACTAAACACATGAGTGGCACGGACATAAGGGATAGCCACCTAATTATGATCATTTAATTGAGCATTCAACATGTTTTCATTAAGAATAAGTATGTCAAGTACGAGGACTTAGTTATCATAGAACTAAAAAAAGTCTCTACACCCTAGGTATCCTTTGTACAGGGTGTCTATGATCGTGAGAAGTTGTTGACCTTTGAAAAGATTTGGGACAATTTCATCCAAGAGGAGACAAGGTGAGATATAATAGTAGTTATATTGGAATATATCCAAAACATATCCCTTATTAGGAAGGTGAGGAGAGGAGATAAGAAAGGAGGACCTAAGAGAAGCTAGAAGTGCAAGAAGGAAGAATTGGGTTGAATCGGGTTCTTCAAATCAGGGGAAGAAATACCTAAGTCATGTGAAGTGTTTCAAGTGCCATGAGATGGGCCACTATGCATCTCAATGTACTAATAATATGAAAATCAAGAAACAACATAAGAATTTTTCATGGAGTGTAGAAGCTTCAACCAAAGTGGATGAGTTAGCTTCATGTCTTGAGACAACTTTCTACATGGTATCATGCCTTTCCACTAACACCATTTCTAGTGTAGGTGGTATGTGGATAGTGGAACGTCCATACACATGACCTTCAATGAAAAAATTTGCAAGCTTCAAGAACAAGAGGATGACATACAAGTGGAGTTGGGTGATTATGCCACTTATCCAATTCCCATAATGGGCTTGTCTCCTTTTGCATTCCTTAAAGTGATGTTCTAAAGTTGCATGATGTCTTATATCTCTTTGGTTTGAAAAAGAATATTATTTTAGTTTCTTGCATGATAGATTTGCATTGTGTGGTTGAATTTGATGATCAATGAGTCATCATTAGAAACGACAACCATGATCCCTGTCAAGTTTTGTCTAGAGGAGTTCAAGAAGGTGGCATTTAGAGGCTATTAGAAAATCTAATTAAGTGTGGTTCTTTAGTGCATGATATTGACAAGTTGTGCAAGATGTGGCACAAGCGATTTGGTCACCTACATTATGGATAATTTTTTCTCTTGAACGATATGGTGCAGAGATTGTTGGACTTCGAGATCGATATTCGAGAACATTGGGGTGTGCACTTGACAAGCATGCCAAGACTGCATTTCAGAGTAGTGAAAAAAATTAAGAGAGGTTATTGATATGATCCCTTCATATGTATTTCAACCGATGTCTTGAGCTTCATCGATAGTTAGTTTTTGTTATGTCCCTTTTATTGAGGATTCCTCTATAAAAACTTAGATTAAATTTATGAAGACTAAGAATGAAGTGTTCTCTAAGTTTCAAGAGCTCGGGGCCTTGGTCGAGATTCAGAAATGTAAGAAAATCAAAGTGTTGATATTTGGAAATGGAGGAGAGTACATATATGGGTACTTTGATGCCTTTTGCAAGGGAGCTCATAGTACCATACAATTAATAGTAGAATGGGGTTGCATAGAGGAAGAACTAATCCATCATAGAGACAATGAAAGTATCATCCATAACATGGATTTCCCCATGAGATTTTGAGAAGAACCTACAACAAAACTATATACACTTTGAACATATGTAATGATATTAAGTGACAAGGCACTAAAAGGAGATTTTACTGGTGATAAGCCTCAAGTATCACATTTTTGTGTATTTGTTATCTTGTTTATATTCATGCGCTTGCAAAAATATTACTAAATTTGTGTTGTCTAACACCAAGGGTATATTTGTTGGTTACAATGATACATCCAAGGCTTATCGGATCTATATCCTAGCATAATGAAATACAATGATAAGAAGGGATGTTAATTTTGATGAGGAATGATGCTTCTATAAGTCTCTAGAGCCTTCTACAAAGTTGTAGGAGTGAGAAAAGTTGGTTGTTCCAAAGGTTGATCAGAAACTTGAAGAAGAAAAATCAAATTTGTTGATGCTTTTAGCATTGGACAAGTACTTCCACATTGGTTTTGTGTCTAACATGTGGAATTTGTCACTAATACCTCTCAAGACTTAGGAAATTCACTTTATTAAAGTAATTATTAAAGTGAATGCCTTTTTATAATTAATTGAGTTTAATTTAATGAAATGACTAAGTTTTTTATAGTGAATTAAATTAAATCTTAGCCATTGATATCAAGTGATTGGTGAGATATAATCTCAACCATCGATCATTTTGGAGATATAGGGTTTTGGATTTAGGGTAAACTCAACATTACAAAAGGAAACTACAGTGAGAGGAGACACATATACACATAGAGTGAGATAGTGAGATATC
>ML790665.1:543098-591463 GCA_009831015.1 Picea engelmannii | reverse complement strand
AAGAAATGGTGATTTCCATACAAAACAATGATTTTTCCATTTTAAACTCAATGGTGCGCTTTGTAATAAATGAGTCCCAGTGCATGTTTCAGTAAAATATGCATCGTTGAACGTGAAAATGATTTTTAATAATATTTTGAATTGAAATAAAGCGGTGTTGTTTACAAACAAATAAGCTCTGGTGTGCTTAGTGTGTAAAGAGTGCATCGGTCATCGCAAAGGTGTTTTTTAAAAACAACAAATCGACAACGAAGTGACAGTTTAGGATCCAATGTAATGAGTGGTTTCATTGCAACGGATAGGAAACACCCATATATAAATAACCAAACCCTATAAAAAAAATTTGCTTAAAAAAAATTCTTCTTGTGAAATATAGAAGGAAAAAACAAAAGAACAATCAAGAAATTAGGGCCTCCAAAACTGAAGGTAAGTATGAAACCCTTTTTTTTTGTTTGGAAATGCACTGAAAATTGTTTGAATCAAATGAGAATGATCAAGATTATTAATAGAATGAAATAATATACTTGAACTTTATCCTTTGTAGATTTCTATGTGATCTACAGTAGTCCCCCTCAAATTTGGCTCTTCAAAAAAAACCCACCCACTCATAAATATTTGTTGATGAATATTTGTTGCACAAGTATCCTCTCTAAAATTTGGAAAACATTAAAACAATGAATAGATTCTTCCTTTACAAACACAAAAACTCAAATTCCCACTCATTTTTTTGTCGTATATTTCGATGCATTCATGATAAACACGTGCATTGTTTTTTTCACAAGTTACCTTTTTTGGTGTGCTATTATGTGTGTGGCGCACTCGTGCGGTATTCATAATTCACTGATGTGGTGTGCATAATGCATCGATTTATTTTTGTAATAAATTTCAAAGTATTGATAGTAAGTGCGCGTTATTTTTCTAACTTGCTTCAGTTGGTGTGATAGACAGTTTGAAATGCACCGGTGTGACGTGTAAGTAATAACACACCATAAGACAGTTACATTTGCATAATGCAAATGAAAACATATGTATTTAAGTTTTGTGGAGATTTTTCTTTGTAGAGGCAATAACAAAGGTTAGTCTTCGGTTCTTATCTCAATTAAATGCACATGTGTGTTTTGTTTATACATATGCACCAATGAGTTTTCAAATGATAAAGCGCACAGGTGGGGAGAGAGAGGGAAGGGGATACAGTGAGTGAGAGAGCGAGGGGGATACAAAGTGAGGGGGAGAGAGGGGGGGGCGAATATAGGGAGAGAAGGAAGGGGAGGAAGAGAGTGAGAGAGGGGTTGAGCATCAAATTCACATTTTCTATGTTCAAGGAGGATATTTTCAAGGATTGAGTAACTTTTCATATTTTGTAAATCCAGATTGATATTTCTTGTATAGTTGGGTGGAAAAAAACAATGATATTGTAGAAAAAAACAATGATTTTTTAAGTGTGTTGTCAATTTGTAAAAGTTATTCGAAGTTTTTTTTGAAGGTAGATTGTTTATGCCACCCAAGATTATGGTTTTTTGTTCAAATACAGGAAAAAGAGAATTATAATACCAAATAGCCAATTCTTCAGATTCTAGCGTCGCCTCCTTACATATATTTGGAACTCCTTCAAGTTCTCTCACATTGATTATAGTAAGTCTATATTTTATTAATAATTCATTAATCTCATTGAATTTATGTTATGTATGCAAGTACAGTTTAATAATTGTTCATTGAATCTTGTAGGATCGAGATTCAAGATCGAGTTCAGAGGCTCAAAATATTCATGTGGTCCCAAAATTCCACAAGTTCTTATCAGGATAGAGATACCGCAAACATATGTTTGACGAAAATGGAAAACCTCTTTACCCTACCAATCATAATATGCCATCTTCCAACAACTAGCTTGGGTCAACGGTATTACACCATGAATTTGATCTCTTTTATGTAGACAACCTCGTAGGAAGTAAGACAAATGTTTGAGTAATTTTATTTTTGGATTTTCAATGGAACTAATGTAAATGTATTTCTTAATTTTACATTTGTTTTATAAATGGGTTGGTTTTATGTTTATTATTGGGAAGAAAATGTCCATGTTTCTAATAAGTGTTTGGTATAATGTTTGAACATATGAAAAGCATTGTGTTACTAATATTATCAATGTAATGTTCAATATTTTTATAATCATGATTCTGATGACGAGTGACCTATCTACCATCTACCATTGCACCCCACTATGATGTCAAGTCGCAAGCTTGTTGCTAAACGAAAAGAGCTTGAAAAGGAAGCATACTGAGAATGGTTGAAATGAACACCTATTAAATTCTCACTACATTCTGAGTCACCAATTCAAAACCTCGACAGTAACAGTAGTTCATCACATGTTGGGGATGAAGGAAATGGCATAGAGGTTGGTATGGATGATTTCTTGCAGGATAGCTAGGCCATGGAGACAATGTTGTTAGATGCGTTCCAGAAAAATTATCTAGGGGATTACACTGATGTCGTAGATACCTTCTATGAAAACCTGAAATATTCTTCCACCACCCCTCTATTTGGTCCAATACTAGAGTTTGCAAGGTCTACCCAACTAGGGACAACAATGTTACTGTACAACTTGAAATAAATGTATGGTATGTCAAACACATGTTTCACAACACTTTTGAGGTAACTAACCATTAAGTCCCCTAAATTTTTAAGGAATATTGTCACACAATGAAGGAAGAAAAGGGTTGATTTTATTCATGCTTAATGACAGTGTACATTTCTATTATCCATTAATTGCAGGTTATTAAAAATAAGTACTTTTGAGTGATAATCACTTTCCTAATAGCTGCGTAGAGGCAAAGAAAATGATGAAAATGTTGGATGTTGAGTACATATCATACCATGCATGTCTGAATGATTATATTCTATACAAAAACGAATATGTGGACAAATACATATGTCTAGAATGTGGGCATAACAAGTACCACAAATCAAAAAACAAGGCTAAGGCACATGGTCCCCTCATAAGATATTGAGGCACATGCCTATATTTCCAAGGATTAAAAGGCTCTTTCATTGCAAACAATTATCCATGTTGCAGGGGTGGCATGCCTCACATAGAAGTGAGCAAGGAGTTATGTGAATCCCAACATATTCAATATCCATGAAGCATATAGAGGATACATGGCCCGATAAATTCAAGGATGAAGCACAGAGCCTTTGATTGAGCATAGCTACGGATGGAGTTAACCCATATTCCCTCCAAAACACCAACTATTATGTTTAGCTAGTGGTAGTGATCAATAACAATATCCCACCATGGTTGTCTGTGAAGAATGAGCATCTTATGTTGGCTCTTATAGTCTTGGGTAGAAGACAAGTGAAGACAATGGATGTCTACCTCCAACCACCGATTGATGAATTTAATAAATTATGGGAATGGATACATGTATATGATGTATCAAGATCCATCCCAATGGATATGTCTTTTAAGTTATATGGCATATGTGTGTACACCACACTACACGATTATCCAGGACTAGGAGTTTGCTATGGTAATCATGTTCATCTATTTGGTTATATCTGTAATTTTATTTGGCATACTTCATTTGGTGCAACTATATTTTTGACACTAACATGATATGTATACATTAGCATCACATGTCTTGTAACAAAAGGGTATCATGGATGTAAATTATGTGGACCTTCTATAAAGGCTAGGTGGTCCAATGACCTACGAAAGCTGGTGGACGAATGTTAGAGGGTATTCCTCCCAAAAGACCACCCTTATAGAAGAGTTGCATTTGCTTTCAATGGTAAACCAAAGAGAACATGGAGTCCTTAAATAATGACACCGATAGATTGGAATAGGGCATATGACATAGATAAGGAGAAGGAAATGGAAGAATTATTTGATTCGAATGGAGAACCTATGTTCGATGATCCTAAATTTTTTGACACCTATGTTGAGAAAATGCCCATTGGGTTGAAAATGAAATATGTATTTTATGAGCTTCCATATTGGAAGCATCTTAATATTGACCACTTACTAGATCCTATGAATATATTAAAAAATGTTGCATCTTATTTATGGAGGCACATTTCATGGAATAAAAGTGACACAATGGTTGTCAAGAGAGATCTTATTGCTTTGAGTACTAAAAAGAGACATTGGCCAAGAAATCAAACTAGAGGAGAGGTTGGTCCCTCTTGGTCTTTTAAAGAAGGTGATGTTCCATGGATTTTGAAGAAACATCATCTTTCTATGGCGAAGGATGTTATATTGGGTGTGAAGGAAACTTCTTTATATGGGTTGAAAGATACGATGTTGATTCGTTGTAGATGGAAATTTGTCGAGGTTGAAATCACATGACCATCTGAACCTTCTAAGGGTATGTATGTTGAATACATGATTCTTCTAGTTCTATACTTACGTCGCAAAAAATATGCTATGCACTCAATTTTTATGGAAATTAATGATGTGTGTGTCTATTTTGTAGTGGCATTATCCTTTGTTTGTGTGTGGTTATCTGAACCATGGCTTCCCCCGGGACCCGTGACATGCCATATCGAAATTATCTGCATTTGTATGTTGCATCACATCAAAGAAGATTCATATGGATAACATTCCACGATGGCACCGAGAGATAGCTAAGATTGTTTGTATGTTTGAGAAGGAACTACCCACGAGTTTTGTGGACTTGCAAGTCCATATTCTAAGTCACCTACCTGATGAGGTTGAATTAGTTGGGGTGCTCTCATGTCTTTGGATGTTCTTCTTAAAGAGGTACATGAACGAATTGAAGGGGTTTGTTTGACATAGGGAAAAACTGAAGGGCTCTATGGTAGAGGGGTACATAGTGTACGAGTCCTTCTATTATGCCAGTGAGTACATCAAGCAAATTGACGATACAGAAGGGGAAGTCATTTGGGATGACCATGAAGGTGAGGACAAAAGGGAAGGGGAGATACTCCAAATGAACGGAAAAAATGTGCTTGATAACGAGTAAGTCGGTTATATTTTGTTAATTTAGTACAGAGAAATTGTTTGCATTGAAGTTGATAGTATATTTTTCATCCCATGCTATTTGTTTTGAATTCTTTTATACATAAAAAAATTTAGAATTTTTTATGCCACCAATAAATTCGTTCTTTAAGTTGATAATATGTATTTGATCTCATGTTATTCGTTTTGAATTTTTGTATACATTAGTGAATTTTGAAATGGATGCCATCAATAAATTTGTTCTTTACAACACGAAGGCAATGCAACCATGGGTCGCACTGTATGAAGAGAAAATAAGGAAATGGGATAGTGACAGGAAATCATTTCGACGGTTGAATGGTAGAATCATGCCTTATCCTAATCATTTAAAACAAAATATGAAAAAAATATGTCCTAACAGTTGGGTGGTTGACGAGATACAAAAGAAATATGCGGTGTCTGGTCATAACCCATGTGAAGAATATCCAGATGCACTAAACATATGGATCGGGTGCATCAACTCTGTAATAACCTCTCTGAGTATCACATTCTATTTATAATATTTCACATTTGAAAATTAACATGTATTATGTTTTTATTAACTATTTGGTTATTAGACATATGACACCACCCTTTGTTCACATTTTTACAAATGCATTTTTTCCCATCTATGTGGGCATATGGACATCATTTTCTCA
Source organism: Picea engelmannii (assembly GCA_009831015.1). Lineage (NCBI taxonomy): Eukaryota > Viridiplantae > Streptophyta > Pinopsida > Pinales > Pinaceae > Picea > Picea engelmannii. The sequence continues at coordinate 585,814 of ML790665.1, read as the reverse complement.
CTGAGTATGTTGATGAAGGCCACATCCCACAAGATTGTGGAGTGGAGGTCGAGTTTGATCAATTTAGTCATGCTAGTCACCGTGATGAAAACATGATATAGGGGAAGTTAGGTTACATTGGAAATATACGAGAGATCATGCAAGTGGACTTCTCATCATTTCGATATGTTATTTTTTGTTGCAAGTGGTGGTATACCTTCAACTAGAGAAATTTAAAGGAAGATTGTGGTAGTGGGATAATATGTATTAGCTCTAAAAAAATGTGGGTTGAAAGTAAGGAATCGTATGTTTTCCCAAAACAATGCAACCAAGTGTTTGTTTACCCATATGTGTTGAATGGGGATTGGTGGTTCATACTGGGACATGATCTGAGATCTAAATATCTTTTTGAGAACAACAACGTTACAATGTCAAGTAAGGAAGATAATCAGGGTGATGGCAACAAAAATTGATTTCATATAAATGATTTGTTTGGACATTTATATTGTGTACGTGTCATTTTATTATGGGTATCTATAATGGACAATTCTATTTTTTTTCCTTCATTTTATAGTTATGTTGGATATAAAAAATTAACAACCTTTTACAACCACCATATTGAAAATACATTAAATAGATGTACAAGCATAATATTTGGTTTTGATATATTTTCATTGTCATATTTATTGTTTATTATAGTAAATTTATGGTGTATTGTATTAAAATATGTTTATGTTAACCTTTGAAATACTAAGCATTAATTGAGATATCGCCAATTTGGTGGTGTACAATAGTAAATATTTATTTTAAATTATATTTTATTTAACGAAAGTTGAATATATTAAAAAATATTCAAACCTCAAAAATTTAATTGTTTTAGAAAATCAAAATTCAAATAAATATATACTTACTTTGATGGAACTTCTAAGGAAAATTCCAACAAAATAACTTTGTGCAACATCTACAATACTTGTGGTGTACTTGGCATTACCAACTTTGATAGAATTCCTCACCTTAACTACTGCAACTATCATGGCCTTCTCTTATTCCACTCCATCCTTTAGTTTTATAATCATGTAAACTTATATTAATAATTCTTTTCTCATTTTCCTTGAAATAAATGTCAATATAGGAAGGACATGGAAATTCTAAAAGAGTCTTTTTTCTAGAGCCTAGTTAGAATTAAAGAAAATTTCAATGATCCATACTTATCTAAAAGTATAGAATCATTTGTTTATTTTACTAATTTTTAAAATACTAATTATAAAATGTTTGGTGATATTATTTTTTTATAAAAAAATTCATAAAGTTTGTATTAGAGTAAAATAGTGTGAAACCATTTCATCGAAAGTGTATAGATCAAAATGTAATATTATTCTCTATATTTATTATTTTAAATTTAATTGAATAAATTTCATATATCATAATAGTTGGATAATATAATTTAATAAAATCTTTGGAAAAATTAAATATTAATAAAATATAATCATTTTTATTTCATTAAACAATTATATTATAACTTTGCCTTGTAATCTATGAATAAGAAAAACTAAAAAAATAACATTATTATTACATCATCAACATTATTATTAGTGGATGGAGATGTGGAGTGGGAAAGAGAATAAAAATGACATATTTTTGTTGATGAAACTGGCACAGGAGCAACAACAAGATAGGGTTTGATTGTCATAGAAACAGAGGAGCACAACATGGTTACCAAAGGGGGCGGTAATGGAACCCCCTCATACAAGCCAGTAGTGGTGGACAGGGGAAAAGGCCCACGAGGTGGTGGTTTCAAGGAACCAGTGATGAGCACATCGGGATCAGGACCAGAAAAGAATCGGGAAAGCAACTAGGAAGAAAGGGATCGCATGGGGGAAGAAGCTAGAGAAACTCATAATGATGCGCAAAAACCAGCGAACCCCAATGGGGTAGAAGGACGCAACCCGTGTAAACCTAAGACAACATTGATACCCAAGGTAATACTGGAGGATCCACAAACGCAACTCTCTCGGGACCAAATGAAGACGCATGCACTCATTTGCAAGTTCATGGGTTTGTGGCCCATAGAGAGAACGTTGCGCAACTGGATAAAATACCAATGGAAGCCAAGTGGGGAAGTGGAACTCCACCTGGGGTCGAAAAGATTCTTCACAGTAGTATTCATGATCTTGGAAGACAAGGATAGAATCTTTGAGGGGGGCGACATACTTCCACACCTCAGTAGGATTGTACATGCGGCCATGGAAGGAAAAATTCTCCCTAAAGAAAGAAACCTTCAAGAATGTACTCGTCTGGCTGAGGCTTTACTCCCTCCCGCTAGACTACTGGGCCACCCTCCACCTTTGAAGCAACCGGGAACAAACTTGGAAAATATGTGAAGACATCATAAGCAACCCTAAAAGAGAGATATACCTCCTATGCAAGGATCTGCATAGAGATGGATGTTTCAGAGGAACTCCCAGAAGCCATAAGCCTAGAATTTAGGAATGAATAATGGATACAAAGCATCAACTACGACCAGATCCCTTTCAGATGTCGAAGATTCCATGAACATGGACACCTATTCAAAGAATTCCCTCTCAACAAAAAACAAGAAGAGGAAAACACAAAAATACAACAACATGAGGATGAATTTATCAAGTCGGACCACAGAAACGGAGCAAACAAGAAACCAAGTAAATCCCCAACGAGAATCAATCCGGAAGCCAGGACTCAAATGGAAGGTCGGGACAAAACCAACAAAGGGGAAGAAGGAGAAAAGGAAAAGGAAAAAGCCAAAGAAGCTAAGGAACAAACCACAAATGAGAACACAAACAACCCAAGCAATAAGATGGAACAAGGGGGTAGCGCAACTCCTATGGATGGAGAAACCAGAGATGCCAACACCCCCATGCAGGAGGCAGGCGAAGATGCGGAAATGACGCCAAGTGAGGTAGGTACGGAAGATCCTAATCTCATAGATATTGTGGAAAAGGAAGGAATAGATCTCCCGAACATACTAGAGCAATGGAAAAGGCATGGCGTAGACAATGTACCAGTGGAGCAACTAGATCATATCCAATACCTATTCCTCCTAAGGGAGGAAGAAAAATCCAAAGGGCTCAAGCGCACGCACAGGGAGATAGGACACCTCGGAATCAAGGCAGGTGAGGGAAAACTCCAGCTCTCACCCAAGCAGATGAGAAGGAATAAAGGTAGGAAATCAAACAACGTAGCCCTACAGGAACTAGGAGCTCTGTTGATAAACTTAGGTAAGATAAAAATCTCTTTCCCAACTCCCCCCACATGTTTAAATGAACATTATAACATGGAATATTAGAGGCATAAACAACCCACGAAAGCAAAGAATCCTTAAAAATAAACCAAGGGAGGAACAACCAGACCTCTGTTTCATCCAAGAGACAAAATGTACTGTAGACAGAATGGAAACAATCAGAAAAAAACAATGGAGCAAGTACAAGACATTGGTTGTCGAAGGACAACAGACGACAGATGGTATTCTCACTTTGTGGAACCCACAAGTGATGAAATTACTAGCAATCAAAGCCACCAGACACACACTTTCGGTTAACATGCAAATCATAGGTAACATAGAGGTGATTCTATGCACTAATGTGTATGGTCCCCAGATGTTGGAAGAAAAGAGAAGAATGCTCCTAGACCTATAAAACCTAAAATCCCATTCCAACAACCTCCATTGGATCCTGGCAGGGGACTTCAACATCATCACGAAACTTGCGGGAAAAAAAGGAGGCACCAAGAGACTGGATAGAGATGCAGAAGACTTTTCAGCTTTCATTGACACAATGGAGATGGTGGAAATCAAATCCAGTAATGGCCAGTTCACATGGAACAACAAACGAATAAAGCAACATCAGATAGCGATGAGGCTAGACAGATTCTTGGTGTCAGAGTCCATTATTCTACAAGGTTTAACTTTATATTGCAACATCCTTCCTTGGGGGAGTTCAGACCACTGGCCAGTCCAATTGGAAGAAAAATTCCAAACCACACAGAGGAATAGACCGTTCAGATTTGACAAATTTTGGATCGAACATCCCACTTTCAAGGAGAATATCAACCAATGGTGATGAGTGCAAAAACTGGAGCAAGGGACAAGGATGTTCAATCTTTATAAGACACTCAGGTACACCAAACATAAACTCAAGGAGTGGAACAAGGAAATCTTTGGAAACATACACCAAGAAAAAAAATATATTGAAGATAGAATCAGAAAACTCCGGGAAATTTTCATAGATGAGGGATATATAGAGGATAGGAAAAAGGAAGAGACCCAAATGACCCAAGAATGGGAAGCAAGATGCCAACAGGAAGAGACTCTATGGCACCAAAAGTCTAGAATCAGGTGGCTAAAGGAAGGAGAGTGGAATACAAAAAAAATTCATAGAACAACCATTGCTAGAAGAACCCACAACAAAATCCTGAAAATTCAGGATCAGGATGGGATCGAGAGAGAGTCACACAAGGAGATTGAAAACATACTGGTAAACCACTTCTAGGGGATAGCCCAGGAACCCAACCAAGACCGAACGGAGGTCATACAAAAGATAACTCAGCACATCCCTAGGCTAGTTATTGAGGAACAAAACATCAACCTAAACAAACCCATCGCTAAGGAGGAAATTGACCAAGTGGTCCAGGAGATTCCCAATGGAAAGGCCCAGGCCCAGATGGTTTCACAGTGGAATTCTTCAAAGCCTGCTGGGAAGTGGTCAAACAAGAAGTTTATGGGGTGGTGGAAGACTCCAGATGCTCAACCTCCATTCTGAAAGCACTAAATGCCACAATGATTACTTTAATCCCCAATGAAAATGAAGCAAGGACCCCAGACCACTACAGACCCATAGCTTTATGCAATGTGGTCTACAAGATAATCTCCAAAGTCATCGCCAATAGACTGAAACCTCTCCTACCCACATTGATTTCACAGGAACAGGTGGGTTTTGTAGAAGGGTGACAAATTGTGGACAACATCAACCATTCCCATGAGTTGATACACACATTGAAACTCCAAAGGAGAGGGGGGATGATAATCCAACTTGACCTAGCAAAGGCTTATGAAAAAATTAGCTGCCATTATATGGTCAAGACTCTGGAAGATTTTGGCTTTGTGCAACACTGTATCAACTGGATTTTCAGCCTAGTCTCGGCGAAAAGTTACTCGCTTTTAATCAATGGAGCCCCAGCCAAACCCTTATGGCATTCAAGAGGAATCAGACAAGGAGACTCGCTATCACCTTTCCTATTCATTCTGATGATGGAAGGACTCAGTAGAAGCTTAAAAAGTGCAACTACAGTAGGAGAAATAATAGGCATCAAACCTTTTGAAAATTGCCCTACCTCCACGCACCAAAAGTTTGTTGATGACACCTTAATCCATGGCACACCGATGGTTAAGGAAGTGAAAGCCTATAAAATAATCTTATAAGAGTTTGGGGAAGCCTCGGGTGTAGAGATCAATCACTCCAAATCCGTGATCTATTTCTTCAATACCAACCCAACAATTCAAATAAACATGGCAAATATTTTGGGGTTTGAACGCAAGACGCTCCCAATGAAATACTTGGGAATCCTCTTGACAGACAGAGCATGCAAAATGGAAACATGGGAAGGAGTGATCAACAAACTAAGGAGAGGGTGAAAAACTGGAATTACAGATGCCTCAACCTAGAGGGGAGACTTATTCTGACCAAAGTGGTTCTGCAAGCAATTCCTACCTATATGATGTCAGTGTTTCCCGCTCCCAAAGGAATACTCAAAAAAATAAGAACCATCCAAAGGGACTTCCTATGGCGAGGAGCAGAAAGAAAGAAAAAATGGGCTCTTATGGCCTGGGAGAAGGTTTGCAAACCCAAATGCAAAGGAGGCCTAGGGTTACAAGACCCACATGTAACCAATGAAGCCTACGGGGTGAAACTCTAGTGGAGATGGGTCAAAGAAAAGGCAACATCGTGGGAAACCCTCTAGAAGGCCAAGTATGCCCCGGACATCAATGACCAAGATCGAATTCACTTTATGAGCACAAGGGAGGGATCAACCATCTGGAATCTATCCTGGCGCAACAAAACCTAGATCTAGAAACACAGCTTTTGGGAAGTGAGGAATGGTAAACAACCAAATTCTGAGAGGACGTGTGGCAACAAGAACCCAGAATGGAAAATCCGAATAGGGAGGAACTCCAATAGGAGATGACCGCGCAAGGCAAAATCAAAAGCCATGACTACTTGAAACAAGAAAATGACTGTGACATATGGAGGATATGGGACAAACTCAACCCACAAAATAGAAATCAGATTGCAACAATCGCGAAGGAGGTGGAGGAGGAATTGGGAAAAAGGAAACTTGCAGTCTCAGAAGAAGAGGACCAACTAAGATGGGGAAGGAAAAATGGTGGGGAATTCAACTTAAAATAATCTCGGAATTACATCACAACCCAGGACCAAGAAGATCCGGTGCAACATTGGGGAAAGATTTGGGACAGTCCCCAGTGGCCAAAAATCAAATTTTTCAAATGGTTAGTAATTCACAACCGAATTCTAACCTAGGAAAACCTAAGGAAAAGGGGTTTCATAGGCCCATAACGATGCCACCTCTGTCAATCAAAGGAAGAAACAATGAATCACCTCCCCTATGATTGTAAATTACATAGCAGAGATCTGGGACTGGGCAGGAAGCATCTTTCGCCAGTCCAATAGGACCCGAGGTAACATCAACACAACCATCAATAATTGGAATGAGAGTTATAGAAAAAATGAAATGGTAAACCTCTGCTGGAATCTCATGCCAGGGATGATCATATGGGCAATATGGAAATAAAGGAACCGACACATCTTCAGGAACGAAAGCCTTTCGGAAGGGAAACTCATGGAAGCAATAATCTCTCAAATACGAGAAACGGTGCAGAGCCGCAACTTCCAGACTGGAAAAGCGCAACCCATGGGCCAGGACTCCCGAATCCTGGAAGTTTTTCACCTAAAAGACGGGCGCAAAATCACATGGGTAGGGCGGCCACCACAACTCCAATCAGGAGAGCGCAACTGGACACCACCTCTGGCAGGGTTCCTCAAGTTAAATTTTGACGGGGCGACAAAAGTAAACCTAGGAATGACAGGGATGGGAGGGGTGATCAAAGATAGTGGTGGAAACATAATCTGGCTGTACGCTGGGAGTATGGGAAACTCAACCAACAACGCAGCGAAATTTGGAGCCCTTGAGCTTGGGCTCGAAATTCCAAGCCGTGGAAGCATGACCAATACTATCGTGGAAGATGACTCCACCTTGGTCATCAACATAGTAAAGAGACTCTAAAATGGCACCAGAGTGGGCAAAGTGAAGAGACACTGGTGCCTGGCACACTCCCTACAAAAAATTCAGGAGCATCTGCAAACAATTAACACAGTGGAGTTGCGCTGGGTACGCAGGTCAACAAATGGCCCGACGGATAGAATTGCCAATGAGGGGGTTAGCAAGGAAGGACCAGAACTAGATACTACTTGGATCAACATCCCGAAAGGAAAATTCAGAATGGACTGCCTTCAACTAGCGACAAAATATTGTGACAACAACTTAAACAAGGAAGGTCACATTGAGGAGCGAAGCGAAAGGCCCAGGGGACAACACGAAGGACCCAGGTAGGATATTACTAGCCAACACTCGACCACCAATCACAATGCAGGATCAGATTATACAAAAGGTGAGGGTATGACAACAAGGCCGTGTCAACAGTAATATTTGTGGGGAAAGATCGTGGGAAAGTATCAACGACATAAAACAGGCAGTGAATGACGTAAGGTAAGAGGGATTAACACGAACCAGTACCGACCCACCACGCTAAAGACCAAGTACAGGAAGATGCTCAATAGGATATTAAGCGAGCAAGGGAAAGGGACCATATAGGGATAACGATGGAGTCATCATGATCATACGTACCGCAATGTGGAAAAAGGACCGGAAGGTTCATCTCTACGGGCAGACCATGCTTGGAAGGACAATCCCGCAACAGAAAAATTTCAATAAGAGAAGAAACAACAGTAATAGATGTAAACAAAAGAGTGCAACTGCATGAGCCACCATAGACACATGGGCAGGAAACAAGTTGAGAATCCAATAAAGGAGCTTCCATAGGCCAGGCAGGATGATGTGAATGAAGAGAACGCACAACAAAAGGGACCCCCTGGGAAGGCAACTCAAAACAATCCCCGGCGGGTTTCAAGGATGGAGAAGGAGGCCAGAGACATGGAGGGAACCTTTCACACCCTGGTTGCACCGAAAGGAAAGGCGACCATTAACCGTTTGGAAAAGGAAGTCAAAATAAGTCGCAAGGGAAAAACATGGGATGCTTTGACTCAGGAAATAGACTGGGTAACTGACCCAGGAGCAACGCAACCCAGGGAAACCCTCTACCACAAAATGGTGGAGATGGCGTGGAAAACAAATATGTTGATTGGCAAAGTGAGCTCGGAAAGGGAGGACACCAGACGAGAGAACAACAAGGAACACACAAAACTGTTGCATGAAATCTTGAGACGCCTCAGTAGTTTGGAAACCATTACCAGACTGCTAACTGAGGTCAAGAAGTACCATCAAGCCAAGATTGAGCAATTGGCTGCTCAATTCCACCTCTACCTGTGCTACGTCCATCACATGGACATCACGCCAGCCGACGGGAACAGAGCGCCATCACACATTAGAAAGCCTCGCACGGTCTCCCAAAAGGAGGAGAACAAGGGCCAGGCTGAGGAAGGAAAGAAGCATATCATCATCTTGGACTAGCATCTTGTTAGTTTACTGGCAAGTCAATCGGGTCAGTCCTACATCTGTTTAGTCTCTGTTTCTCTTGTTCATGTTTGTTGTGATTACCTTGTCAAAAACTAGATATGGCAGGACTGGGCTGGTTTCCCAAGGTGGCAGTCCAGTCATACCCCTTGATTTTTTCAAAAAGATCAACTCGGGAACCTATGGCCTGGTTTCCTTTTTGACAGACCAAGGAGTTCCCTTTTTTTGTACTATAACCCTCTTTTAGTAATACAGGCTCTTAAACTCACTTACAAAAAAAAACATTATTATTAGTGAATAGTTATGTTATAATGTTATTATTATAATATATGAAAAAAGACATAAATAGTCATATCACAATAATTTCACTCATTATATTTAAGTATTTGTGTTTCTAAACACGTTTAATCAACATATTGTATCTTGTTGGACAACAATCAATTTACCTTGAACAATAGTTAAACATTATATGATATTAATGGTTATAACTTTTTGTAATCACAATCCAAATTAAACGCTTTCATAAAAGTAAAGTTAAACATTATATGGCAACTATAAATTTAAATGAGTGATCCATATCAAATTTCACTTAAAAACGGAGAAATCATTAATAATGTTCATCATTAGCATACTCATATTACATTCTATAAATCAAACAACAACAACATTATATGAACAACATAATATACATGAGCAATATACATATGAATATACAAGTCAAACATACATCTCAACAAAATCTGCAATAAACATGTCATATATAGATCTCCAGTCAAATATAAAACAATCAATATAAATGACAATCACTACCACTACTAGTTAGGTCCACCACCAGAGTCAGGTGCATCAGTGTCTCTGCTACCAGAGGTAGAGCCTCTATCAAGAACAATTATCCCATAAACAAATTGCGGCACAAGTGCATTATCAAGTGTCTCTATATCAATATCATGAATATGTGCATCAACAATACCCGATGTGATCATAGTGTCCAAAGCATCATAAGCTTGTGACACATGTGGAGGAAGAGGAGGAAGAATGGGATCAGTGGATGATGATACATATGGACTAAGAGAAAGGCAATGATCAACAGATGGTGACACAAGCAGAAGAAGAGGGGGGGGGAGGAGGATCAGACGTGGATACAGGTTTAGACACATGTGGAGGGGAAACAAGAGGAGGAGGAGGATCAGACGTGGATGTACGATCGATAGATGTTGTAGGCGACTCATGTGGAGGAGAATCATGAGGAGGAGAAGGATCATGTGGTGGAGTAGAGGATGTGGATGGCTCGGTTGATGAGATAGATATAGTGTGATCACGAGAACCATCCCTCAACATATCGATGAGGTTGACCACACCAACAATATGACGCATCAACATCGTCATGTCACGAGGAAAACGCCTCCATGTAGTAGAGAGTGCCTCTACCTGTAATATGTCTCTAGGGGGTACAAATACCACTCTATGACTAACCATGACATGGCATAGCTCATCCACCACCTCTAGTCGAACTCTCAAATCCATCTTGTGTGGCATGTGCGGTCTTTGTACTATTGAAGGCTGCTCATGTGCCTCCTCCATCACCTCATCCTCATGTTGCGGAGGCACATCCCAAACATATTTGCCATTATCTACAAAACAATAGATAATAATTATAAGATAATTGAAACAAAATATTACAATAAATTACATTTACATTAAATACAACATAAAAATATGAAAATAGATTGATCAAAACATAACGATAATATCACCTCTCTCATCTAGTGGCTCCTCTACTATAAATCGGATGTTTGGACATCCTCTCCAATCTATCCCCACATATGGGTACTCTACAATATCAAGGGAATTATCATCCTCGCTAGACAATAAATCAATAATCGGTCTTCCCACTGGAGTAATGAGATACTCGGACTAGCCCCTCTTGGGCATCAACTTCCCCCACATGCACATACACACATCAAACATAGGCCTAGCAGGAAAGAGGCATACCATTGGCCAAGTGGCATGAACCCTCTCAAAAAATAATGTATACAACTTAGACGTGAATGGGAAGAATCCCAAACAAAACAGAGCGACGATGATCTAATGCACAACAAAATTGTCTCAAAAAAACATCCATCCACGTAATCAATCATGCCTCCCACAATAAACTATCTACATAATAGAACATATAGCAACTAATGTGTTACACATCAAATCTATACCGTGACAATGACAAGACCATATAACATAGGCACCTAATTTCCTCTCTCTCAAATCCACTTATCCACAGCTGACCACCTTTAACTTGGAACTCTGAAGCTGAAGGAATATATGGACTGACATATCTTTGCACGTATGTCAATTGGGTCTCTCCTATAGAACTAGGCGGTAGCACAAGGAAATGGGGAAAATACACCCCCCTCCTAGACAAACAGGTGATGGAATAGACATCCTCCTCTGTGGGATGATATCACATATTAGGAATGACCTTGAACCCATGTCTCCCATGATCCCATCAATGGATCAACTGTTGTAACAATCCATATCTCCCCCTAAGGGATCGGTCCTCCTGATAAAACTTTAGGAGGCCAATATCCATCAAAAGGTCACGTGTATGTTGTGAAATAGGGTGAGGGTAAGCCTCCTTATCCATCTCCCTGGCCTCCCTCTCACGTACAAAAGCATACATCTTGACTTGTCATCACCCCACCTCCTCTTGCTCTCATCGTCGTCATTTATGATTCGCATACAAATATTTTTAGGCATATATATATAAATAAAATAAATTGAAATTATAAAACAAAAATATATAAATTATGTGTATTTAAAAAAATCCAATTTTTTTTTTTTTTGTAAAGAAATCTTTAAAATAAATCGGTTCACCCCCAACAATGCATACGCCCCGCAGTTGGTGCGTTATCTCAAAACAACAGCACCGGTAAGGAGTGCATCCCATTGGACTATCTGCACCGACAAAGTACTTTTATCAGTACAAATTCATCTCGTTAACAAAGACACACCGCAACACTAAAATTTGTAGCGCACAAATCCACGATGCCCTTTGTTAAAGTGAATGCACCAGTGCGCCATGTCTACAAGAGAACCGACACTTTCTCTATCGGTAATGTTGTCTTTACGACACCGGTGAGTTTGGTGGATTGATGAGCACTGCTAAGCTAAACTTCATTATCGCAGTTGAAGCAGTGTGACAAGTTACTATTTACGCACCGACACCACCGTGATAGTGGAGCATCGATGTTTTGTACATCAGTGTGTTGTAAAGGATAGAGCATTAGGAACAAGGTGTCCAATGAGATGCCATGCTATGAAAATTTGGGAAATATATGTCTCGGTGCGTTGTTGTATACAGTACCAGTGCATTGGATTACAATGGTTGCACCACTACATTAAATTTTATAAATCATTATGTTAGCGGTGCCATTAGTTAAGTGAAGTGTACAGGTGGGTAATGTTAAATGACACCAATGTGTGTATGATTTTTATAAAGTATGGCAGTGCATTTGAACATTGACGTGTTGGGGCGTTATGTGTCTAGTTCGCATTGGTGCAGTTGGTTAAAATTTGTGCATCACTAGGTTAAATTTTCATATAACGTTGAGCCAACGATGCGGTTAATAAAGTGAAATGTATTTGTGCGGGTAGAATCCCATTGTGCACTGGTTTCGGGGAGTTCCAAAGGATGCACCACGTTGTAAAGGATAGAGCATCGAGAACAAGACATCCAATGAGATGCCCCGCTATGAAAAATCGGGAAATATATGTCCCGGTGCATTTCTGTATACATTACCGATGCATTAGATTACAATGGTTGCACCGCTATGTTAAATTTTATAAATCATTGTGTTAGCAATGTTGTTAGTTGAGTGAAGTATAACAATGCATATTGTTAAACAACGTCGGAGCGATTTATTCAGTGTGTGTATGTTTTTTATAAATTATGGAGGTGCATTTGAACATTCACGCACCAGGGAGTTATTTGTCGTGTACGCCCCAGTGTTGTTGGTTTGAATTGGCACACAACTAGGTTAAATTTTATATATTGTTGACCTAGCGGTGTGGTTAATGAAGTGAATTGTGTCGATGCAGATAGAATCCCATTGTGCCCCGGTTTCAGGGCGTTCTGAAGGACGCACCACTTTGTTTCTAATAATTCATCGTCGTGAGCTTAAGTGAACCACATCGATGCATACATTTATGCAACGCACCTAAGGCGATGCTCATTGTGTATTTAACACAGTATGCACCGCTTCTGGGAAAGTCGAACTGTTCAGGCGCACCATGTGAAATTGAAAAAAAAAAGAATCAATTCAGAAATTTCAAACTAAATTGTAATTTTGAATGGATGAAAATGAAAAAAGGAAGGTAATAAATAATTTACCTAGTCTCTTTTGTCCTGAGGAGGCATAGTTGCATCGTTGAGATGAAATGAAAATTTGTGGTAAGTTCCAAAATTTGGAAATGTGTGGAATCCACCAATGGAGATATTCAATTCAGTGTAAAGCACCAGAAACATGGCATCTTAGGAAGAAAGGTGAGCTTGGTGCTTGCTTAAGAGTTTGGAAGCATGAGATGCACTATAACAATGAAAATTGGTTTGGAATTTTATTTATTTATTTATCCTACTTCGGTGCACTTTGGGACATTTAGGCGCACCATGACGTAATATGCAACGATACCGATGCGATTTATTCGGTGCATTTAATTTTATTATAAAGTATGGCGGTGGGTTTAAACATTGATTCTCCGGGGTGTTATGTTTCGAGTATGCCCCGGGGCGATTGATTAAAATTGGTGCACTGCTAGGTTAAATTTTATAAATCGTTGAGATAGGGGTGTGATTAATGAAGTGTAATGCACCAATGAAGTTATAAGCTCGTTTTGCGCTGGTGTCGGGGCATTATGAAGGACACACTGCTTTGATTTTTTGGTAATTTATCATGGTGTGCTAGCTTGAACGATGTCGATGCGAACATTTATAGACGCAGGAGGTTCTCACTGTGGCATTATGTTTCAGGTGCACTCCGAGGCGATTGATTAAAATTCGTGCACCTCTAGGTTAAATTTTATATATCGTTGAAATAATAGTGCAGTTAATGAAGTGTAATGCACCGGTGCGGGTATAATCCCACTTTGCGTCGGTGTCGGGGCGTTCTGAAGGATGCATCGCTTTGTTTTTTAGTAATTTTTTTTTGGTGCTCTAACATGAACGGAACTGGTGCAGACATATATAGATGCATCAACGGTGGTTCTCACTATGTATTTAACATGGTACACACCACTTTGGAGCGAGCCGAACCGTACGAAATTGAAAAAAAAAATATGAAAAAAATGTCAAATTTAGAGCTAAATTGTAATTTTGATTGGATGAAAATGAAAATAGGAAGGCAATAAATAATTTTCTTGCTTTATTCTGTCCCGAGGAGGCATGGTTGCATCGTTGAGAGGAAATGAAAATTTGTGGTAATTTCCAAAATTTGGAAATGTGTGGAATCCAACATTGGAGCTATCCAAGTCGGTGTAGAGCATTGAAAACAGAGTGTCTTAGGAAAAAAGGTGAGAATTGATGCTTGCTTGAGGGTTTGAAAGCACGAGATGAACTGTAACAATGAAAATCAATTTGGTAATTTTTTTTATTTATCCTACCTCGATGTGCCTTTAGATAGATAGGTGCATCGATTTGTGTTGTTCAACGACATCAGTGTGATTTATTCAGTGCATGTAATTTTATTATAAAGTATGGCGGTGCTACGGGAACATGGACGGACCGGGGCATCATTGTTCATGAACATTTCAGTGCGTTGATTTCTTTAAGGTGCATCAATTAAAAAAACCTCTGCAAAAACCTCCCATGACCTGCCTCTGTTATGAACAGTGATGGGGAGTTTGAACATTTAAGCATCAATGTTGTAGTTTTTAGATGCGTACCGGTGCGTATGTGCTATAAAGGCGCATCGAAAAAAAAACCTCCGAAAAAACCTTCGGTTGCTCGCCACCGCTAATAACCTCCACTATAAACAACGAAGGGAATAATTTTTCGGAGAGGTTCTGTAAAAACCTTCGCGAGAAAGTGTTCTCCTTGCAGTGGTAGCATCAGATAAGTACTTCCACATTGGTTTTGTGTCTAACATGTGGAAGTCGTCAATAATACCTCTCAAGACTTAGGAAATTCACCTTATTAAAGTAATTATTAAAGTGAATGTCTTTTTATAACTAATTGAGTTTAATTTAATGAAATGCCTAAGTTCTTGGAATTAATTAATTAAATTAAATCTTAGTCATTGATCTCAAGTGATTGGTGAGATCTAAGCTCAACCATTGGTCACTTTGGAGATCTAGGGTTTTAGATTTATGGTAAACTCAACATTATAAAAGGCGGCTAAGGTGAGAGGAGGAGACACATATACACACCGAGTGAGATGGTGAAATTTCATTGATTGGGTGGAGAAGGACTTTCATCCAAGTGTGTAGAGTCCGAGGAAGGGAGAAAGGGGAAACAAAGGAGTAGCGTCCAACAAGATTGAAGGATAGTTCTTAAGGTGTGATCATCTATTCTGTTGTTTGTATTTTTCCTCGGAGGGGCCATTTTCCCAAGACAGGAGCTCTAGTAAAACTTTGTACTATTCTTAATCATAAAAGCATATTTATAGGGCATAAATTATGTGTGCATGGATTGGTTTTTTGTTTGTGATTTCGTTGATTTATTTAAATATTTAGTAACCCAACTATGCTTTAAATCAATAAATCTATAGTAGTTAAGCAAGGTGTTTTCTAGGGTTTAATGGTCGAGTGTTGGGCTAGGCTGAAAACTAGCAAAATTTAGGTCAGCAAGGTTCCAATGAAGGAACACAAGGCTCTTTACCATCTAGTTCAGCTAGGGAATCAAGATGGCCTACCCAAACCTTGTAAGAGGCATAAGATCAATTAGGAGCTCCAAAATCTTATTTTTGGGTGAGTCATCCCCATATGAAGTTCCCTACTTATGTTGCATTGCGGTCCTTTTATCATTGATTTAGAGCCTTCCAAATTTAAGGAGGAAAATGCATAGTAGGTGTGGCATGATGCCATTGTTGAGAAGTATATCTCAATTATGAAGAATGATGTCTTGAAGATTGTGCCAAGACCAGTGGGGAAATATGTGATAGATTCCATGAGGTTCTTCAAGATCAAGCATGCAACTAATAGGAGCATAGATAAATACCTTATTAAATAGGAGCATAGTTAAATACCTGACTAAATTTGTCGTGACATAATTCTCTTAGAGAGAGGGAGTTTACTTTGAGGATACTTTTGCTCTAGTTTCCAAGTATACTTCTATCAAAGTCATCATGTCTATTACATCAATTTTTGGTTGTCCTTTATATCAAATGGATGTAAAGACTACTCCTTTTAATGGTGTTATTGAAAAGGAAGAGTACAATAATCAACATAAGGTTTTTGAAGTACATGGGTGAGATACCCATGTGTGTGGCTTGAAGAAGGCCTTTTATGCACTAAAGTGGGCATGAGGTGCATGGTACTCAAGGATTGATGACTGCATGTTGACTTTGGGATTCACCAAGATTGTCGCAATTCCCAACCTTAATTAGTATTTATATGATAAATATGATTTTTGTGTATTGGCCTATACATTGATGACTTGATTATTGCAAAAGCTCAATGCATGGTGTAAGGAGAAGTTAGTTAATGACTTTGATATGAAGGACATCAATGTTATGCATTTATTTTTGGGTCTCGAGGTTTGGTAGGAAGAAAGGGATCAAGTTTTCTTTAGGGAAGCTGGGAAGTACACAATGGAGATTCTAAAGAGATTTAGAGGCTAGATTACAAACCCTTGGCCACTCCCATGGTGCCAAATATGACATTGTTTGTTGATTTAGATCCCGATTTGGTAGATCCTTCTATGTATAAGCAGTTGATTGGTTCTTAGATGAATCTTGTGAATATTGTGCTTGATATATTTTTTGCAGTGAACACTTTGAGCCAATTCATGGTTAAACCTTGACAAATTCCTTGGATCGCTATCAAGCATGTGCTTCAATACTTGAAGGGAACAATTCATTATGGCATGAGGTATGTGGGAGATGGTGAGTAATTGTTGCATGGTTTTGTTAATTTTAACTAGGAAAGGGATGTAAGTGATAGGAAGAACGCATATGGTTTTTGTTTCAACTTAGGCATAAGTATGATTTCCTAGTTCAGTAGGAAACAAGGGGTAGTTGCACACAATTAATAGATGCAGAGTACATGGCAACGTCCATTGCTAGTTTTGAGGTCATTTGGCCCCACAAGTTGATAGCATAGTTGACTAGTGAGATGTTGAAGCCCATTGTTGTCCATTATGACAATTAGAGTTGCATCGAGTTCTTTGAAAATCCAACATTTCATGATTTCACCAAGCACATCAACATTTGATACCATTTTCTTAGAGACACAATTCAAAAGGGAGTAATGGTTCTTAAGTATATTCCTTCATATTTGTAGGTGGCAGATGTTTTGACTAAGCCCCTAGCTAAGGGGAAATTTGATTTTTCAAGGGAGAGACTTGGTTTGTTAGAAAAAACTTTCCTTGAAAAAGAGGGAGTGTTAGATTTTACTCGTTGGTCAATTATTGTTATCCTTCAACGACAATAGACTTAGTGGATCCATGTAGCCTTAGTCCTTTTGTAGGTATGAAGGAGGTACAATGCAATGTCCCCATTTTTGGATTCCCTTGTTCTATAGTCAGAGGTGACTTTACAAGTTTATGCGAGCCTGACCAGAGGAGTAAAATAAGGATAACAGTTAATTTGGGAAATTTGGTAGAGTTATATGGGGCCCAAGCTAGTCCATTCACCATCTTCCATCATCAAGATCATTTCTTCACATTTCTCTCTTGGTTTTGTGGCATTCCGATGATTTCCGCAATTTAGGGTTATATTTTAGAATGCTTTAATTAAATACACATAAGGTATTATTTGGGTCATATTTTCTGAGGGGATACCTTCGTGTAATAGTTTGTTGGAACCGGGACAAAAAGATCTAAAGGTTGGATGATGAGAACGGGACTTCTGGCGTACGGGAATGTCTGAGAAGCCAATTAATCACTTCCTGACATAAAAAGGGGTTTACAAATGGTTACAAATGGATTTTAATCTTCATGTGGATTTGATCAAAGAGAGGAAGGATCTAGAAGGGGTTCAAAGAAGTATAAAGGAAGGGTAGCACTTCACCTTCCTCATGATGATTTGATCTCTTATTGATGTGCTCTTTGAGCCAAGGTTTTCATTGGGGTTTTGGCAAAATCCTTCCATTGCTAGTTTGGTTTCATTGGTGGAATATCCACCCTAGCTAAACAAGAGGGAAATCCATACGAGGTTTCCATTGGAGCTTCATATCAAGGTTTGCCTTCACTTTTTTGTGCAATGACTTGCTTGGAGGTTTGTGGGCTTTCCTGGAGGGTCGATTTGTCGTTTTTGCAGGTCATAGGCATTTGAGGAGGTCGTGGGGCGTTGGGAGTTTCGTTGACACATTGAGGGATTCATGGGATGTCAGAAAGGATGACCTCACCATTTGCAACAACATAGGGATTTGAATAGGTAACAAATCATCTTAAGCAGGATATGAGGGTTTATTAAACAAGCCGTGAGGGTTTATTAATGTGGATTTGTGAGCAGTTCGTGAAGGTTGGGTTGTTTTGAGGGGCCGAGTCACATATCAACAGATCCATGGGGTTTGGAAGAGGGGTCAAGAGCCTGTTCTTGGCGTTTGGGGTTTCACCCTCCCCTTGGAGGGGTCAATTATGACTGTAGGAGGTAGCAAGAGACCGTGGGGAATCTCTTGGCGCTGGACAAAACCATTATCTCAGAGGATTGGAGGTTGAGCGACATCTTTATGCAGATTGGAGGAGCGACCATCTTCTAGATGAGATCTGGGAACTACACCAAGTTTTTGGTTTGCAGATTTATGTGTTTTGTTGACTTATTACAGCTGCTACAAAACCAAAAATATTGTATTGTGTGATCAAGATTTCATCAATAATAAAGTGCCATCTTATCTCTTATATTTCTGGTGTATTTAGATTGCATGCAATATGTTTGGCAAAATAACCCTTGTGAGAATTCATGCAAACTGTTTGTAGAATGTTGTCAATCAGTTGGCAACATAAAAATACATATGAATGCAAAGTGTTTGACAAAAGCCCATATTTAGAACACAACAAAACCCATAATAACCTAACCTAACATACTTGGAATATTACACACAATTAGTGAGGGTGCAACACTAGTTTAGTAGACAATCAATGGTTGAGGCACATGCATGCATGCCCATCTTCAAAAGCTACCATATTTAAAAGTTACACTTAGTGGATATGCATAACCTTGATCCTTGTGTAGGTATGAGGGAGGCATAGTTAGTAAGGGTGCAACACTAGTTTAGTAGATAGTAAGTGGTTGAGGTGTAGATCTCAAGGGCGAGTGAGGGTGCATTGCACGAGGAAGTTTTAGATTTAATATGGCATGGTGTCCAAGGAAGGAAGATGCATGCATACATGCAACAGATCAATCCTATAGTGGGTGCTCTATTCTAAACACTCTTCCAAGGGGGTACATACATTAGGGTTAGGGTTTTTCTCTTCAAGGGAGGAGTTCCATTGCATGTGTATAGATACATTGCATAGAGTGTTTTATAGTTATGATTATACAATAGAAGTTTTGAGTATATTTCATTGCAATTATTTCTTTCAGTTAATAGAGAGTGATGATAGTGAGTGTTACAAATTAAGCTTGTTGTTACAATTTTCATTGTTTTGATATGTTATTAATTAGAATTTGATTCCTAGTTTTTCTTTTGAAAATGATTTGTTGATTGTTTCAACTAACAATACCATGTTAATCCTACATCCCTTTCTACCATATCAATAAGCCAGACATCAAATTGGTGTATGAGACCCCCTTGTTTGTGGAACAAGGCACCCTCAGCCAGACACCAAATTGGTGTATACTAAAATCTAAAGAGGTGTGCATATCTTACCCTACCTCCCTCTAGATTTGAACCTGTAACCTCTTAGGAGGAAACACACGTTCTTAACCATTAGGCCCACTCAAGTTGTACCCTCATAGAGTATAACACAAATTTCAATTGATGTAACTTCTTTAACATATTCCAACTTATTGAATATTCAATATCACATGATGCCTTGAGAATAAAGAGTCAAACCTTTTGAAAGATGTCTAAAAATTCTAAGTTTTGATATCTTCACCAAATTTGGAGATATAAATTTGGGAAAAATCTCAATTTTCTGTTATTTAAATTGCATCCATAAATGCATAAATGAATTCTTCCTGAAAAATCCATATAGTGCTAAATTGTCCACACTTACTCAAATCTACATATAGAACAATTTGTTACCAAATTTCAAACAAAATTAAAAAGATGATATCACATGAAAAGAGCCTAGAAGTTTAGACTACGGTTATTACTGTATAGTATCCGTCTCCGTCTAACCAATAACATTTTTTTTTCATTTCATCATTCTGGATTTTGAAATAAATCTACCTACATTCGACATATTTATGCAGTAGGGATGCCAGAGGTTTGAGCTTTTAACATATTCAAGTGACCAGGATGCTAAGGACACAGCCATTAAGAAACCAGAAAGAGAGAAAGACTGTAATACTCGTTGGGCTCGTGCTTAATATTCAAGTTAGGCTGTCTGCCATTGCTGTACTTGAAACAGGAGCTAATGCAAACAATCCGTCTTTGCAGAATGGGGTAACACTGTGTAAAGAGGGCCTGTTAAAAGACGCGCTCGGCTTCTTGAATGCTACCGACCACCATGTAGATAGAAGTGCATATGTTTCTATCCTGCAGGGTTGCATTAAGCTGAAAGCCTTAACAGGCGGCAAACTATTCCATGCCCAAATGCATCAGAGGGGTTTTGTGGGAGATAGATTCTTACTTAACAATCTTATCAAAATGTATGCCACGTGCGGGAGCCCGGAGGATTCTTGCCGAGTGTTCGAGCAGATGCCAACACGAGACACCTTTTCATGGAATGCCATGATTTCAGCATATGCCAGAAATGGATTTTCCCAGGAAGCTTTGGCGCTGTTTCGTCAAATGCAAGAACAGAGAGAAATTCGGCCCGATCAATTTACCTTTACCGGCGTTCTTCCTGCATGTAATACCTTGGAAACCCTCGTGGAAGTTCATGAAGCCATAACCAGACGAGGGTTTCAGTGTGATGTTTTTGTAGGCACTGCCCTCCTAGACATGTATGCAAAACGTGGGAGTATTGAGAAAGCACGCGATGTGTTTGACAAAATGCCTGAACGAAATATTGTTTCCTGGAATGCCATGATTGCGGGATACCTGCACAATGGATTCGTAGACGAGGCCTTGAAGCTCTTCAGAGAAATTTCCCAACGTAATGTAGTCTCCTGGACAGCGATGATTGTCGGGTATGTGCAGAACGGGCTCAGTTTAGAAGCCATGGAGATGTTTCGGCAAATGCATCTGGCAGGCGTTGAGCGGGACGCAAAAACTTTTGCCGGTGTTCTCCCAGTGTGCGCTACCTTGGGAGCTATGCAGCAAGGTATGGAGATACATGGAGAAGTAGTCAGAAGTGGATTGGAATCCAATGTCTTTGTGGGAACTGCCCTTGTAGACATGTATGCAAAATGTGAGAGAATAGACATTGCACGCAATGTGTTTGACAAAATGCCTCAACGAAATGCCGCATCCTGGACCACATTAATTGCAGGTTATGCACAGAACGGACACAACATGGAGGCCCTGGATATTTTTCGACAGATGCAACAGGCAGGTGTGGAACCAGATTCAAAAACCTTTGCCAGTGTTCTCCCAGCATGCGCTAACTTGGCAGCTCTGGAACAGGGCATAGAAATCCATGAAGAAATAATTAGAAGTGGTTTTCAGTGCAATGTCTTTCTGGGCAATGCGCTTCTGGACATGTATGCAAAATGTGGAAGCATAGACAAGGCAAGTGAAGTTTTCAACAAAATACATGTAAAAGATGTGGTTTCATGGAATTCAATGATTGCAGGGTATGCAATGCATGGATGTGGCAACAAGGCCCTGGAACTATTTCAAGAAATGCAACAATCTGGCATGAAACCAGACCGTGTTACCTTAGTTAGTGTGTTGTCTGCATGCTGTCATGCAGGCCTAGAGGATGAGGGCCGAAAGTACTTTAACTCTATGAGTCAATATTATCATATCACACCTGTGATAGAACACTATGGCTGCATGGTTGACCTTCTTGGCCGTGCTGGGCACCTGGAAGAGGTGAAAGACTTGATAAGCAAAATGCCAATAAGCCCTGATGCTACAGTATGGGGGTCTTTTCTTGGTGCCTGTATCATATATAACAACACAGAGCTAGGAAAATATGCTGCAGAGCATCTTTTTGAGTTGAATTCGAAAAATGCAGCAACTTATGTTGTGCTGTCAAATATATATGCTGCAGTGGGCAGGTGGGATGGTACTGAAAAGCTGAGAAAAATGATGAAAGATAGGGGGATTAAACCAACGGCTGGATGCAGTTGGATCGAAGTCAATAAGCAGGTTCATGCTTTCCTTGCAGGAAATGGGTGACACCCACTATAACATAAAAAGCTGGAACTAATCCATGGTCACAGAGAAATTATAAGCAGATCATTGCAGCATGATTTGTCCAGCACTGATGTGGAGCATCAGAAATGAAGTTTAAAGGGCAAGGTCTTCCTTCTATGGGAAAGGCTTGGCCATTCGTAAGAAACTAACCCGTCAACTCCAAAATCAATAGTAATACTCACGTTCCAAATACTGAAAATCAAACCAATATCTCCTACCAATTATGCCCCTTTATCTGGAGTAAAATTCAAATGCAGCTTTTCTAATTGAGGGCAAATATTCATGATCAACCTATGATGAGTGAAATGATAGTTGGAGTTGAAATTCAATCCTTGTGGAGCATAAGCAACAAATTCTTTTTGTGGGGAGAATTAAGCATATCTGGGTTTTAACTAAAAACACTTGGGACAGGATGTTGGGGTTCTGATAAGGGAGAGAGCATTGACGCCTGGTAAGTGTGGACTGATGTTTGAGCCCTGAGTTTCTACAACTCAAAATGAAAATCAAGGACTATAGATGAAATTGTTCATGGCATGCAAGAGCTGGCCTCCATTTTTAGCATGGATGATATCTTTTCGAACGAAAGGTCATTAAAAGTAACAAGCAATAATCAAAAGGCTAGTAAATGTTTCACATGTATTTTAAGTGATGTGCTATTTACAAGAATCTAAACATGTTTTCCCTTTTCTAACTCCTATTAGATGTCATTGTAAGTGATGTGCTATTTAGAAGAATCTAAACAATTTTTCCCCTTTGTAACTTTTATTAGAATGAAGCAAAGTTACATTACTGATGCAAGAATAAACAACCCCTTTGCCAACATTCTGCACCATCATCGTTCTAGAATAAATTCAAATGATTTGGAAAGAAAGTTGTAGCAGAATTCCTCTCAATAGGTGGGTGACAACAATATGATGGAAGAGAGTAATGAAGAATTGCAACCAAGATGAGATTTATCTTCACTAATTGCTGTAAATGAATCAATATGAGTTGAAATCCTTAAAATTGGTACGACTTTATTGTAGGGTACTCTCCTTGTAAATAAAATATCGAGTATTCTGAGCTCAAAGTTTGGGTTTGTTTATGCAATAATATGAAATATCAAGCCCTAAGTACCTTTCGCCTCTCTTAAACATTTACAAGCATTTAGCAATACACCATGGATTAATCCAAGTCGTCCACCATTTTGCTAGCACCTGTGAGAGGTCATCTGCAAGTTGTATATAGAAATCGATCGGCAAGATTAGTAAACGATTTTGCCTGTAGACGCTGCCAGGCAAATTTGTAATTTATATTGATGTGAAGGGGTTGACTTCGTTAGACCTCACCTAGTAAATTAGTTGATGGGAGCCGAAAAATATGAGGTGTTGTCGATAATTTCTTAATTAGTTCCAGAGATAACCTCCAAAAAACTGAGTTGGAGATTAATAGTACATCATTGCAGTACATTTGGTGTAACTTTTTACTTATTAGGTGTTTTTATTCTCTCCGTTGCTTAGAAGGCACCTTTACCAACACACCATGGGTAAATCCACGTCATCCATCTGAAAGGCCAGCCGCCATCTACAAGTTGTCTATGGATGCCGATAGGTGAGGTTAGTAAACGATTTTGCATTGATATCATTGTAGACGCTCACAGAGAAGAAGCCGATAGGTGAGGTTAGTAAACGATTTTGCCTCGATATCATTGTAGACGCTCACACAGAAATTTGCAATTCTATTGATGTGAGTTGTTGGCTTCATTGAACTTCATCTAGTAGATTTGTTGATGGTAACCCAAAAAGATGAGATGGTCATTGTCGATGAATGGAGATAAATAGTACATCATTGCAGTACGTTTGGTGTAACTTTCACTTATAAGTGTTGACAGTCTTTTCGTTGCTTAAGAGGCCTGCACCAACCACATCTATACCATATCATGGTCTGTCTGTCCAACTTGGTAGGTAGTTGATGTTTTGATAGGTAGAAGATGTGTAATGCTGGATAAGAGTGTAGATGTCAATGTCTTTGAATGCAACAACTTGGATTGGCAATCATAATCACAAAGTTGAGGGATTGGAGAAGAGGTCAACATATATGACTTGTGTTGATAAACCACTGTGAAGCTTATATGCAATATCTGTACCCCATACAATTTGCAGTGTTCGTAGTTTGTTAACCAAGATGTCTTGTAATAGACCAGATAAGGACACTTAACGTTAATATTGAGGTGAGTATTTGCACCGGTTACATAGCCAAACCAATAATGTTAAGATCTAGGGGATAAGTATGTACTAGGGAAAGTACTCATTTTAGGAGGTAAACAAAGACACCATAATGACACTTAAGGTTAATATTGTGGTGATTATTGGCCCCAGTTACATAGCGAAACCAATGTGATGTTAAGATCTTGGATAAGTATGTACCATGGAAAGAAGTACTCATTTTAGGAGGTAAAAATGTTTAAGTATGTACCATGGAAAGAAGTACTCATTTTAGGAGATAAAAATGTTTAGTTTTAAAGTTCTTAACTTCTTTTAAGATTATAAATGTTATTATGCAAATGTATTTATAAGGAAAGATGGAGATTAGTTAATTGATAAAGTTGTATTTATAAAGAAAGATGGGGATTAGCTATCTGTTAAAATCTTTTCTCTGGCATATAAGAGGTGTAAGTTTTGAATTTCTCTCATTATCTATGATCTTTATGTCAATGGGGATGTCCGTACAAATAGTGGCCCTCTTACTAACATATTGGTTGATTAGTTGTGGGATGAATATATGTGTGAATAATAAATAGGTAGATACACCGTGTTTCTGCACTTGTGTGTTATTCTACATTCTTCGTTAGATTTGGTCCACAACAACATATAAGTCTCAACATACCATAAACCTTGTACCATGGTGGTGTCCACAAAGGTAGTGACCCTCCTACTTACATAATGGTTGATTGGTTGCAAGTTCTATGACTTAAATTCTTCTATCCTTTTGTATTCTTTCTCACAATATATAAATCCAATATACCATGATTCTTATAGAAATAGGGGTGTCCACAGAGGTAGTGGCTTGAAGTCCCAACATCCCATGATCTTTATGCCAATATAGGTGTCCATAGAAGTAGTTGCATAAAATCCCAACATACCATGATCCTCGTGTCAATGCATGGATCCATAGAGGTATTCGCCTAAAGTCCCAACATATGAGGATCCTTATGCCAATATGGGTGTCCACATAGGTGGTAGTGGCCTCTCCCTCCTCTGTGAGATGCGTTTTGGGTGTGCATTCCAATACGCCATGATCCTTATGGAAATAGGGGTGTTCGTAGAGGTAGTGCCCCAAAATCCTAATGTTCCATGATCTGCACTCCAATAGGGGTGTCCACATAAATAAGCATTGTAAGTCCCAAGATACCATGATCCTTATGCCAATAAGATTATCCACGAAGGTAATAGCCCCCCCCCCTCTAATGTGGGTTGAGTTGTGGGGTGTGTGTTTGTGTGTAAGACATACACAATAAATAATAAAACATTTAAGTCCCAACATACCATCATGATCTTTATGCCAATAAGGGTGTCCATAGAGGTAATGGCATCCCCACCCCCCTCCTTTGTGGGACATGTTGTGGTAGTATGTGTGTATGTGACAATAAAAAATAAATGATAAACACCCACTCTTGGTAGTGACCCCCCCACCCCCCTCCTCCATAGGACGAGTTGTGGGGGTGCATGTGTGTTTGATGATAAACAATAAATAAGAAACTCAATTGTGGGTGTGGGTGTGTGTGACAATATATAGTAAATAATAAACACATCTCTCTCTATGGGATGTGGTATGTGTTGTGGGGCCTGCATGTGTGCAACACAATAGATAGTAAATAATAAACACGCTCCTCTCTTTGTGGGATTGGTTGTGGTTTTGTGTGTGTGTGAGAGAGAATAACTAATAAATAATAAAAGGATAAAATATCATATTAACCTCTACTTAAACATATTTGGCTTATTGAACATGTGTTAAACCTTTTTGAGCATAGAGGGAAACCAACTCCGAGAGGTCAAACACCTTCCTGCACACACACAAGGGCTCTACACCCATTGGGGTTTGAACTTGGGTTGTTTGTAATGTGATGCTAGTTCCAACCACTAAGCCACAACCTGATGGATATTGTAAGGCCTTTTGTTTTCCCATGGGAAATTGAGGTGCCTTACCTTGTTCCGATCGTGAAGACAGTTACAAGATGGGATGAAGTTGTTTGTAACTTGGACACTCGACACACTTAGCTGCACCAACAAGTTGAGACATGACATAGGACCGAGGCATTCACCTAGAGTGGAACAAGTGGCGTCGAGGAGAGTTTTTTGTAGGTTGAGAAGATGCCTAGAGTTGCAATTGTGGAGTGCCAATGAGTGCTAATGCCTTGATGAAAAGGACACTAGAGTTAGATAGAGAGGACATCCATAACTAAAGATGATATGTGAAATCAGAGGCAATGTTGCAATGTGGTCGTAGGTGGTGAGTAGTGAGTAGAGCGTGGAGTGTTTATTGGGCGGAATGTCACAATGAAGTATACATGGTGAGGCAACCTGGTTGAGCGCATCTTGGACGAGCATTTAGTGGAAGTGATCAATGGTTGAAGTGTTGACCATAACTTGTAAGACAAAGACATGTATGTGAGTGTGACTTTCCAACAAAGTGGCATGATTGTGCCCATGGAGTGATTGGTGTAAACTTACAACATTTCGTGGATATTTGAACAATTGAACAATTTTAGGTTGTAAGCACTCCAAGTTTGTGGAGGAAGTGGAGTGGTGCTAACATGTTGTAATTCATGAAAAGGAAACATATATGTTGGATAAGATATATAGTTGGTACAATATTACTTTTCCGCAACGTGTATGTTGTGAGTGCATGTTCTAAGGGAATTGTTGGTCCCAGTGGTGAAGTGGGCTACCTTTTGGGTAAGATGCCTTAGACCATTTTGTGAAGCATGCAATGCATTGGACGGAAGCATTTCATGGGTGCAAGGTGGAATGACTTGGGGAATTGAATGTAACACATGCCCTTATCTTAAGGAGAACGATTGTAACTGTTGGATGACTTAAGAAGCCAAAGGGGCCACAGGCCCACATGAAGGTGTGTAAGGTGGAGCGACACCCTTGGTTCAAGGGATATGGATGTTGAGTTCCCTTCCACTATATAAAATGGAGGTTGTGGGTTTACTGAGGAATTCAATCAAGGAGCATTCAAGGATTGAAGAGTTGATCATTAAGTCAAGGGTGTGAGTGATCATGTGACTTGAGTGTTGTTCAAGAAGTTGAAAGGTCCAAGAACATAGTTGAGAAAGGAGGTAGGTGGTAGACTTGATCATAGGGTAGGACTAGAGTTGGAGTAAGTCTTGAAGGTGGATGTTGTTGTGTTGAAGGAACTTTGTAAGGGAGTCAAGCAACCAAGGCTAGACTTGGTGCATCGTAGGGCATGTTGTTCTAGCGAAGATGTGGAAGGTCGTTCAAGTTGGACAACGTGTCTGTTGTCTAAAGTCTTGCTCGCTTGAAGAAGATTGAGATTGCAGTAGATAGGGTTACAACTGTTGCAAGGGTATTTTTGTAGTGGCGTGGCCATGAGTTGAAAAGTGACTTGTTCTATTTGTATGTATGGAGAGTTGTGACAGTTAGTCATACTCACCTTTGTAAAGACTTGGTTGTATCATCTTCTAATAAAATTTTAGGTACTCAAGCTTGGGTAATGTGCCATATGTTGAAGTGTTATAGTTGCATTGTTGTTCAATTGGTTAAGTGTTGAATATTATTTACTTGGGATGTTTTAGAAGGCATAATTGTCACAACCTTGCATATTTGTTGGTTGTAGCATTACTAACAAAACTTGGGCAACATAGGGTTGGGTCCTATATGAAGGCGTACTCTAGTTGAAATTAGCCTAGGGTGACTAAGTCACTAAGATAACTGCAAGCCAGTGCCACACATCTTAGAGTGGAACAAAAATGAAATTTTTGTTGGAGACTCTAGGGCCATGATAGGTGGTATGGAAGCAAGTAATTTTCACCGAAGTTTTCGGAAAAAAATAGGTGATTTTAGGAGCAAAGTGAGAACTCTTTACCACTTTATATTTCGTGTTAGGTCGTTGCTAAGTCATTTAATGTAGTGCCTTTGAGAAGTTGGGCATTGCAAAACGTTGAAGATGTTCACTACCATGAAGTCTTGCTGATGAAAGAGATGCCAAACAAAGACGACGGTAAGTCTCCTAGTTGTTTCAGGTGGAATGAGTGTGCATTGATTACGATAGGTGCCTATCTCAAGGATGAGTTTAAGAGGACCGAGGAAACAAAGAAAGGTCACCTTAAAAAGTGACCAAGTACGAGCAAATGTTGATTAGGTGAATTTAGAGAGTGAAGACATCCCTGTCAATTTGTTTCATGATGATAGTGAAAGAGGTCAATATGTGAGGGTTGCAAAGACTAAGATCAGACTTCTTGTTTTGGAGAGGATGGTGGAGCAGTTGCTTGAAGCCTTCCAAAGGCAGTCATAACATGTGAACGAATGTGTCACCAAGACTGAGTCTTTGGAACATAGATTGTCGTAGATCAACCAAATTTGGAGCAGCTCATTAGAGACAGAACTTTATGATGGCACTTGTGATGCGAAATTGTCGAGGATCTTGGGACGTTGAGCAATACTTAGAGTAGATGAATGACGATTATGATAAGACAAAGGTGAGCATTGTTGTAATGTTCTTGAAGGGCACACCAAAGCTCTGGTGGAGAAACTAAGCAGAAGACTTGGTAGTTGGGAAAGACGTTGAGAAGAGTGAGAATTAAGCAGAGATGAAATAGGCTTTGAAAGCTCAATTTGAACTCAAAAATCAACCATGGATTGCGAGTCAATTGATGTCTCTAATGCAATTGGGAAAGGTCTAAGAGTACATTAAAGTGTTTTTAGGCCTAATTCTAGAGATCAAAGACATGACTGATGAGGATCGATTGTTTCATTTTATGAAAGGGTTACAACCTTGGGCACAAAGTGAACTTTGACATCAAAATGTGCAAACCCTAGCCATGGCCATGACTACAACAAAAAAGTTGCTTAACTTCAAACTAAGAGTAAGGCAAATTTCAAAAGAAGGTGAAGGCACTTCAGGTGAGAGGCAACATGGCAAAACAAAAAAGAAAGGCAAAGAAAAGCCTAATCCTTCTAAGGAAGCTAGCATTGGAAAAACTAAGCAAGCAAACGATTGCTAGGACAAAAATGGTGGTAAGGTTGTTGTTTGTTCGATTTGTGCTAAGAATTGTCTATTGAAAATGAGGGTGAACGTAGTAGAGCAGTCGATGGGTGTGTTGCAAGTTTTGGGTGCTTTGGGAAGTGGCAAGTTTAAGGAAAACCAAGAAAAAGACTATACAAAACTTTGTTGTATTCAAGCCAAGCCAAACAACAAGTTGGGGTTTGCAATTGGAACGTCCTCGTTCAAGGCATTACATGTGGACGCTAACAAGGTGGTTGGCTTAGCTACAGGAGTCAACTTGCAGCTTGGTGACTAGAGTGAAATTGTTAGTTTCCCAATGGTACCTATGGATGAATTTAAAGTTGTTCTTTGGTAAGAGTTTATGAGGATGATGTGGGTGGCACCAATTCCTCACCTTGACATTGTGTTGATTTTTGATGATCCCAAAATCCATGTTGTTCTAATAATGAGAAGACAACTTGACATGGTCGCAAGAATGATTGCCATACGCATGATTACATGAACTATTTGTGCGACAGTCTGACCTTGTGGAGAGGAAGATGGAAGTTTGGAAGAATCTTGGAAAACCTTAGATGGAGGTTGTGGATAGTGTTTAGTGGAGGAAGACATGCTCAAAACATTGGAGGAAATTTGAAGCCATGGTAAACACCATTGTTTTTATGTTGTCCATAGTGGCGACCATTTGTTTAGAGAAATAAGGTAGTCTAGACTTAAGTGGAAGAGTGAGTTCATTAGAGAAGGGGATTGATGAAATATTCAACTAATAGGGTGTGAATGTGGCAGTTATTTAAGATGAAGAGGAGGGTGTCACCATGTCTTGGTATGAGATAATTGAGAGGGAGGTAGTCCATTCCTTGAACTAGTTTGGGCAGACAGACTGTCAATACTTAACCAGAAATTGGAAGACTCTTGATTGAAGGTGAAGGTGGATATCGGTGGTCACCCACCTATTCCACTGGCTCGAAAAACAATTTTCCACATTGGCAGTTTTTCAACAGTTTTTCGGGTTCCAAACTTCTGGGGCCGTTTTGAAGCCCTAAACGACGTTTTTTGGGGATTTGGGGCCCAAATGACTACTAGAGGCACTAACATGTGCCAGTAAAAAATTGTTCTTCTCGATTAGAAATTTCAAACGGTGTATCGAGCACCCCAAACGAAGATCATATGCAAAAGTTATGCCCTCAGGAAGTTGACGTATCAACTACCCCCATCGGGGCCCACAAACCTTTTGGCTTTTCATCTTCTGGGGTTAGGGTTTTGGATTTTACTTATGTTAAAAAGGCCTTTGGAGCCTCATTGTAACGATCATCTTCTTGCAAATGCAAGTAGTCGTCACATCTCTTCTCAGAGATAAGATGCCACCATTCTAGCGAGTCTTTCACTTTGTATTTTTACAGTTTCTGTACATTTCTTTCATTAATAGAAATCATGTGTTACCGTATTTCTCTATTTCTGGAAATATTTATCATTGTAATATCTCTGCTTTCATTTCGTTCTCAAAAATAATTCAGATCAGTGGTATGAAAGCAGGTTGCTCTTGATCGTTTTTCAGTGCATGTCCCCGACGAGGTCCGAGTATAGCAAGTTGGGTCTCGAGCTTGTCTCTCTTGAGGACAATTGCTCTTGCACGCCCAATAAACCCTCCATGGTAGAAGAAAATAAAAACAACAAAGCAGAAGATTCTATTAATTTGTTGCTTGAGCAAGCTCTCACGTGACAGAGGGATGAAATGATGGAGAATTTTGCCCACATCCTTCAATGTCTGTCGATAACAACATACACGTTTTCATCAAGCAACCACTTTGGAGCCACCTCTCCTTTCAAGGTACATGTTAATTTTGATATTCCCGTATTTGAAGGTCAGATAGATGGGGATGTCCTAGACAAATGGTTAAATATAATAGAAGGTTATTTCTTTGTTCACCATTTTTCTGACAGAGAAAAGATCACCTTCGCACTCCTTAAAGCTCTCCCCCATGTTAAACATTGGTGGGAAACTTACTGGGAGCAAAGTTCAACAGAAGAGTTTGGAATATATGGGGTCGAGCCCACTTGGGTTTTTTTTGTGGATGCGGTTAAGGAACAATATTACCCTGTTGGAAATTATGAAGACCAGTGCATGAGATGGACCACGCTGCATCAAGAGAGGGGTCAAGCAGTGATGGAGTTCACCAATACCTTCCATACCTTGCGCACCAAGCTGGGTATCAAAGACTCCGAGCGACATTTGGTTCTGAAATACTGTGGGGCTCTACATAGATACATCCAAACTGAAATGGATTTTCTGGACATCTCGTCACTGGGTACTGCTTATTGATACACTGTTAAAATTGAGCAAAAATTCAAGCACCAGAACAAGCGGGAGTTCAGGTCTACAAATCCACTACAACCAAAGTATGGGAAATATGGCCCTAACAAACAACCTTCAAAAAACTCGTCCAAGACACAAGAAAAGAAGGGTAATGGGAAGATGAAGAAGGACACTAGAAAATGGTGCGATTTCCAAAAAAACRCATGGCACAACACTGATGAATGTCACTTAAAACAATCATTGGTGGCTGATATCAAAGACAAGGAGTYGAACCCTGATTCAAAAAATACCGACAGAAAACAGATCATCGACGCAGAACCCACTGTTATTGTCRCGATCACAACTATTCAACCAGAAGAACCAACAGATCCTGAAGAGGGGGAGTACCTTTTTCATTCACAGATGTGGGTGAAGGGGACCCCATTGCATTTTATTGTTGATAACGGAAGCCAGAAGAACCTCATCTCAGCAGAGGTCGTTAAACAGTTTGTATTGTCGACAACACCACACCCACAACCATACAACATCGGGTGGCTTCGCCAGGGACGAGATCTCTGTGTCAACCAACAACGTCGATTGTCATATGGCATCCAACCCTTCAAGGATGAGGTATTATGTGATCATGTCTCGCTGGATGTCAGTTATGTTCTCTTGGGCCATCCATATATGTGGAAACACTATGCTATTTATGAGTCTCGACCCCGTAGTGTCATTGTTACTATGGGAGGTCATCTCTATAGGATACCAGAGGTAATTCCGACCACTGTTCCACCTAAACAATGTTGCAAGGTAGTATCTCATACTACAAAAATTAGTTTCTTCACAATCTGTTCAAAGATTAACATAAGGACACTACAACCATGACAACATCAGACCGAGCATCTTCTATCCAACAAAAGCAGGGTGAAAATATTGCAGTAAAGAACAAGGATTCTTTTTGCACACACTCATCTCATGTAGCCCAACTGGTTGAAAAGATTCAATCCCGCCAACAACAGGTTTGTGACATCCTTCCATAAACCAAACAATGCGACATCTCTAGCAAGGCAAGCAGTTCACCAAGATTCAGATACAAAAAACCCTTCCTCCTATGCCTTGAGAACTCAACGCAATGGAAACCATTGCTTCCTAAGGAGGGAGGATTGATCCAGGTGGATATCGGTGGCCACCCACCTATTCCATTGGCTCAAAAAACAATTTTCCACCTTGGCAGTTTTTCGACAGTTTTTCGGGTTCCAAACTTCTGAGGCCGTTTTGAATTCCTAAACGACATTTTTTGGGGATTTGGGGCCCAGGTGATTGCATGAAACACTAACTTGGACCAGTCAAAAATCGTTCTTCTCGTTTAGACCTTTCCAATGGTGTATCAAGCGCCCCAAACGGAGATCATATGCAAAAGTTACGCCCCCGAGAAGTTGACGTATCAACTACCCCCATCGGGGCCCACAAACCTTTTGGCTTTTCATCTTCCGGGGTTAGGGTTTTGGATTTTACTTATGTTAAAAATGCCTTTCGAGCCTCATTGTAACGATCATCTTCTTGCGAATGTGAGTAGCCATCACATCTCTTCTCAGAGATACGCTGCCACCATTCTAGCGGGTCTTTCACTTTGTATTTTTACAGTTTTTGTACATTTCTTTCATTAATATAAATCATGTATTAATTTATTTCTCTGTTTTTGGCAATATTTATGTGTATTTCATTGTAATATTTATGCTTTCATTTCGTTCTCAAAAATAATCCGGATCAGTGCATTAGAGAATGGGATTGATGAAATATTCAACTAATAGGGTGCGAATGTGGTAGGTATTTAAGATGAAGAGGAGGGTGTCACCATGTCTTGGTATGAGCTAATTGAGAGGGAGATAGTCCATTCCTTGAACTAGATTGGGCAGATAGACTGTCAATACTCAACCATAAATTGGAAGACTCTTGATTGAAGGTGAAGGAAAGATCGGTGCAAGCGTACCACTCTTAATGCATTTAAGCAAGATATGCGTAGGTTTTGAAGATGACTTATTTAACTTGGGTAATTTTGAAGAACTTGATGGAAAATTTCAAGAAAGGGATGATTTCCAACGTCAATGTGGGAAACCATGCCACTTTGTTGGCGGGTCACACTCTCATACTAGGACTCTTCACCTTACAAGCTATGAAGTACCCAACACTTCAACCATTGAATGCTTCCACCAAACACTCATCCAAGATGCACTCAACTTGTGCCAACAAGTTCATGGAGGAAGTAGAGTGGTTCTAACAAGTTGTGATTTATGAAAAGGCAACATATACATTATATAAGATATATAGTTGGCACAATATTACTTTTTTGGGGGCACTCATGTTGTGAGGACGCATTCCAAGGGAAGTTGTGGTCCTAGCGATGAAGTGGGCCATGTTTTGGGGAAGACACCTTAGATCTTTTTGTGAAGAGTGCAAAGCATTGGACTTGGAAGTGTTTCAAGGGTACACCGTGTAACGACTTGGGGCATTGAGTGCAACACACACCCTCATCTCAAGGAAAAAGGTTACAAACGTTGGGTGACTTAAGAAGATGAAGGGGTAGTGTGTCCACATGAAGGTGTGGAAGGTGGAGCGACACACTTAATTCAAGGGATACAATTTAGCTCCCTTTCGGTATATAAAGTGGAGCTTGTGGGTTTTCCAATGCTTTCAATCAAGGAGTATGCAAGGATTGAAGTGTTGATCACTAAGTCAAGGGTGTAGGGGATCATGTGACTTGAGTGCCTTTCAAGAAGTTCAAGGTTCTAAGAACATATTTGAGAAAGGAGGCAGGGGGCAAACTTGATCCTAGGGCATAACTAGAGTTGGAGTAAGCCTTGAAGGTGGATGGTGCTATGTTGAAAGAAGTTGTCAAGGGTGTTGGGTGACCAAGGCTAGACTTGGTGTGTTGTAGGGTAGATTGTTCCAATGAAGAGGTTAAAGGTCATTCACGGTAGACAATAGATTTTCTCCTTCACGAATAATCATCATTACATTGACAATTGGATTGGAAATCACATAAGCCTCAGGTAATTTTCCAAAAAAGGGATTATTTGAATGAATAAAGGCATCATCTAGACAAATATATGAGCATTTTTCGTCTCTCATAAAAATTAGTTGGGGGGGGATTGATAAAGCAAAAAAAGCCTTGATTCATTGAATTGATTGAAGTGAAGACTGATTCACTAAAGAAGATCAAGACTACAATAAGCAAGCTCGCAAGTGTTGTAAGGGTAATTTTGCGGTAGTGTGTCCACAAGTTGAAAATTGAGTTGTGTTATTTGTATGTATGTATAGTCTCGATGGTTGCCCAAACTCAACTTTGTAAACACTTGTTTATATCATATTCTAATAAATGTTTAGATGTGTTGCTTGGGCACCACCCCATTTGTTAAAGTGTTATGGTTGCATTGTTGTTTAAAATGGTTAAGTGTTCAACACTGTTTACTTGAGATGGTTGGAAGGTGCAGTTGGTTACAACCTTGCATGTTTGTTAGTTGATTGTAACATTGCCAATGAAACCTGAGTAACTTATGATTGGGTCTTGTATAAAGACTTACTCTAAGTGCAATTACACTAAGGTGACCAAGTCACTAATACCACCGCAAGCCAATACTATATGTCTTAAAATAAAATAAAAACGAATTTTTTTATGAGAGGCTCTTGGATTGTGAAAGATAAACCCCTTACATATCCCTATGTGGAACATGGATGCTTAAGTGTCCCAATAAACGTGAGAGAATGAATAATAAATAATAAACATCCCTTTCTCCCATGTATTTGCCATTTTGAAAATACTTTTAAAACCCTTTCTTTTGAATTTTAATAGATATTATGATGTAAAAAGCTCATAAGCTCTCATTAATTTTTTTCAAAATATGCGTGGTATTAAAGTTTTTAAACATATTCAAGTTTAGAAACATAGAGAACCCGCCCATCATCACAAGATCCAAATAAAACTTTCCACAATTTAAAAAGAAACTCCACAGCTTGCCAGAAGTATTTGAATCCACTCAATAAGCCAATCCTCTATAATGGTATCTACTTATCCAAGTAGCGTTCTCTTGCTCGAATCCACACAATAAGCCAATCCTCTATAATGATATCTACTTATCCAACCAGCGTTCTCTTGCTCTTTGAAAGAGGATCCCATGATTTTGATTCTCTCCTGCTCTATGAAATAAGATCCCATGATTTTGATTTTAATTTCACTTTTTTTGAACTGCACTCTATAACAGAGCTTTAAGCTACTTTCTCTCAGAAACCAAGCAAACTCCTACCACTCGGGGTTGTTATTGATATTTTCGATGGAATCGGTATCAGGGGCAGCAATAGGAACTAATGGCTGTCATTCAACCATTCAGAAATTGCAACATGGTATTATGTATTCGGCCAATTCTTCATCCGCAGGAGAGAAATTCTTCCTCAAGTATCCTCACAACACCATCCAATGCTACCAACATCTCTTCCCGAGACATACAACTGCTCTACAAACATGGCCGATTGCAAGAAGCTCTGCAAGTTCGGAATGCCACGGGCCACCCTGTAGACTCTTGCACATATGATTCTCTTTTGCAGGCCTGCGTCAAGATGAAAGCATTGTCTGATAGCAAGTTAATCCATGCTCGCATCGTTAAAATGAGACTTGTACCCGACAGATATCTATCGAATACGCTTATCAATATGTATGCCAAATGCGGGAGTCTCCGGGACGCTCGGAGAGTTTTCGATCTCATGCCTGTACGAGATTCCTTCTCATGGACTGCCATGATTGCAGGATACACAAAGCATGGGTTCGCCGAAGAAGCATTAATAATGCTTTGCCAAATGCAGGGAAGAACAGACGTCCAACCCAATCAGTTCACCTTTGCCAGTGTTCTTCAGGCTTGTCCCAATCTGGGAGCTCTCAAGGCTATTCATGAAGTGATAATCAGCAGGGGTTTTCAGTCTGATGTCTTTGTGGGCAGCGCTCTTGTAAATTCATATGCAATATATGGAAGTATGGAAGATGCACTCTATTTGTTTGACAAAATACCTCAACGAAACACGGTGTCCTGGAATGCCATGATTGCAGGGTATACGCGGAATGGGCATGTCTACGAAGCCCTAAAGCTCTTTCAGGAAATGCCTGAACGAAATGTGATTTCCTGGACGGTGATGATTGCGGGATATGCGCAGAATGGGTACAGTGTTGAGGCTCTCGAGCTTTTCCAACAAATGCTGCTTGCAGGGGTGAGGCCGGATTTGAAAACGTTTGCTAGTGTCCTTCCGGCATGTTCTAACTTGGTAGCTCTGGAACAGGGTATGGAGATCCACAAAGAAGTAATTAGAGGTGGATTTCTTTGTGATGTTTTTGTGGGGAGTGCCCTTGTAGACATGTATGCAAAATGTGGGAGTATTAAGAAAGCACGCGAAATGTTTGACAAAATGCCTGTAAGAAGTATGGTATCTTGGACGGCCATGCTTGCAGGATATGCACAGAGTGGGTTTGTTGACGAAGCTCTGAAGCTCTTTCAGGCAATGCCGGAACACAGCGTGGCCTCTTGGACAGCCATGATTGCTGGATATGCTCAGAATGGATACGGTCTAAAAGCCCTGAAGCTTTTTAGACAAATGCAACTTGTGGGATTGAAGCCAAACTTAAAAACCTTTGTCAGTGTTCTCCCGGCCTGTGCTAACTTGGCAGCTCTGAAACAGGGAATGAGAATACATAAAGCCATAATTAGAAGTGGATTTGAATGTGACGTTTATGTTGCAAGTGCTCTCGTAGACATGTACGCAAAATGTGGGAGCATAGAGGAGGCACGCACTGTATTTGGCGAAATGCATCAGCCAAATGTGGTGTCATGGAATGCAATAATTGCAGGATATGCCATGCATGGCTGTGGTGATGAGGCTCTCAAACTCTTTGAGCAGATGCAAGAGTCTGGCATGAAGCCAAACCATGTCACCCTAGTTTGTGTTTTGTTTGCATGCTGCCATTCAGGTCTAGTTGACAAGGGCCGACAATACTTTGATTGCATGAGGGAGTATTACGATATCACACCTACAATGGAACACTATGGCTGCATGGTTGACCTTCTTGGCCGTGCTGGAAACTTGGATGGGGTAAAAGACATCCTTGATAAAATGCCATTGATACCTGATACTTCATTATGGGTGAGTTTACTTGGTGCTTGCAGAATACATAACAATATAGAACTGGGAGAACATGTGGTGGGAAATCTTTTTGAGTTGGACTGTAATAATGCTGCACCTTATGTTCTGCTGTCAAACCTCTATGCTGCAACTGGCAGGTGGAATGACGTCGAAAAGGTAAGGCAACTGATGTTTGACAGAAGGGTGAAAAAGACACCCGGATGCAGTTGGATTGAGGTCAATGAAAAATTGCATGCTTTCCTTGTAGGTTAGATATCAATGAGAAACAAAGAGAACACTTCCGAAGTTACAGACATTGTCTGTGGAGATGTAGGTGGCAATCCACATGCAATATGGAATGCGTGCTAAATGGTGTTTGAAGCAGAAGGAACAAATCCTTGGCTACCATATCAGGACGTTGCTAATTGCATTTGGGCTAAACAACAGATTCCCTTGAACTATTATTCAGTTTATCAAGGCCTTCAAGTAAGCATTTACAGCCAAGATCAAGTCAAAGATTTTTGCATGAGAAATTGTTTGTAGGGAGGCAAACCTTTGCCATCATTTCAAGGGTGGAGACAATCCCGACATCAAATGGAACAAGAAATAGACAAAGGCTTGAATCTCAGGTGACTTGAGGTATTTTCAGCCTCCTCTTTGTCAACAAAATCTAGGCATTATTTATTATCTAATTCTGAGGAATTAAGTGTATGTTTTTGGCATGAATGGAAAATGATCATCCCTAGTGACAGATGTAATATCGCGAAGCAGAATAGATTATTCATAAATAAGTTCTTTTCACAACACACAGTAGGATGATTGCATGCATCAATCTTATTTGTTAATTCTGATATTCAAAGCAGGCTTATAAATGTTGGACAGTGTGTTGCTTCTTGTGTCGTGTTGTCTTTGGCATGCTTCCAATGATATATTGATTAAAATTGTTTGTTTGGATGGAGTGGCAGCTACATTGGTCATATTGGCTTCATCGATTTTTGAAGAACGTCTTACAGCTCAGTGATAATGGCATTCTTGTATTTACTATTTCATAATTGGAGCTTATCTATCCTTAGTATGTGCCTATCTAGCTTGTCCATATTTCATCCAAAAAAATGTGTACATGTGAAATTTATGTTGCTAACCAGTTTCTATAAAATTATGGATGAACATGCATCTAGCAAAATATGTGAATAACAAGAGGACCAATTGAAGTGTAATACCTAGTATTGGCAAAACACAACTTTGTTTTGAAGTTAATATTGAAAGTAACCTTTTTGAAAATTTCAAGGCATGATAGATTGCTGTGCTTAGTGATAATTCATTTTATAGAAACCGGTATTTGGCATTGAGGCTTAAAAATGGAAATAGATTGTCTGTTGGAAGGTTTTTCTAACATCAATTCTTTCTTTCATCTCCTCTTGAAGATAAGTCACCTAACACGTCCAAACCCCCCCTCGTGTCGCGTATCCTACGTATTGGACACGAAATGGTAGGACACATGTCAGATACGTGTTTAGAACATGTCATGTTCACAGGACACGCGTGTCATGCTCAGAAAAGGACCCTGGCTCATGTTTTCTCATGCAAGTTGCAGCTGTGAGGTGTTTTAGTGTGCAATTAAGGGTTATTTTGCCTTACTAATTCTATTTAAAGAGGTCCCCACCCCCTCCATTTCACTCGCCCTAGTAATTAATGGTAATATTAAATTTTTAATTAAAGGAGAATGTTCATCCTTTTACTTAAATTTTTAACATTACCATTAATTGTTTTAGGATGCTTGAGAGTGGTTCCAACCTCATTGGACTTCATATCTAGAAAGTAGAATTTTAGGTCCCATTCAAAATTCAACAGACTTGACGATTTTCAGGATTTCAAGATTGGCAGGATTGCAATGTTTCTATTGGATTCTATCATGTAAGAGGGTATGGAACTGACATTTAATCAAGGGCACCATGCCCTTTATGTACCTCAATGTTGGTGGCATTGATTGTTGAACTCTTCTGTCATGACCCCAGTAAAAATGTACCCTTCACTCAAGTATAAACTCTTCTGTTGAACTCTTCTCTTTGTCATCGTGCCAAGTGACGTAGTGGTGTATGTGCACACCAATCTTTGTCTTATTTGCAGGCACTGGGCAGAGAGAAGAGTGGTTGAAGGGAAAGACAAAGATGTGGGATGTGTTTCCTGATGATATAGGTTTGGACAACGATGTTGAGTTGGCAATGTCATCATTTATGCTAGTAACTTAGTAACTTAGTAGTTACTAAGTTAGTACTAGTTGTATGATTGAATTTGTATCATCATCATGTAAATGTTTACAGTTTAATTATTTCATTTTTGCATGTGTAATTCATAATATATATATATATATATATATATATATAACGTGTCCTCCATGTCCTGTTTTCGGGGGTCGCTGTGCCAATGTCAGATACTTGTATTTCCGTGTCCTCCGTTTCTCGTGTCCCAGTGTCAATTGACTTAGTTTGTAAGTTTTCAATTAAGCAACTTTACACCATGACCCATTGATTTCAGCCCATTCAAATACTACAAGTTGTATAATCAATAATGTTGCATATCAGTTGTATTAAATACTATTTCAAAAGATTACATTGAGGATAATTCATATGAAATTTAAAAGATAAGCGAAAGTATGGGTTTTGGATACCTTGGATTGGATTTCTTCTCCAAATGAAAGATATTCTTTTCATGGGTTAGTAATTTCATCAATTAGTTGGATTATTAGCAAAGCCTCTTCCTCCAATGTTAAATTATAAAATTCAATAATCAACATTCTCTCTTTTTCATGGTTCATCTTTGTTTGATGTTCAATCTTTTGGTATTGCCTATTTATTGCGGGCACATTCTTTTTTAACAAAAACAAGGGACCATATATTATCTACAAAAAGGGACAACCACCTTGGGAGTGACTCGAAGGTTAGTAGGTCCGACCAATAAATAGATCTTCCTAAGCTTGCGAACCATAATTGCACAAAGTTATTGTCATACTAATATTTGAGCCGACTCTCAACATGCTTGCCTGCATCTTGAAAGGACAACCAAACAAAATTTCCTAGACAATAGAGTTCAACACAAACAACATATATCCAAAGTGATGCACATTTTGTAGATTTTTTGTTCTAAAGGCAAAGGCCCCTAGTACCGACCATCCTTCTTTCAACCAGAATTGCGACAAATTCAACTCTTTTGGGGTGATTCATATGCTTTTAGACCATTCGTCAAAACAGATCTTAAGAGGAAAAAAATATGCTACTATTACTTCTAGTGTTAATGCCCCAACACTTATTTATTCCATTTGTTGAGTACTAAGTGCATAAATAAAATGGACATGCATGGAAGATATTTACCACCGCAGCAAACAAACACATAAGATTTATCATGGAGAAGACCTCAATCGAGGAAAAACTCCAACATTTAAATGCATTGTCTTATTGCAAGAGATTGCAATCTTCAAAAACACACTCCACATAGAGATTATTGTGTACTCTAAATGAGCTAAACATAGAGATTATTGTGTGCTCTAAATGAGCTAAACATATGGCATTACATTTATTTTTCACAAAAGATTCATGGACATGTATCCCGTTGTACTCCTCTTCTGATAAATTGTTGAGCAACATACCGTCGAGGAAGAATTATTTTCCTCTGTCTTCAAAAAGCAGCTTAGATTGTATATTGCCCCCTTCTGTTTTGTCCCTCTACTCTTTTATGGTGTTGTTTGAAGACTTGGTCAAATAAGATCAAAGATATCAACTTTGATTAAATCAACCCATTGAGCACCTTGTTTAGTAAAGCTATTAAACACAAATTACTAGTCAAATATTATAATCACTAGTTGTCTTTACATTAAATGCCCTTAATTCACTAATTAGGGTTAGGCTTTTTTTGGCCCTCTAGAATATTTTTAAATAGTGTTACATTGATGGTGCCACATGTGTGAGTAATAAGACTTGATGTGGCTTCCACTTGGTGCTATGGTGGTCCCACTACCCATGGGACTTCCACTTGGGGCTATTGTGGTCCAGTTATGGATGGACCTGACCATTGTGACACCTAACAACATCTACCCCACATGAGTTGTAAAAGGCACTTATCGGTGCAATTCTCTAGAAGGAACAC
The DNA here is from genome assembly GCA_009831015.1 of Picea engelmannii. Taxonomy (NCBI): domain Eukaryota; kingdom Viridiplantae; phylum Streptophyta; class Pinopsida; order Pinales; family Pinaceae; genus Picea; species Picea engelmannii. The sequence goes on along the minus strand of ML790665.1, from coordinate 543,597 downwards.
ACACACACACATACATATTGCACTTATTTATCCATTTTGGATCATATCAATACATCCACATACTTAGCCAACTTTTTGGATTCTTGGCCTTCGAACCAACAAACTGAGTCGTTTTTCTGACCCATCAATATACTTAGCCAACTTTGTCTTCTTATCCATTTTAGAACTAGATTTGGCACTTGATCCATTTCAAAGCAAGGGGCTTCAATCAAAATGGGGAGGATTGACCACAACAATTTCTCCATGGCCTGCACATTCTCCACCGAAATGCTTGGTCCATTGTTTGAGTTGGGACTACATTTGATGTACTTACTCATCTAGATTTGTTAGTTTTAGGGTTCTAATTTGCAGAACAATAGTCTCTTTTAAATTTCAATGATTAAAACAATTAGATCTGTTACTCAATCAGAGATAGGACACATAGAAAGTAGATCTATGAAGGACAACAACAACTTCTGATCACATATTAACATAAACTCAGATCTAAGGTAGTAATGAA